>OX030949.1:159114327-159714327 GCA_943735915.1 Pherbina coryleti | reverse complement strand
TTTGTAAGGCGCGGCCATTATCTTCAAAGATGAATTAGATAATCTTCAGAATATTTGCATATTTCTTGAGCAGGCCAAAATATGTTATTAGATAGATATTAACTCATTGTTTGGTTTCGTTTTCTTATTCAATATGGTCAATTAAAAATAAAGTTAAATTTTTTAGTTAATTGTTTAAAAACAAGCAGAGAGAGCTCATTAAGTAGTCACAAGTGACTTACAGTGGAACTGTTTTTAGAATTGGTCTATTATTGGTCTTATTAGGAACACTTTCGATTTGAAGGGGAAAGAATGTAAACTTAAATTGGTTGCTTTCTATATTATTGCTATCTATTGAGTACTCTTGGCTTTAAAATGAATTATTTTTAAATTTATTAAATATTCTAATCAAATACATACATATGCAATATTAGTACTCGAAAAACACTGTTTTTTGAAATATCAAAAGTATAAATGGTTTAAGGTCTAAAAGAAACTAAAATCACCCTATATCCAAACTTCTCCTTAAATTTTTCAGTGGTTATATATTGTGATATTAATTCTTGACCTTAAAACTTAACCTTCAAAAAGTTAAATTCATCCAGCCATACTATTTGGAGTGGATTTTTTAGAAACCATGCGTACTTTGACAGCAACCGGACGGGTAGCAAGAAGTGGATAGCGCATGGTAAGCCCTTGTGCAGGTTCAACCCAAACCATAAAAATAACAGCATTATAACCTGTTCTTTTAAAAACAAAACAAAACGAACTTTATGATGAGTAGAAATCAGAATATTTGGCATGGTTGCCACAATTGCAGAAATCCCTTTCCTTTCTTGACTGACATTGAAACAACGACTTGGGCATCGGTTGTGTGGATTCGAAACAAATCTCATGTGAACTTTACAACTGGGGTTCCAGAGGAAACATACGACCGAATGATAAGTCAACCGTTACTCAAGATACTATATAGTTCAGTGGAGCATCTTATATCTGAGGAAGAAGCATACGAGTAAACCATGGTTGAGCAGAACAACGCTTTGGGAATCCAGATAATCTGAGTTTGAAAGCCGCATATAGGATACTATTGGTACTTAAAAGTAACCCAACAAAAAGTACTCACCAGTTTTTTTGGAGTCAATTGGAAAAGTGAACTAGTTTATTTCTAGCGTAGTTTGCAGTTCGAACAGTTCACTTTACTTTTGTTTTCAAAAGTACAGTAGACTCTCACAAATTAGAACCACTTTGTTCCACGGGTGGATCTAATTTATGGACTTTTTTTTCACAGAAATTTAAAAGAAAATAATGAAACTGGTTAAAAAAATTATGATAACACAAAAGAATTTGTATTTATCAATATTTAATTTTTTTTTAACATAAAACTCATATAATTCCCCTTTTTATATTTATATCAATGAGTCAAGATGAACTTATGACTTTAATAAATAAAGAAACGTCCAGAAGTTAGAATCACAGGTTCTAATCGGTCAATATTAAAATGATAGGTTCTGGACAGTTCGAATTTGTGAGAGTTCTAATTTGTGAGAGTGTACTGTATTTCTGAACAAAATAAACGTGTTCTAGCTATTTTTTAAGTTTGCTGCGCACAAGACGGAATCGGTTGTTGTTCTGTATGTAGAAATGCAAATGTATACAAAATATTATAAAAGAAAATTGCTTAAATATTAATTTAATAAAATATTAATGAGTTTTTGTTTAATATAATTTAAATAAATAATATTTTTAATTATTTGTGTTACTTTTAAAAAATAAAAATGTTTATAGACTAAAATCTTGTGGATGGAATAATAAGGTAGTCAATAAATCTTGTGGATAGAAACGATCGTACAAATCAGATCTTTATGACCATTGCTCCAGTACACTAAATGTTTACACTTTTAGAATATTGACTTAAAACTGGTTAAAAACTGCCAAAGCAACCAGATTAAAAATGCTCCTAATTCAACTAATTCAAATATTGGGGAAAAGGTGTGTTTATGGGAACAATTGTCTTTTCCTATGACATCAAACCGCAAAAAGCATCAGTTCGTTCAATGTTAAAGGGTATTGTTGTGGAGCTAGTACTGGTCGTTTTTGGAACTAGTTCAGAACTATTTCAAATTTGGTCCACTTTTCTGCTGGGTAATTACATCTCTGAGAGAACATTTAAATTGAGAGCTTAAACATAAGGGAGCAAAAACGAAGTTAATTGCTGGAAAGCTAAAAACTTATGAAACAGTTGCCATAGAAGTGAGTCTTATACGAGTCTTTTACCCACTTCTACAACGATAGTAAGCGAAAGATGTCCGAAGATTTGTCGTGACGCGACGCGTTTTCTAAAATGTTTCTTTTTACTGAAGCCCAACATTCTGTCACTTTCAATACGTTTTTTTAATTTTCTCTTTTTTAATTTTTTTAAAAACATTTTTTTTTATTTTTTTTTTTTTAATTTTGACATTCAAAATATGTTTACGTAAACTGATTTGCAACGTAAGCAATGAATATATTGCGTAGAGTTATAAAATATTCGTATCTCGAAGTCCATATTAAATACTTTTGCCGCTTCGTAAGTTCTTTCGAAATACCAGCCTACGAAGCAAAGTGACATGAAGAACCTTTATATAAAAGGTATACAACACATTTCAGACAAATTTTTAAATTCTCGCGTTCATTAAGCGTTTATAAGAGGTTTTGTAAATCCCATTTCAAAAAGTTTTTACCATTGTGTTATGTAAATATTTTCAAATAATTTGATATAATTTTGAAAATTCTTGTGCTCAGATAAGAACCAAAAAATCTTTTATCAAGGATTTATAGATGGCTTCAACCATTTTTAAATATCTTTCATTTGTAAAGCCTTTAAGAGAAGTTTCTATCATTATTTAAGGTTTATACATTATATAATGTTTTTCGATATTTTCCTTATAAAGCCTTTATAAGAAGATCACAAATTTTTATGAATACAGCCATTATTTATTGAAATTAAGTTTTTTTTTTTTAATATTAGATATTTTGTCCTCATTTTAATCACCGTCGGAAAATCTATTATTAATATACGGGACGTTTCCTTCGAGAAAATCACGTTTATTTCGGACAAAATCAACAAGAAACAAGGTCAAAAGTTATAATAAATATGAAATCGAACAAAAGACGTAGCAAAACTCAAACGCTTGATGACAGTTATTAATAAAGTAATTAAATATTAATTGATATTGTAATTAAAAGAAAATTAAGGAGCAATAAACACTTTTGGAATAGCTATAAAGAATTTCCGATAGTTACTTTTCCATTCAGATGAGGTATGTAATAATTTATTTCTCAGAGCAATATAAATAATAATTTCCGTTAATTATATTATTATTTACAAAGTTAGTAAAAAAGCTGAATGGACTTTGAACCTACGTACGTCTGGTCAACGTCATCGGTTGAGATATCGTTACAGTATTTTTGTTTTTTAATTACCCTTTAATGCGCATGACCTCCGATTTTTATGAAAAAATATATAAAATGCATTATAATGGAAAAAAACACTATTGCTTGTCACGTTTTTCGATGAAACCATGTTTTTAAGAAGGAATTTTTGAAAATATTGTTTTATCTAAAATTAAACAGTGAACGCTTATCGGCTACAATGCCAAACTCAAGCCCAGAAACTATTATTAGTGGTTGTGAATCTTATACATTGCTCCAAAAAAAATTTTTTTATAATTAATAACAATAAGTTCCGAGACCAAATAGATAAGGCCAGTGCAAATCACCAAAACGAGAGATTAAGCGACCCGGAAATGCTTCCTTCAGAACATCGGTTGTGGCTCGAGCAGTGTGCGCCGTTGCATCGTCCTGTTGGAAATACATGTTCTCCAGTCCCAATTCATCCAATAGAGAAAGAAAAAAAATCGGTAATCATGGCTCTGTAGAGCGAGCCGTCCACAGTCGTCCACAGCACACAACACAGTAACTTTGAGCGGATGTAATGGTTCTTCGTAGGTGATACACAGATTTTCGGTGCCCCAGAAACGATTATTTTGTTTATTCACGTAACCGCAAAGATGGAAATGAGCCTCATCGCTCATGCTGATTTTTGCCAACACAACCGACAAATTGTTGCGGCTTGTCGATTTGTATTCTGCGTTTGTTTACTTCACAAATGTCAAAACCGAATTGACATTTGGCGCCATTTGCCAAAGTTATAGGGTGTTCCAATAGTGTGATTACTTTTCCCCCACCTTGTATATTCTTGATCAGCATCCACACCTGAGTGCATTAAGCAATGTCCGTTTCTTTATCCGTCTGTCTGTCGTCAAGATAACATCCGTAATTTTGAAGCTATCTTAATGAAATTTATTGAATATAGAAACTTAAGTTAATAAGAAAGATTAAGTTAGAAAATGAACCAACTCGATTAAAACCACGCCTATCTCCCATACAAAGTGTCGTCATCAAAATGGTAACAATTAACAAATTCCACAAAAATCAATATATCAACTTGAAATTTTGCACATGTTCTTTGATTCCAAATTAAAGCTTTGATTCTTTTAGTTTGAAATTAGACAAATTTTGGATGAAAATCGCACCTGCTTCCTATACAAAGTGACATCATCAAAATAGCAAAACTATCATGAATTCAACAAAAATTTACCTGATATTTGGTACATGAGCTTTGATATTAAAAACGAACAATGATGTTAAAATTTGTTTTCTACGGTGCCTGTGCACTGAAGTCATGATGATGACCGACCTCACGGCGAAATTCAAGTTGCATATTTGCAACTGAGCCGGAATTTCGATATTTTTTAATAATTTTCACACGTTCGGCAAGTGTGAAACGAGGCATGATGAAATGGTAAACCTTATAAGGTGCTTATCAAAACTATACGACACCAAACAAATTTTATTATGAACTCTCACGAAATCTATGTTGATTACAATCAGAAGAAAGCGCAAACACAGAATGAGAGAATAAACTGTACTACTTTAAACAAAGTCTCTTTATCAGCTCTAATCATTGATTAAAAGGAGTACCGTTAGTTTGCGTTGAAATGCACTTATTGCTGCTTAATTTCAATCGTATCAAAACTATACGACGTTTTACTTTTTTATATCTTTTAATATAATAATACAATAACAAACATTTAACTTATTACATTTATATTATATGGGACCACCTTTGGCCTTTCCAACCTCAAATATCCTCTTCCTCATTGAGTTAAACAAATTATTTAGAAGGCTTGTCTCCAACTTGTTCCACTCCCTAAGAATAGCAACTTTCAAATCTGAAACTGACAGGTATTTAATATTTTTCGCGTAAACACGTCTAGCCAATATTCCCCAAACGTTCTCAATGGGGTTTAGGTCAGGTGAGCACGCCGGCCAGTCCATAAGGCCAATAGAACACATTTCCAAAAACGCCCTTGTTTGACGACTTGTATGGATGCTTGCATTATCCTGCATGAATATATGCGACCTTTCTCTGTTCTCCTCTAAAAATGGCAAAAGGCTGCTCTCCAATACATTTATGTACTCAGAGGCATTCATCTTCGAGCTCACAAAACGCAATTCAAGAGTGCTCGTCTTGTGAATAGCACCCCACACCATCACGGAACCACCACCAAAATTTCTTTTAGAAAATATAACCGGATTTTTTTCTTAAATCCCTCCAGTAGTATCGGTATCCATATGGACCATCCAAGTTAAACTTCTTTTCGTCTGAAAAGATGACATTTTGCGAAAAAAATTGTAAGAATGGTACGTGTTAGGAGAATAATTATTATTATATACCGAGTCCCAGTTGGTATCCAAATTATTTTATGTAAATTGAAGCCGTGCCGATTTATGGTGGGCAAGTAATGTAGAAGCTTTCTTCATTACGGATCTAACAATTGTTTCAGAACTGTTTAAAACTCACTTGGAAACTGATTGGCTGCATTTGCTTGCAAGCTGGGCACAAGATAAGGTTGAATTGCTGGCTTTCTTAATAATCATTCTTTTATCACGCTCCGATAGCTTAGCTTTACGTCCTGTTTTGTATTTTATGCCGTCATTTTTCGGGTTTTTTAAGAAGGAGGCAATAACACAACGTGTACGACCAATTTCTTTTGAAATTTGTGAAAAGTTTAGCCCCTGGTCATTATATGCTAAAATTTTGCCCCTTTCTTCTTCGGATACCAAAGTCCCGCGCGGCATCTTAATCAACAAGTTCTTGGAGTTACAATTGAAGTTTATGTTCAGACGAACAATGACACGACCTCTCCATTGGTGAACTTTTAAATGACTGTCGTATAGTTTTGATACGATTGAAATTAAGCCGCAATTAGTGCATTTCAACGCAAACTAACGGTACTCCTTTCAATCAATGATTACAGCTGATAAAGAGACTTTGTTAAAAGGAGTACAGTTTATTCTCTCATTCTGTGTTTGAGCTTTCTTCTGATTGTAATCAACATAGATTTCGCGAGAGTTCATAATAAAATTTGTTTGGTGTCGCAAAGTTTTGATAAGCACCTTAGAATATTTTAACATCTGTTTGTCATTGGTGTTTGAAAAAAAAAAGTTTGTCATTGGTGACTTTTACAGCTGCTAAAACATAGCAATTTGAAAAGCTATCATTCATGGTATAATAATACATGGTAGCATTGACAACTGCTTATTTTCTCTTCAACAGGAAAACATAAACTGTCAAAAACAGCTTTTTGTGGAAATACATCAGCAGCTGCTGTGGTTGTTGTTTTTTTTTCACTTCAACGTTTTCAACATTGCTTGTGTTCATGGTATAATAATATAAGGTAGTATTGACAGTTGCTTGGGCAACGACCATCTGTCAAAAAAAATGTCTAGAAAGAGAGCGTTCAATTATTTCTTATGTTTTCGCCATTGTTTATGTTTCAGCGCTTGCAAATAACCAAACATTTTCTTACAAAATATTGCCTATTTTATTTAATTAATAGTGAGTTATTATTACTAGAACGAAAATAATTTGTAAACTTAATATTATTAAGTGCAAACATAAAAAAAAAAGGTTGAAAACGTTTAAGTGCAGCAACCTGAGCAGCTGCAGATGCATGTGGACGAAATTGAAGAAGTTTTCAATTAAAATTAAAACACCACGGCTGGAAAACGTTAAACACATATCACACATAATTTTTTCAAAACTTTCATTATTATAATTGTGTATTTAACGCACATATTTTGCGGAATTTATTTATTTTTACATTCGTTTAATTCTTGTTGCACGAACAACTGTTTTTGACAGATGGTCGTTGCCTTGTTGCTGAGAAAATCTATACTTGTCAATGCTACCTGTATAATTATATCATGGCTTGTGTTTTCAATGGCGGATTGTGAGCGCTCTCTTTGTGAGTATATTTTTTGACAGTAGATGATTTCCCAAGCAACTGTCAATGCTACCTTGTATTATTATACCATGGCTATCATTGCTATTTTGTCACCCTTTATATATTAAAAAGTTTTGTTTTTAAAATTCAATATATTTTGAGTGCGTGGCCGCTATGTCAATGAACCTGGAGACCCGGGTTCGAATCGCAGCAGCGACAGAAAATTATTTGAAATAAAATAATTTTTCTGTACGGCCGCCACCTCTCTGCAGACAATGGCAAACCTCAGAGAGTAATCAAAATGCCATGTAAAGCTTCTTGAGAACAAGAATATTCCGTTCATCGCCGTTCGGAGTCGGCGTTAAACCTGTATGTCCGGTTCTCGGTAAATTATGTACAAACTTAATAACACGCACAACACAATTGATCATAAGAAGCTAGGTCAAAGTCCTTTCAAGGGCTGAAATGACCAGTTATTTATTTTTTTTTTATATTTTGATTTTAAGAATGTCAAAAATTTAACAAAATATATCAAATCTATCACAAATATACAATACAAGAGCAAAGAGACCACATTGTGAATACCCCTATTGTAAAAATATTAATCTAAGTGAAACTATTACAATTTATCCAACAAAATAATATTTCATTTAATCCATAATTTTTTACTATTAATGTATTAATCTATGCCCAACCATCATCATAAAACTTAGTGCTATCCGTGTAGACCAGATTTTTTCCAATAAAAAAATTTTAATACATAATTGTATTATTGCTTCCAACCGTCTTAATGACAATTTTCGATATCGTATACCGGCGGAGGCTGTAATTTTCTATGAATGTAACACGCACAATACCAATAACGACAACGATTATTATCGTTTACTTAGTAATTTAATCACTTAAAACCACAGTAGCTTTAATGGAAATAAAATATAAATCTAAAATATATTTCGATTACAATAAAGCAATGTTACGAACACACTGAAAAGCCAATTACCTCAATTCTATTCCGAAAAACCATTCTATTCCGGTCAAGATTAGAATTATTACAGTACAACTCACGTGCTTGAATCAACTTATAAGAGTTAAAAGTTAAATGACGTGTTAAGTTTGGGTTAAACGAAGCAATTTTTTTATTCAATACACGAGCTGAAACACTTTCGAGTTAAACAAAAATACCCTCGTTTATTTACAAACAGCAAAAACTAGTAATAATAATAATAACGATTATTGAAAATTATAATAATTCCTTCTAAGGTCGCGTAGTGAAATTGATGAATGATAATTTATGATTGTTAAAATGCAAATTTATAAACAAAATTATAACTAAAACTTTCCACCCTTTAACACCCGGCTATTACACGGCTCGATCAAATCAAACTTTTATTGATTTATAATAGTATCATTATTTTAATATATTTTAAAAAATACTTAGACGCTGAAAAAATTATCACGTCGTTTTTATACAGCACGTCAGTTTTATTTTAAATTGATTTATTTAGTGTTTTATGATCCTACTCGTACATCTTAGTTTCTTTTAGAATTTCAAAGGATCTAATGCCTGGTTTTAAAAAAGGCGATAAGTTTTTAATGGCATTAAATTAAAAATGCGATTTGAAGAAACTTCCTCACATTAAAATATTCACAATTTTTTTCCAAAATGAAATTTGTGTCTATACGTTTCCTTGAAAAGGTTTTTTAGACATAAATATTTCTTTAGAACTATTAAGTCTGAAAGCTTTAAATAAACGGTTTATTGTTTAACCCTTTCGGCATATTTTTTGCCATACGGCAACAGTTTGCTTTGTGGCTCCGTTTCTAGTTTGGTACACCCCGCTTTTTAACAATACATTTTTAGTAATAGATTGAAATGTGATGAAAAAGAAGAGAAAATCAACAAATACGAAAATTAATTTTTATAACATGTTTTTCAAAGTTATTCCGAGTGAACTCATGTGCGCGACCACGCGGCCACGCGACTTCAAAAAAGAGCAAATTAAAAAATTATATTTTTACATATTTCCGAGAATTTTCTAAAGCTAAAGGTAATTAAAGTGGCGTCCGTGGCGTAGTTGGTTAAAGTGCGTGGCCGCTATGTCAACGAACTTTGGAGACCCAGGTTCGAACCCCAGCAGCGACAGAAAATTATTTTAATTAAAATAATTTTTCTGTACGGCCGCCACCTCTCTGCAGACAATGGCAAACCTCAGAGAGTAATAAAAATGCCATGTAAAGCTTCTTGAGAATAAGAACATTCCGTTCATCGCCGTTCGGAGTCGGCGTTAAGCCTGTAGGTCCATTTCTCGGTCAATTGTGTACAAACTTAATAACACGCACAACACAATTGATCATAAGAAGCTAGGTCAAAGTCCTTTCAAGGGCTGAAATGGCCAGTTATTTATTTTATTTTATAAAGGTAATTAAATGTAATTCTACGAATGTAAGAGATCTTATTTACATTTTTAGTTAGAAAAAATATGTGATATTTATAGCACTAGAAGTTTTTAAAATTTTTTTGAATATTTCTAAAAATGTTTGTAGTATCTATTAGGAAAGCAATACGGCTTTCAAACTTCATACTCAGCTTATTTTAGTCAAAAACTGACCCTGAACGAAGTTTGGAATGTTTGGCATTGCCAGGGCTAATTTGGCACTGAAAGGGTTAAATTTCGTTCAATACGAGAGCTGCCTTTTAAGTCTTGCGCCTCGACAACTTAGTATTTCAATTCAATTGTCAGATGAATTTTGACAGTTCAATTCGAAAATTTAAGATTTTTCGGTGTAAACGTTCTCATAACGTTTTGGTGAATGTGGTATATTGTGTTGTTTGCAGTGCACTGCAGTGGTTTGAAAATTGTACTCCAGCAAAAAAAAATGTAATTAATACATTTAGGGAAAATTTAGGGGATGAATCCCCGCTTTGATACATTTTTTTGCACTGATTTATAATAAAGTCTAAAGTGAAGATGGTAGAAGTAATTTGTTGTGTGCGGTCCGCCTAAAAATTATAAATTTTGTCTTCTGACAAAATTTGAGGCCTTTTTGTTTAATAAAAATGGTTGGTTGCATATTTCTGATTTGATTGCTTGCATATTTGCATTCCTTGTGTATTGTTTGCTGAAGATCTTAACCATTGGGAGCACTTGTCAGAATAAAATTCGACAACTGGAAATGGCAATATTCGTATTTTCTCAACGTTTTTACTCTAGACCAGCGCAGGGCGCCCCATAGCTCACTGAGCTCTCTGTGAGCGTAACTTTTCACATGTACATAAAGCTCATAACAGAAGAGAGAGAATATAATTCAGTCGTTCGCTGACGGTGATGCTATGAGAACCTATGTCGTTTTGCGCTGCAAATTATGTGTACACTCGTGAAAAATCAATTTTTGTAGATTCATAATACTTATTCACATATTTTTTTAGTTTGTAGAATTTTTTATTCGTATATATTAAGGTTTAATATAATTAATACATATTAGCTATTAAGACTTTTTGCATTGTTCATTCACATTCCTTATTAATTTTTTAATACTTAATTTTTTGATTACTTGCTTACTTATTTTGTTTAATTCCTTATTATTTACTTACATATTTTTTGTTAGTAATTTTAATTATTAATATATATAGAGATTTTATTATATTAAAATAATTATTCGTATATAATAAGGTTTCATATAATTCATTCATATTATCTATTAAGATTCTTTACATTATTCATTCATATTACTTGTATTAATTAATTTCATAGAAGAAATAATGAACAATACCGATGATTAAACATAAAAACATAAAATAAAAAAGAAAAACTTACAAATCTATATAATTGTGACAACTATTTCGCTCAGTGTGCGCAATTCGAGAGAGCACCAATACTAACAAGACAAAATAAAATGTGACTGTGTTAGAATGCCCAGCCCTGGTTTATGTTGTTAATTTGAGTGAATGTCTCATGGGTAGCTTTTTTTGCATTCATGCAGATGTTTATTATATAACTGGCTGGATATATACGTACTATTAAAGCACGCCTGAGCGTACCTTTTCGGCTTTGAAGAGAATAAAAACAATCCAAAGAGGATAAAAACAATATATTTCTTTATTAGCATATAGCATATTTATCAAAGCATATTTTTGAACAATTTATATTTTTCCAATGTAGGGCCGATTAAATAGTGTGACAACACTCGCGATTCATTGAAACATAGCCATATCGACTGAATTAGTCCTTGAATTAGTAAACAATCCAAGCATTTTTCGCTTTAAAAACATCAACAAAAAATTTAAAAATAAAAGTTTACCATTTTTTTTTTTATTACGATTTTTACAAAATCAAATTTTTTTTTATGTATGTTTGTTACGAAAATAAATTTCATCCCCTCCCATTGTAAAAAGTACTCAGAAAATGTTTGCAGGACAGCGATCCCGTACTTCTTTGTGTTTTTCTCTATTTTTAAAAGATCTTTCTTACTCTTACGCTTTTGACAGTTTTACCATTTTTACTCTAAGAAGTACGGTGTTTCATATTGAGACACATTTTCTACAATCGAAAAGGAGATTTTTTTTGTCTATTAACCTATTCGATTTCACAAAAAGCAGTAATGAAATGTAGTACTGGAAGCCTTTGCTCCATTTGATGTGTTTCAGTGCTCACTGTCCGGTGAGTATCACTGCTAGCAACTAAAACAATGCATCAATAAAATAGTTATTTAACCGTTTCGAAAAGCTTAAGTATAATTCTTCAATGTTCTGTTGTTTAGTGCATTTGTAAAGTTTTTCAAGGATTTCTGTTATTTAAAACAATAACTTTATAATATGGATTTATATTAAAAAAAATAAATAATTTTTATTGACCCACTTTTTGCTTGCAGTCAAAGCTTTTGTTATGTAATATTTTTTGAAGAGTTAATTGAAAGCGATTCGCATGCACCACTTGCAAACGTATAAAAAATAAAAGTGAAACTGAAGCTGGCCTTTGCAGAAATCAGTTAGCATTCAGCAAACTTGCTGTAGCAGTGAACTGTATCGAATTGCAGATTATATTCGTGCAATAACAGGAGTAAGTTCAAGATGGCGTTTGGTTGATAGGATATATGATGATGTGTTTGTTTTCAATGTCGTAAAAATAAAACCGGTCTTGATTTCATTTTGAGTGATATGATATGGTAAATTTTAAAATTAAATCAACACATTGTGTTTGTTGATGTGAAAGGATGCATAATGACATATAGGAGTCAAATATATAATTACGTAAGCATATAGTTATGCCCGAAGAATGTTTTCTGCTTTAGTATTTTGTGATGAAATTATTATTTTAATTATATCCGCCATTGAACACAAATAAAAACCAGTCTTAAAAAAGTTCCATTGTAAACACAAAAATTGAGTAGGTTATAATAATAATAATAATAATGAAGTAAATCACTTTCCTGACAAAACTAAGTTACATGCAGTTTAAGGTACTTCACCTACTATTGCTATCCGGGTTGAGTCATTATGAAAATCTGCATTGATTTAAAGTAAATTAAAATAGGATAGATCACAAGTAACTATCTCATGAAGTCATGTGCACTCCAAGAATTTATTTTATTTTCCCATAGCTTCTACATTTTAAATCTGAGAAGATGGTAAATGTACTTTCAAAGCTGTTAAATTATTTAATTTGCTAATTATGCAGTTTCATCACGATAAACCGTACAAAATTATTCTCACGTTTTTCTGAAAACCTGTGGTTGATCTGTGTAATGTACGTTTTTCACAGCCAATTAAATGCAATTGCAAATTGAAAAAATAACTATATATTTTATGGAAATATATGCAATAGCTTGTAAAATGTTACTTTCATTTTGAAAATAAAAAAAAAACAAATAAAATATTAGTTCCTATAAAAAAGAAAACATTTGTTATTGATGATTATTAAGTATTCATTAAAAAAATCCATCTATACAATTGTCTTTGATAATTTAGAAATTTTTTTTTTCAGGATTATGGTTATGGTTGATGATTATGGTTATTATTCTAACAATTACTAACTTGATTTTGAGTTAATTGAAGCAACGAAACATAACTGTAGCGCAGATCAAAGCAATTATTGCAAATTACAGTGGTTAACTATTAAAGGTCGTTCTCATAACGTGTTTTATTGAAACTTCATATGAGGGCTGCCTTTAAAGTCTTGCGCCTCGGCAACATTAAGCATTGCCAGATGAATGTTGACAGTTCATTTTCTATCATAAACGTATTCACTAGGATACGGGATGCCGGACAATTTAAGCCCTTTAAAATTCCGGGGCACTCGAAATTTTTAAACTTAATTCCATGGTTAAATAAATAAGGTTTTCGCATGGGCGAGAGCGAGTTCCCATTAATGTCAAATAGAAGTTGACAGCTCATACAAAATCTGAAAGCGAAAATTGATAACATGTAAAGCAAATGAAATTGTTGTTGTTGCTTTTAAATGATTTTGACAATTGTGGGTACTGAGAAGAGAGTACGATCAGCCCCGAGACAACCTTATTAATTCAACCATGCTACATTCTTTCATTTCAATTAATAAATAATAAAAAATTTTTAAATGTTTTGAGTTATTTATATTTTTCAATTTTTTTCGATCCCGAAACAATTCCGGGATCCCGGGACTAAGATTTTTCAATCCCGATAATCCCGGGAAACTCACAACGTTTTGGTGTTTGTGCGTTAATTGTGTTGTTTACAGTGGTTTGAAAATTGTATTTCAGCAAAAAAATGGAATTAATACGTGAACATTTTCACGGTGATAAAGTTTTATCATTTCCGACGTGGATTGATAAGAAAAGAATGTATCGATCAACTTAGTTCGACTTATGGTGATGAAGCACCAAACCCAGCGACTGTAAAATGCTGGTTGAATGAGTTCGAGCATTGTCGTCGGTCTCTCCAAAACGAATTTCGTGAAGGTCGTCCAAGAACGACTGTTGTGGCCGAGTCATCCTTGGACATTAGTGGGACTAGTAAACATTCGATTTTACATGAGCATTTAGGTGGTAGAAGATTTGTTCCCGTTGGCTTTCCCATAATTTTACGATTTCTCAAAAAAAAGGCTCGTGGCGATTGGTGGTAGGAAATTGGAAGGATCACAAAGTCTACGACATCACCACAGGTGACGAATTATGGATCTATGCCTATGAGCACGAAACAAAATAGCAGTCCACTGTTTGGATCTGTGAAAGTGAGCAAAATTCGACAAAAGTTATCCGTGAACGGAGCTCATCCAATCAAATGGTTGTCTCAAATGGTTTTTTCAGAAAAACTAGTTATGTCTCAACTTTTCTACCAATAGAACAGTTAATGCTGAATGGTACACAACCATTTGTTTTCCGAAAATCTTGGGATAATTGAGGAAAACCAACCACCGAAGGAAGATCAATATCAACCTCCATCACAATATTAACTCATTTTTTTTTGTCTGTCTGTTTGTTTGTTTAGGACACATTAGAAGCACTCAAGTGGATAGTGTTGCCCCATGTGACTTACTCACCAGACTTGGCACCATCCGATTATCAGTTGTTTGCATCGATGGGTCAAGCACTTGGGTAGCACCACTTCACTTCCTACGAAGATGTCGGAAAATAGCTCAACGATTAAAATAAAAAAAAAATAAATAACTGGCCATTTCAGCCCTTGAAAGGACTTTGACCTAGCTTCTTATGATCAATTGTGTTGTGCGTGTTATTAAGTTTGTACACAATTGACCGAGAAATGGACCTACAGGCTTAACGCCGACTCCGAACGGCGATGAACGGAATGTTCTTATTCTCAAGAAGCTTTACATGGCATTTATTACTCTCTGAGGTTTGCCATTGTCTGCAGAGAGGTGGCGGCCGTACAGAAAAATTATTTTAATTCAAATAATTTTCTGTCGCTGCTGGGGTTCGAACCTGGGTCTCCAAAGTTCGTTGACATAGCGGCCACACACTTTAACCAACTACGCCACGGACGCCTCAACCATTAGTTGAGTCAACCACCAAAAAAATACAAACTTTTACTGGCAAGGGATCCACAAAATGCCAGAAAGATGGAATTAATGCATCAATTCCGATGAAACATACTTTGAATGATATCTGTTTTAGTACTTTTCGAATAAAAGCCTTTATTTCAAGGAAAGAACAGGGGTTTTATACTTGCACACCTGGTAATAACTCATTTTATTTTTGTCTGTCCGTTTGTTTGTTTGGTAAAAATACGAAATTATGTGATACATATTAAAAATTAAACAAAGAACAAAAAAACTCATTAACATTTTTGAGACTCGAACTCACAGCCTCCTATTATTATAAATAAAACGCTGTACGCACTGAGCTACAGAACTCACTGCGTACAGTGAGAAATTATAAATTTTCTAAATTTTAAATTTTTAAAGAAAATATAAAATTTTTTAATAAATTCAAATTTTCAAAAATTCACCACTGAAGGTAAAATCAAATTGTAAAAATTACAAAAAAAAAAAAACAAAAATTCTAAATTTTGATTGATAAATGAGTTTTTAAGAAAACTTGTTCTCAGTATCATTTCAATAGTATTGATAAAAACATAAATCCTTCAAAATCGCTTGTTCATTTTTACACAACACTAAAAAGCAGGAAATAATTTTTTAAATAAAAAAAAAATCAATTTACCTACCACGTTTTTAAAACGAACTTAAAAGTATAAACTAATTTCATCAAGAGTGGGGCTTTTAGTTCTCCTTAAAAACGTGGGGCACATGCTTAAGAGAATAGTAAGGAGTTTTATTGAGAATTAACAATTTTAACACGTTAGTGAACAAATGATTTCTTGACCCATGTCCCTTGACTAAACTGTCAATGATAATACTGTCAGGATAGAAGTCCTTGATTGGATGGTTGATTCGAGGTTATAGACATTTATTGTGTTCAGTCCAATAAGTTATACTTGGTTTTCTGAATGGTTAAATTTTAATGTTATCGAAGTTATCATGACTGTCGAGTTTTTTTGTTGAAAATTATCCTATATATGCCTATATATGGTGAATTATTGAGAAATTATTTGTTAGCAAATAAAAGTTTTTAATTTTTATGAGAACTAAAAGCTTAGTTCGTTTTTAATTAAAATAATATTTCGTTGGTATACAAAAACAAAAAAAAAAATTATTAAACATAAACAAATTTTTTCCGACTCTGAATTTTGTTTTTGTCATTTTAAATTTCAACATGATCGAAATGTTAATGAAATAGTTACTTATAGCTTCAACTATCCTTAATCTTTTTTTTTTTGTCTTAATTCTTTTATTCTCAAACCACTTCCGTGTAGTTTTCCTCATGGTCCATTTATCGTTTACACTAGAAACAACATTAAATGTAAGACTACCACCGAGTGCAATAAAGCGATCATCGCCTATGGTTCTAAACACTCTTATATAATGAAATGTTTCCGGAATTCAAATAAATGTAAATCATTTAATACTTATTCACATTGTTGGATGATATGTTGTTTAAGTTTTTGTGCACCGTTCCGTTTCACCTCGAACTTAGCTAAACACACAAATTAGTTTTAATTCTAAAATTAACTAAACTTTATGAAACTAAAACTGTTTATCTGAATATCAAATCAAGCGTAGCTTTGTATCTAAAGAATACAAAATATTTTCTTGTTCCGTAAAACAAAAAGCCGACCAACTGTTTATTTTAAAAGTTAACACTTTTCAAAGTTCAAATTACGTTTAAACTCACTTCCCAAACAATCAACCTGAGACTAGTCAGAGTAGCGCTAAAAAAAACCGAAAGTGGTAAAGATTTCGAATTGCTTCAGTTGGAGGCACACCGTCAACTAAATTGGAAATCAACAAATAACTTGAAATTATACGATCTGCGCGAAGGAACCGATATGCGTTGCATCTATAAGTGTGTGTGTGTGTGTGTGTGTATGTTTGTCTGTGTTTGTGTGCATGTGGAAAAGCTAGTGGTTTTCGCATCTCCAAACCGAGCATGCACATTCCATTTTTGCGGAGATCTTGTTTTGCATTGGGACAGATTTCGGTTTACGAAATTCTGTAAATGCAGATGGTATGTGCCGAGTAAGAAACTGACATGGCTTTACAATGCCAGTTCTTTGGACAAGACAATACAGATAAGAATACATGCATGCAGTCATAACAACACATGTATATATTTACATACATTTTTGCAATCAAGTTCTTAAATAATAGTTAACGAATAACTAACTAACTTTAATTGCAAATAAAAATATATGGATTTTGAAGCAAAAATAAAAACTAATTCCTATTTATTATAGATAGTTTTCCTTAATGAATGTAGGTAAACGTTTAATAAAATTCACTTAAACCTCTAACCTCTTGTACCCGAGTTTAAGTAAGGTTTACACTATATTATTTGAAGGTACTATCTTGATATTAACTGCTTTGGCGCACAAACAGCATGTTAAGTTTTAATATAATCTTCATTTGAATGTAAAATGAGTATAAAAACTTTTTTATAAAATTTTCATTGCTTACTATGGTGAAGTGAGGCAGAACCATTGTTCAAGGTCAGTCATATGTACATCGTCATCATTATTTTTTACTGCGATAAATTAATGATCCTTTTAAGCGCTTGGAACTGCTTGGAACACCTTTATTATCACTCGCTTAATATAAGAAATAAAAACAAAAACAAAAACAATAACAGTTACACATGCATAAGTTAATTCTTTTAAGATATTTTGCTGCATATGTTGTATTTTATCAAGAGATTCACATTGTTCCCGGTCTCACTTGGTTTGGTGTTATACGTATAATTTTTCGAAAGGTTAAAGAATTTCGACGAAATGTGCTCACGATTTTATGAAATTACTAAATTACTTGCTATTCAAATAATAAAAGGTCAGTTGCCGAAGAGTTGATGCAACTTCGGTTAGAAATGTTCGACGAACATACCTTCACATATGCCAGAGATGACAGAAATTTTTTTTATGACTTGAGTAAAAATTTTTTAAAATTGTATTTAAAAATCTACGGCTATATTCATAAAAAGTTATGAAACTCTTTAAACCTCTTATAAATTGAAAAAAAAAATTTAAAACATTATTCATGAAACGTTCAATACTCATAAAAATCTCTTTTGAAGACTTCATAAATGAGAGAATTTGAAGAATGGTTGAAATTAATAAGGTACCTTATTAATTTCAACCATTCTTCAAATTCTCTCATTTATGAAGTCTTCAAAAGACTTGACAACGTTGTCGCAAGGGTCAGAGCGAGTAGCCATAAATGTCAAATCGTAGTTGACAGCTCAAACAAAATCTGAAAGCGAAAATTGATAACATGTAAAGCCGATGACGTTGTTGTTGTTGCTTTTCATTAATTTTGACAATTGTATGTACTGAGAAGAGAGTACGATCAGCCCCGAGACAACCTTATTAATTCAACCATGGTTAAAACCTTCAGTAAGCCCTTGATAAGCCATTTTCAATTTTTTATTTAGTTTTTTTCTCATCTGAACGCAAATAATGTCAAAAATATTTCAAATTATTTAAAAATATATCAGAAACAAATACGAGAAACGACAGCAGGAATTTATCTGTCAAATTTATTTACATGCCTTTCTTAAAGACTAACTAAGTTGTAATAAACAAGGTGGTCGTAAATTATAACATGCAATGACGTTTTTGGAGACGACACAGACTTCAATGTAATTCTAATATAACAGACGACAAAAGTGAAAATATCGGGGTTTGTTTATGTTTTCATTACATTTCGTGCTTTCTTGATGCTCGTGTTTGTTTTTTTTCAGAATTTGAAGGTAAGTTAATTAATTTTTTAACAAATAGCTTTATAAAGTTGTTTATTTGATTTGAAATGGATTTATATATACATTTAATTTAAGAAATACACAAACATAGATTATTGTACGATCTTAAAATGGAGGAATACTAAGACTAAATGTAGAAGGATCGTGTGTAGAAGAAAGTGTCTCAAAGCTTTAATTTATATGGTTATTTTAAGTTTAAGACTTAAAAATAAAATAAATAACTGGCCATTTCAGCCCTTGAAAGGACTTTGACCTAGCTTCTTTTGATCAATTGTGTTGTGCGTGTTATTAAGTTTGTACACAATTGATCGAGAACCGGACCTACAGGTTTAACGCCGATTCCGAACGGCGATGAACGATATGTTCTTGTTCTCAAGAAGCTTTACATGCATTTTGATTACTCTCTGAGGTTTGCCATTGTCTGCAGAGAGGTGAAAAATTATTTTAATTCAAATAATTTTCTGTCGCTGCTAGGGTTCAAACCCAGGTCTCCAGGTTCGTTGACATAGAACGACGTATTCTAAATGAACAAAAGTTTCCCAATTTAACGAATACCCGTAGTATTTTCAATTTCTAAATAAATTAAAAATTTACAAAAATTTTATTTGTGGATGAGCGTAGGGTGTATTTAACACAAGCTTTCACAATGAAAATCAAACAAAACTTTGTATAGAACTCTGTCATTAACCTTTTTAAATTATACCTTAGCCGTGTTAGGTTTTAATGAACTTCTACAATTAAAACTGTAAATAACTGGTTTAGGTGTGATGCTCTACTTACACCTATTAATTGTAAATTCTCTCAATCGGAAAATTTCCCCTGAGGCATACGAAATTAAAAAAGTGTTAAGTTGTTTTAAATTAAAAAGACTGCAATTTATTATAAGACTTTCAACTTTGTTAAGTGGACTGCTTTAATTTGTTGTGTCAAATTAACACAAAAATATACTTTGATTTGCAGTATTTAAAAGTATGTTCGATTTTATAACTATAAATATACACGATTATGTATAATATATTAATATATGTGACCCGGTCTACGAAAAGGGACCTTCGGTGTAAAAACAAGTTTTCGAGAAAACAGCTGTTTGTAAACGTTTAATTGTCGCACACTGAATGGCGTCATTTCATTTATTTCAGCTTATCCTCTATTCTTACAGAGTTGTATTTCTTAGTCTATTAATACAGATTTGTATTTCTTAGTCAATTAATACGAGTTCTTTTTTTTTTAGTTAACGACCAACAGTGAAGAGGTGATTACGTTTACTGAATCATTTTTATGCGTCTTTTGATTCCGAAATAAATTAAAAATGAGTATAGATGAAGAGGTTAGTTTCGTTCTTAGACAATATATTAAAATAAATAATAAAATTATAGATTTATTTTATATTTCGATTTTTATGTAAAATGGCTGGTTTCCCTTCAAATAAAAGTATGAAATGATGTTTATTATGTTATAATTCAATGTCCAATTTTTTTTCATTTTCACTCATTTCTGCTCTTTTTTTGGAAAATTTCTGACAAACTTCTTTACGAGTTGGAAACTTCTGCTTTGCGCCATTAGAAAGAGCACACATTAGTCTATCCGAATCGCCAAAAAAGTGAAAAATGATATTTTCACACCGAAGGTCCCTTTTCGTAGACCGGGTCACATATATAGATAATATTTGAGGAGAAATTCTTAAATTGTATTTATATTTACTATATTATATAACTTAAACTTCACTTACTAAACTTTAAAGAACTGTCGTTCTGCATACCATTTCAATAATTAAATATTGACTTTGCTTTATTTGGCATCTGGAGTACACAAGTGCTTCTTTAATCCATAGTTACAATTTTGAGTAAACTTGTTTTTTTTTTCAAAACATAATTTCCAATGGTTTAGTTAATAAAAATATTAAGTATGTACAATTTATTTTATAATTAGTTAGCTATTTAAAAGTTAATTCTATTAATAAATTAGTATAATAATTTGTATAATTATAACATAATATATAATAAGCATATACATTTTTTTATAATACATTTTAATTGATGCAAGAAATTAGATCACAAGCAAAAGGAAAGCTTAAACAAGCAATAAAGGTATATGAAAAGAGATATGCTCTTTTGCAGAATCAATATGTATAGAATGTGTTGTTTCGTTTTTTCTTCTTAACAATCTCCTTTGTTAAAAATGTATCAATTAAAATTCAAGATTATTTTAGAAACGACTTTAAATTAATACAAGCACTTTTAGTATATTTGCACCGACATTAAATATTCAATGCATATGTTAACATTTCTATTTACTTAATTAAATTATAATTATGTAATATCTAAGTTATTCTTACAAATAAGGATATATGAAAAATACGAGATTTGTAATTCAAATATCGTAAAATGATGAAGCGTGACATCTAACATACTAATATGTGCTATAATACTATATATACAGCATCGAATATGTTACGAAAACGGATATTATACTAGTAATTAGCTTTATTTACACAAGCATCAAATGCCAATTCCCAATTTTGTCAGGATTTAAAATTAAGGTATCTTATGATATAAATATGGCTTTGATATACATATGTTATTTGTAAAATTCATCTCTTATTATTCACTTAAAAGAAGCGAAAAAATCATAATATTATATTTTTCATCAAACGATTTGACAAACATTTTGACGAGTATTCCTCAAAGATGAGACACAAAATTTGACTACGTGAACAGCTCTAATTAAATATTTTTGTCCAGATCTTCTTTGAACACAGCCAACACAACTAACTGTTCCCACTTAAAACTTCAAGTAAATTCTGTTCAGCGCAAACGTCAACAACAGCTGATGGGTTTTGTTAAAAATTGTTGTGTTGGGGGGAAATGTGCATAAATTTGTTTTTTAATAAAAATTTAAGAAATTAAATAATTGGTTTTATTAATAGACGTTGAATGTAGGTGAATGAAATGTTTGAACACCTAAATGCACTTGATAAATTTTGCGAAATTGCCAATGATAATTCTTTAAAGGTACTGCGGAGCACAATTTATAATAGTATATATTATATAATTTTTTTTATCAAGGTTTCGCCCAGTTGGTCATTTTCGCAACACATTGTACCCTAAAATTTTCTGCAGGAAGCAAAACTTTAAAACGCAGTATTTAGCAGAAGTCTTTGGCACTAAATTTAAACCAAAACGCAACAAAAACAAAATCAAATGAACTAGTTAAGTGAAAATGTTAAACATAAGCTGACACCAGAAGAGCAGAAGAATATTAATAATAATTATATCAATAAGACGATTCTCAATAAGGATACACACAGGCGAAATGGGACTTGACAGCGATATATTAGATCAGCAACATCAGCACCAAAAAGTATTGCCTTTGCAAAGTATTTATTTATACAAGTTTCTTCATTCATTTGAATGGAAGGAGTTTGCTTGTGGCTGTGGAGCTGCCTTTATTAATATTGGTGTCACGTATCCTATCTACAAAATGATTTTTCGACAAATGCTGCATGGTGTTCGTTTAACATCGGCATTCGATCAACTACGTCTTGAGGGTTTAGGATACCTTTATCGCGGCATACTACCGCCTATTTCACAAAAAACCATATCCCTATCGATCATGTTCGGTGTCTTTGATGGAACAAGAAGATATATGGTAGAAGATATGTCTTTCAACTGTTATCTGGCCAAGGTTGTTGCGGGACTTGCTTCGGGTACGGTTGAAGCTGTTTTACTGCCATTTGAACGAATACAGACCCTATTGGCACATTCGAAATATCACGATTACTTCGCAAATACACAAAGAGCTTTTAGGTAATTAATAAATTATTTATAAGTTTTTCGAACTAGTTGTATTAACATGAGTAATTTTTATATAAAGCTATGTCTGGGTTCAACATGGATATCGGGAACTGTATAGAGGGTTGATTCCGGTTTTGTGTCGAAATGGACCATCGAATGCATTTTTTTTCATGATGCGCGAAGAGGCTAATGAACTTTTGCCCGAGACAGTAAGTATATCAAATTTGGACTTGATGAGTTTAATTAACAAATTTATTTGAATATAACTCAGTCTAATGCATCCGTGAAAGCTGCACAAGAATTTCTGGCGGGAGCATTGATTGGTGCGACAATAAGTTCTTTTTTCTATCCATTAAATGTAATTAAAGTTGCAATGCAAAGTAATATGGGACACCCATCAGAGAGTATGCTGACAGTGACTAAGCGAATATATCACGATCGAGGTAGTCGAATAAGGCATTTGTACCGCGGTTGTTCTATTAACGCATGCAGATCGTTTATGAGCTGGGGTATAATGAATGCAGCATATGAAAATTTAAAGAAACTTTTATACTAAAAATGTTCCAAACCAAAGTTATGCAATTTAAACTAATTGTTAGCTTTCTTATATAAATGTATATATATACACACAAATGTTTATCTTTATATATATACATATGAACAAAACTTAGAATTTATAACAAAATGTTCCAATTCTAGTTAATTGTGTGTAGTAAATATTAATGTGTTAAGTGTTTAGCAAAATTAAGCAGTATGAATAGTTAAGTTTATTATATACAAGCCCTTATAATTAAGTATATAACAAAATGTACTAGTCAAAACTCTTCGTGTCATCCGAAGTATTTTTGATTGCTATTTTTTAAGCATGAACTACTTAGCCTGAAAAGGAAAAAATGTTTAAATTTTTTTATGCAATTTTTATCTCACGGTTTAGCCAAAAAAGTACTATTATGGAAAACAGGCTTAAAAATTCGAAAGATTAAGAAAACAGGTTGTAGTTTATGCTTAGCACGACATCCTACATATATAGATATGTACATTTTCCGCCTTGAACATGTGACGCGAGAATAATCTTCAAATAAATAATTTTCCCTTGTTATTTATCAAAATTATAAAAGAGATGAAATTGATTTTTGTAATCGAATCGCTAATTTTGAAAGTGATCTGAATAAATAAGTTTTAAAATAAGAATATTTTATACATTTATTTATACTGGAAAGTTTTATGTAAAATAAATTAAAAATTTAAAATAAATTAATTTTCAAAATAATCTCAAAAATTTTATCAGATTAACTTTCAAAATAAGTTACACAACTGTTGCTAATAAGATAATGTGCATTTATAAATAAAATAACTTACTTGTATTATATTAAAATATAAAACAGTTAAACTATTTACTTCATTTTGTGATTTGTAAGAAAATGTTTGTCCTTTCTCATAACTCTGCTGTTACTTATAAAATAATGTAGAAACGTTATAACAACTGACACTAGTGATATTTTGCCAAAAAAATAAAAACAAAACTAACTTGTATTCTGCATATATCATTAAGAAGAATAATGCCTTAACAGTGCAAACAATTAAATAAAGTTATCTAATGAAATGTTCTACATATTTTGGATCGTATTTTCATCGTATTGGATAATTATTTAAGTGGAAGCGTTGTTTTAAAAAGTGAATATTGACATTTTTTAAAAGCTTTCATTTTTTCTTCTAATATTTTTTCAAATTAACTTTCATAAATCAATTTTAAAAATAAAACTATCACAATGCACAAAAAAGTGTTCTGAAAAATCTATTCGAAAACTGTACAAATTACTGTGTGGGTCGCGACATCTGTTACAATTTATAATACATTTCATACAAATTTGGTTTCATCAAAATTATCATATAATTTAATGTATCAGATAATTTAATTAATTTTTGTCAGGATCCCACTGTCCATAATGCGGCGCAAGACTTTAGCAAAGACTCTAACCGGAACACTTTATTTTCTAAGTGTTGTCAGCACTGAAAACGTGTTGACATCTGTCAAAAGTTTGAGCGTTTGCTTCGCAGCCAACTTCAAGTGGAATTTTAATTTCTTTCTTTTTGACGTGCTCTTTTAATAAAAGTGGTGTGTATTTGTTCTAACAAATCGGCAAAATTATTTCACATCACCACAATAAATTAATATACGTGCAAAACTAACTTATCTTTAATATTAACAAAATGTAGTGCATTGAAAATTTTATCAAAGTTCTACATAAAAGTTCATGATTTTAATGTTTACAAATTTTTTTGTGCTCTGCTGAAATAATTTTGCAAAATGTTCTATTTTTTAACTAAAGTTTTCTAAATGTTTTCAATGCAAATTGCAGCCTCAAGATGACAATTCGCCCAGCATATAGGCCAAAAATTGTGAAGAAGCGCACAAAGCACTTCATCCGCCATCAGTCTGATCGTTATGCTAAGCTGTCTGTGAGTATAGTTGTTCACTCATTGAAAAATACATTTAATTTAAACATATTTCTATTTGATTATAGCACAAATGGCGTAAACCAAAAGGTATTGACAACAGAGTTCGTCGTCGCTTTAAGGGTCAATACTTGATGCCAAACATTGGTTATGGTTCAAACAAACGCACTCTTCATATGCTACCTACCGGCTTCAAGAAGTTCGTTGTACACAATATCAAGGAGCTGGAAGTTTTGATGATGCAGAACCGTGTTTATTGCGGCGAAATCGCTCATGGTGTTTCTTCAAAGAAACGTAAAGAAATCGTTGAACGTGCTAAGCAGCTGGCGATCCGTTTAACAAATCCCAACAGTCGTCTCCGTTCACAGGAGAACGAATAAGCTTAAATTAAGTTACGTCGTTTTTTAAAATAAATATTCAAAACATCTGAATATTAAACTGTCTATGGTTGAATGTTGTGTAGATGGTGGTTTAACAAATGGGTTGTGGGTAAGGGAATTTAAACAGCTACAAGACGTTTGAAATTTTGTTCGATTAATGTTGATTTCAATTTTGCGAAGATATTTCTAATATTACGGTTAATCATAATTCAACTTCAACATTTAATGAAATAGCAGATTGTGAATGCATAATTTTAGTTCTGTGATATGAAAAAAGCGGTGTATCTTAAAACATATATTCTGAAGTCTTGCTAAATAGAATCTCTCCACGTGCCTTAAGACCGGCGTTTGAATTTCAAAAACCAACGGTGACTTGTCATAAAATCATTCCCTTTTTTATTTGTGTAGATTTCTGTAAAGATAAATTTTGCCTTAACTTTTAGAGTTACTAATTGGACAGTTTCTTTTACGTTGGTCAATTTGTACAGCTTATGCTCCATTTATAAAAACAAACAAAAGTGGGATAAAACAAGAACTCAGAAAAGTTGACACAAAAGTTAACTTTTGCGAGTCTCAACTTTTGTCAGTCTCTACTGTATTTTGTCAACTGCTTTTCTTGGCATCAGAAAAAATTCGAAAACTGCAAAATTTTTATCCCGATTGAATCTTAAAAAAAAAATCCATTTGCCAAAACTCTTCGATCATTTCGATAGGTAAATTTTCCTTGTAAGCCGACGATATATTACTGTGAATGGAACCATATTTATATGGATATATAGCCCATATCTCTTATACCATATTAAACAATAACATTTCATTAAATATCTACACAAAAAAAAATCTTGTTTAGCTGTTTTACTATCCTAACCTGAAAAGTTGGTAATTAAAAGTGAGTTTGTTAAATGTCCACATATTTGTAAGCATATTGAAATGTATGCTTTGCTTAAAAAGAATATATTGCCATTTACAGTAATATATCGGCGGCTTACAAGGAAAATTTACCTACTAGGAAAATTCGATTTGTTCCTTTTCTATGCAGTATTATAAGAATAGCCCTTTGGTAATTTTAAAGAAACACAAGAACCTTCATAATAAACGATTTTAATTGTTCTCAGGAACTATATTTTTTCAGTTTCGGCTTTTCCTTGTAAGCCAATATTCGTGGCAAGTGGATGGGCATTCAAACGAAAAAGATTAATTCCTTATTTGAATTAGATGAATTTCATACATTCTGCATTAAAACAAATGTTTATGTTTATGTATTTTTAGAAAGTAATTAACAAGTTTTCAAATAAATCAGTCTTGACATCTTGTATGGTACAATGAATTTATTCCGTCATTAGACTTTTGCAACAATTGAAACAATTTGATTAATTAGAATTTTTTAATTAAAGGAATTGCTTAACTTATAGCCTTGGATGAAATATGAGTTCATCACTTTTCACCTGAGTCGAGGGCGCAGTCAGAGTAATGAATTTAAAATGACAATCGGCTTTGAAGAATTTAAAATGGAGTATTAAATCGAGTATTTGAAGCCATCATGGAGTATGAGTTCGCGGTGCCATCATGGCGTTTTTGTGGTTCGTGGACATATTCATTGTTCAAAACGGCTGAACTGGAGAAAATTTCTAAATTTAATCTCATAAAGCTATTTTCTCTTTCAAAAAACGACTTTCATTTCAAACAGGCTATCAAAGCTAGAGGGAAAGAAGGAAGACTATGTTGAGCAATAAAAATATTTTTTCCGATTTTGGCAAGTCTTGGTTGTACGGGGTTGAACCTGATATATAAAGGTATTCAGATTGGAGGATCGGTTTAACAGGATTGTAATTAAAAGAAAATTATACTCAACTAAGATAACACTTGCAGCCCAACTAAAACAGCGCCATTAAAAATTCGTATAATAGGCAGTAAAGATTTCACAGTTTTTTCAAGCAACTCCATATAAAGCGGGCTCAGCTGCGTTTTGTTTTTGTAATTTTTCATTTTTATATCGATGGTTAAGCTCTCAAATTGTAATGTTTAGGGACGTTGATTTATTTTTCAATTTACATAATAAAATTGCAAAATATTTTATTTTTTTATTTATTATTTATAATTATCTTAAAATATACAAAAAAGAACAATGTTAAATAGAACATAGGTAAAGCCAACAACGCTATTTTCAGGTTTTTAATACTTTTCTTTACGTGCTGTATCCAAAAAGAGTTCCTTATGCATATTTCCAAATTCAATACATAGCCCTACAAATCGTCACCTAAAATGCAAAATAACGTAACATCACTTTTGATAATTTTACAGGAGAAGTAAAAAACAATATAAAATTCAAACAACTTGAGATATTGAATCGAAATTTTGAAATCAAATAACTTGGTTATTTTTGGTGGCAGAAGTTTAAAATTCATAACACACATGTAATATAATGTAGTGAATCGTAATCAATAAAAAACACAATTTCGAATTTTTTGATCATACGTTTTTTTGCATTTTATGTGACGAAATATTTAAAATAAAATAAAAAAAGTCTGAATACATGAGCGAGTTCTTAAACAAAAACCATATTTCCTAAAAAAGTTCGGTTGTAAGCGTAGTTTCGCATATACCATTATTTAGTACTCATTATTATTTAAAACATAATCTTACTTAAGTATAACATCGTGCTCGTGCTCCAAATGTTCATTGAGAAAGTCTTTATTTTCGAATTTGAAGCCGCATATAACGCATGGAATTTCACTGGACATTTCGCTAGAACTTGTTGTTGCCGCTACCAAAGTATTAACGGCCTCTTCTGTTTCTGGCGTACTTATTTCAAGTGGATGAGTTTTCATGTGCATCTTAAGAGTGTATCGCTCGGTGAATGATTTTGAACAAAACTCACACTGGTGTCGCTTGCGATTCTCCTGGTGAATTTGCATGTGATGATTGAATGTTTTCTTTGTTCTAAATGTTTGATTGCAAATACTACATATCAATGGATTTTCCTCGGCATCATGTCTCAGTTTATGATTGTATAACAAATTGTCCTGTGAGAAGCAAACGCCACATTTTTCGCATTGATACTTTTTCTTATTCCAGTGCAAACGCATGTGCCGCAACGTATTAACAGGACGTGTGTAACGCTTGTCGCAATATCGACACTCGTTTTCAGTTTTTCCCTCGTGAATATTCATGTGCAAATCTAAATACTCTTCATCTTTGCGTACTGCTCCGCAAATGTGGCATGTGTAAGTCGGTGGACTATCGTGGCATTCAATTATATGATCATTGAGTTCTTTTTTTGTTTTGAACAACCTATTACAAACGACACATTCACGTGCACTTCTGATATGTGCCAAGTTGTCCGAATCTTGATCATCTTCACTATCTTCTAGCGTATCATGATCCGATTCAATCATGTCTATATCTTCATTTTTTAATTCTATGATGGTGAATTTATTTCTTTTCTTCTCTTCCTCATCGTCGCACTCATCTAATGAATCGTCTGGCATCTTTAAAGTGTTCTCCAAGAGGTTTGTCAACCTCTTTTGAAATGTTAACAATTTCAGCATCAAATCATCATACTCTCCTAATTCCCTCAGACATTTTGGGCAAACACAAGCGTCCTCCTTTATATTCAGTTTGGTTTTAATACAGTTGGCAAGGTGCTGCAAAACTACTTTAATCGGTTTCTTTGATGCCGGAGCTGTCGCCATTTCAATATCTTCAAAGTTTCTGAATACATCGTCTCTTCGAGCACATAAAAAACAACGTCTTCTAACCATTTTAGTTATTTGTTTTAATTCTTAAAACTTCTACAAAGATGCCGTCGTATATATTTTACATAAAATAAATATCTGCACTGTCAAAATGTTTGGAATAGTAATCGTTGCCATATATGCGGGAAAATCGAATTCCTAAGGTGCCGCCTACATTATATTTGAAAACGACAGAGTTGCAATTGGAACTTATTTTTGTACTATTAAGAGTTCGTTTTTATTTTAGATATATAATAAAAAGTTTTCTTTGTAGTACTATTTTATTGTAGGGTATCATTATGGCTGAATTGATATATATATTATACTTATACGTTTGTTTTTCTTATTGAGAAAAATATAAAGGTATATGATTTGTAGGGAGCCATCTGTTTCGCTTTCGACAGATCTTTAAAATCAGTTGGTTTGTTGAAAGAAGAAGTATCAAATTTTTCAAAATCGCATACCTAATTTTAATAGAAGCATGGTATAATAACCAAGTTAGAATCGTAGTTGAGAGCTAAGAGTCAGACTTGTCAAAACAAAAAAAAAAAATGACTGTTTGTATAGATTTTGACAGCTTTCACTTAGAGCGAGAGGGAATTTTCAGTCGCAAGACTACTTTTTTATTTTACCATTGTTGAAAATAACAGTCCAACCCATGGTATAATAATACAAGGTAGCATTGACAGTTGCTTGGGAAATCATATACTGTCAAAAAATATACTCAAAAAGAGAGCGCTCACAATCCGCCATTGAAAACACAAGCAATGTTGAAAACGTTGAAGTGAAAAAAAACAACAACCACAGCAGCTGCTGATGTATTTCCACAAAAAGCTGTTTTTGACAGTTTATATTTTCCTGTTGAAGAGAAAATAAGCAGTTGTCAATGCTACCATGTATTATTATACCATGGTCCAACCTAAATTGGTTCTAAATGAAGTAAAAGATATATTGAAAAGAAAAGGCAACCGAGCTGACATGTTATCCCCAACTCACACGGTGATTGGCTTTCAATGTGAAACTGTCAAAAACTCTGAGAGCCAGAGCGGATGAACACAGATTGCAGCAATCTAAATTTGTTCATTTTGAGATTGCTGTACATGTCGGCAATCAGCAATCTAAATAGTGTTGCTAGGTGGTGAAATAAAATTTTCAAGGAAATGTCAAATTATGATTGGCGTGTCGTGTGAGCTACCAACAATCAGAATGTGAAAGAGAGTAAGAAAAGTTCATCGATTGCCAATCAAGCAATCCCGTGTGAGTTGGCCATGAGCTACCAACAATAAGAATGTGAAAGAGAGTAAGAAAAGTTCATTGATTGCCAATCAAGCAATCCCGTGTGAGTTGGCCATAAGCAACGTGTTATGTGGCAAGTAGGTAGTGATGTGACGAGTCGAGTTTTTTTACTCGTTAACTCGAGTCAAACTTGAAATTGAGTCGACTTGAGTCACTTTTAGCTGTGACTCGAGTTGTCAAAAATTAAGCGATTTTTTTCGCATTCGTTGTTTTAAAATAATATGCTTGCGAGTTCGTTTGCTTAGCGCTTGCATATGAAATTATAGTAAAATTTAAAAACAAAGCAAGCGTTGAAAAATATAGTTTCAAGTATTTCTCACGACTGTGCAACAAACTTTTGGATGTGTGGTGTTGTTGTTATTGCTTTTCTGTAGTTTTGTTGTTAGTTTTATTTGTGTGGCAGCGAGTCTGACTCGAGTTGTGAGTCACTTTAAAGAAATAAACGAGTAAGGTATTGAATTTAATAATACCTTAATAATAATAAGCATTGAACTTTTTATCAGTTTTAACAGTTTTAAAAATGCCTCGGGAAAATAAAAAATCGAGCGTTTGGGAATTTTTAAATAAATCAAGCCATAATAGAGTGAATTAATTGAAGTATTCCTTTTATTTATATGTGGAAACGTTTTGTCTATTATTTATTTTCTTTTTATCTTTTTTTATTAAAATAAAATAAAAAAAGCATGACCTTTATTTTATTTTGAGTAATAATTATTGCAAAATAATTTGTCTTGAAGCTAAGTTGCTCAAAAGTAAAAATAAAATAATCAAATCGTCAATTTTCATACCAAGTAAAAAATCCCTTACTCGCCTTTGGAAAGCTGATTCGTAGATAAAGAATGGCAAACTCGACTTTGAGATGATGACTCGCTGACTCGCCAACTCGAGTTTCTACTCGAGTTAAAATTATTCCGACTCGAGAATTAGAACTTGTGCGTCAAACCATTTGCTATATACAATTAAATTCACATCTATATATTTATACTGCTTAATAATTTTCTATTAAACTTACCTTGTACTTCCTTTCTAAATTTGTTGTATAAAAAAAAAAAATAAATAACTGGCCATTTCAGCCCTTGAAAGGACTTTGACCTAGCTTCTTATGATCAATTGTGTTGTGCGTGTTAATAAGTTTATACACAATTGACCGAGAACCGGACCTACATGCTTAACGCCGACTCCGAAAGGCGATGAACGATGAATGTTCTCGTTCGCAAGAAGCTTTACATGGCATTTTGATTACTCTCTGAGGTTTGCCATTGTCTGCAGAGAGGTGGCGACCGTACAGGAAAATTATTTTAATTCAAATAATTTTCTGTCACTGCTGGGGTTCGAACCTGGGTTTCCAAAGTTCGTTGACATAGCGGCCACGCACTTTAACCAACTACGCCACGGACGCCACACTAGCTATTCTTGGCTAAAGCTATTCCATGGTATAATAATACAAGGTAGCATTGACAGTTGCTTGGGAAATCATCTATTGTCAAAAAATATACTCAAAAAGAGAGCGCTCACAATCCGCCATTGAAAACACAAGCAATGTTGAAAACGTTGAAGTGAAAAAAAACAACAACCACAGCAGCTGCTGATGTATTTCCACAAAAAGCTGTTTTTGACAGTTTATGTTTTCCTGTTGAAGAGAAAATAAGCAGTTGTCAATGCTACCATGTATTATTATACCATGAAGCCATGATACAATTACAATGTAGGCTCATTTTAAAATGGCTGCTCAATTGTGAAATTTTGTAACAACAAAGCTGTACAAGCCACAAACGTCAAACGACAAAAGCAACAACAACAACAAAGAAAAACTTAAAGCTATCAGCTGATTTTGACAACTAGCGCACCCTGCTCTCCAATATGAGCCTACCTTGTTATTGTATCATGCATGAAGCTATTCTTGGTGTTGTCAAAAATTCACTAACACCTTATTATTGGCTACGTTCAGCAATCACAACTGTTGTGCAACTGTTGAGTGAATGCCTGCTGAACGCATAAGTATCAGTTTCTGATCAGCTCAACATGTTGTGAAAATTGGCCGACTTTGGTATTGTTAAATTCAGTGTTTTAATTTATTAAAAATAGAAATCAAACGTTTTTAGACAATAGTTAACAAAAAGATAAATTGTTCATCTTAACTTCAGCAAGCTGCCAATCCAATAAACACGAAATAACTACCAGCGCGCTTGGGTAGTTTTTCTAACGAGTGAGTGTTAAGGCGATGCCAGATGTCTTGAAACCATATATAACATCTTCCCCTTTTTGTGATGAATGTTGAAAATCCTTTAATCTGTTGAGCAATCATAGTCATAGAGTCTAGCTGGCATCTTCGCATTTCTTTTCGGTCGAGCCTCGGGTGTTCTTAAGGGAGTTGACTCGTTAGGAGTGTTAGAACTATCTAAAATTGAGTTGTTAGGTTCTTCTGGCCTATTTAGTGATGATGTTTCTTTTATGTTCACGCTATCTCTTCTGTAGGGAGTTTTGTTGACATCAACCACATATGATCGACTGGATACTTGGTCTGTTACAACACCTTTAGACCATAGTTTATTAGTATCAGGCCTAATCTGCACTAAAAGTTCTTGTCCAATATCAAGATCCGGCAATTCTTTCGTCGACTTGTCATAGTAGTACTTGTCTTTTTTTCTTTTTATCTCAATTTTTTCTGGAACATTTTTTACTACCTTTGGATCAAAGTTACTGGAGATTGCTGGCAAGCCGCATCTTGTTTTTTTACACATCAGTCTTTGTACTGGGCTGCTTCCTATCTTGTTTGGTGTATTTCGCCAATGCAGTAGAGACCACCACATATCCTCGTTCTCTTCGTCAGCTTTCATAATTATCTTTTTTGCAATTTAAACTGCTGACTCTGCTTTACCATTCCCTTGTTGATGATAGGGTGAAGAGGTTATGTGTTTGAAGCCGTATTTTGTTGCAAACTGTTTCATATCAGCACACACAAAATGTGTACCGTTGTCAGAAATTACCTTTTCTGGCACACCGTATCTAGCAAACTGTTCTTTGAGGATACTTATCACTGAGTGAGGAGTCAAATCTGACAATTTGCAGCATTCAAAAAAATCAGAGAAGTGATCCACAATTATAAGCATTTTCTCTTGTTTGCTTTTGTACTTAACAAAGAATATATCCATAGAGACTATTTGCCATGCGTATCTCGGTATATCATGCGAAATCATTGGTAGTTTTTGTTGAGAACTGGAGTATTTTGCACAAGCTGCACATGTTCGAACTTTCTCTTCTATTTGTTGGCACATTCCTGGCCAGAAAATATTCTCCTTTGCAAGTTTAATTGTGTTTTCAACGCCGCTGTGACTAACGTGCACTTTTTCAACCATCGCTTTCTGCAACTTTTTTGGAACTAAAATTCGACCTGATCGAAAAATCAAGCCATCTTGAAGTGTTAGATCGCCTCTAAATTTGAAATAAACTTTTGCTCCGTTTAAGACATCTTTTATGTATCTTGGCCAGCCACACGATATATAATTCATAACGGTTATTAAGGATTCGTCTTCAGCAGTTTCTCGCCGTATCTGCTCAGTACAATCATTGCTTATCTTTACAGCTCCAACCAGCCTTAGCTTACAAATGTTATCAAATACTTTTGGCTCATTAGTTGATGTATTGCGAATAGCATAGATGTTGCTTCTCATCATCTCATTTTTGAAATCTTTATCGCTCAAATTCACTGCTGCTCTCGACAAAGTATCAGCAATTACATTTTCTTTGCCACTGACGAACTTTATGTCAAAAGTATATCGTTGTAAAATCATCATCATTAATTGTAGTCTTTTTGGAGCCTTTAACAGAGGTTTTTTAAAAATGTTGATTAATGGCTTATGATCTGTTTTTATTGTGACTTGAGGGTTACCTACCAATAGCTGATCAAATCGTAAACAGGCAAAAACTATTGCGAGCAATTCTTTCTCTATCATCGCATAGTTGCATTCTGCTCTGGTTAGCTGTCTTGAGGCAAAAGCTACCGGCTTCTCGTTTTGGAAAACGGCAACACCTAATCCAATGGAGGATGAGTCGCAATGAACTTCAACTGGTTTTTTTACATTATAATATTGAAGACCCTCAATGTCACATATAATACTTTTCAACTTTCTAAATTCGGAATCAGCATCGCTCGACCACTCCCATGGAGTTTTTTCTAAAAGTAATTTTCGGAGTTCAACATTTTCCATTGTAAGTTTTGGTATGAAACGGCTTAAGTAATTAATCATACCTAAAAATCTCTGTAAATCCCCTTTGTTTTGTGGCACTGGGATATTGACTATAGCCTCGATTTTAGTCGCATCTGGTTTAAGACCTTCATTAGATAAAATATGACCAAAAAACTTAACGAAAGGTTTGCAAAGTGTTAACTTACTTTTGTTTAACTTGCAGTTATATATACGACAGCGTTCTAGAAGAGCTCTCAGATTTTTATTGTGATCAATCATAGCCTCCGAAATTGTATCTCCGCATCCATAAACTAACATATCATCAGCCATAATTTCTACACCTTGTAGATCATGCGTCATTTCATATATTTTCGTTTGAAACAACTCTGGTGCTGGTGAAACTCCAAAAGGCAATCGCTTCCATCTATATCTTCCGAAAGGAGTCCAAAAGTTGTAAGCAGGCTGCTGTCTGTATCAAGTTCAAGGTGCCAAAACCCTTTCTTAGTGTCAATGGTCGAAAATACTTTAGCGTTACCTAGCTCTGGTAAAATTTCGTCTATTGTTGTGAATTGCAAGTTAGGTCTTTTCAAAGCCTTATTAAGTGGTATAGGGTCAATACAGATTCGAAATGATTCTGATTTTTGAACAAGCAAAACATTGCTAACCCAATCAGTATGAATGTCCACTTTGGCAACAATATCTTCTTTAACCAAATTATCAAGTTCAGCTTTGAATTTTTCGCGTAAAGCGACTGGAATGCGTCTTGGTTTCTGAATAACTGGTTTTACTGAAGAATCAACTTCTAATCTAACAAGGCCGGGAAGTTTTCCAAAACCTTCAAACACATCTCTGAACTGGTTAACTATTTTTTCTGCATCTAATGTACGACTGTTGACTTCACAATTGACTTTGCCAGAATCAAACTTTGAAGCGGAAACTAGTCGGCAATACTTTATCAACCCCAATGTCAAGCAAGCATTTTCTGAAAGCAAAAACCCATGTTCCACATCTACGACTTGAAATACAATGTTGTAGTTTTTTCCTTTATGACGACATCTAATCAAAACTTTACCCATAACCTTAATCTGAGCTCCACCAAAAGCTTTTAATTTGCAATCAGATGGCTCCAAAGTTGGGCTTTTACCATCCAGCAATTGACTCAAATATCTTATGCCAACAATGCAAACGTCTGCCCCGCTGTCCATGTCACATTCATAGCTCCTCCACTCATTAATAATATTAAATTCTAATTTAGCTTTTGAGCGTGCCTTTATGCCTCTTTTGCTTAGCTTGTCGATCCTCATTTCGGGCTCAGAATCAGTGTCAACCTCAAAATTGGCGCCAACGGAATGCAGTTTGTTAGGTTTATTAGATTTCTTCTTTGAATAGCAGCACTTGGCAAAATGACCCTTTTTCTTGCAAATAGTACATTCTTTATTAAAGGCAGGGCAACTAAAACCTTTGAAGCTGTGTAAGCCACCGCAAAATTTACATATTTTCCTCTCAAAACTCACCTCTTTTGACTTCAATTTGTTTACCGATTTTTCACTTGTCAAAGTATTATACCTTTCTTCAGTAGATTCGCTTATTTTACATTTTCTAATCACATCATCGAGAGTCAACTTGGCGGGATCTTCTTTTAAAAATTATTTTTTTAGACTTTCATCACTCGTTCCAAAAATTATTCTATCCCGGAGCATCGTTGCCTTTATTGCGCTTTGTTGAATTCCGTCAAAATAGCAATTATCTGCAATTTTACTTAATCTGTGCCAATATTCTTCAAATGACTCTGAATCTAATTGGTTGCATGTATGGAAAGACCATCTTTCGAAAAGGATGTGATTACTAACAGTAACACATGACTCTATCTTTTTGAGCAATACTTCAGCTGAAACTTTATCATCAACACCAATACCAAAATTATTATATTTAAGCTTTGCTTCGTCGCCAACCATTGACCACAAAATATTCACCTTCTTCGATTCATTTTCCGCAGACCATTCCACCATACCTGTTGCCTGAGCGTATGTATTCCAATTAGATTTGAACAATTCAAAATTATCTGTCGGACTTCCACATATTTGCAAAGGCTTTGGGAATGGTATCTGAGCATCACTCTTGCTAATTTTTTCTTGCATGGCGTTTATTTGATGCATCATCGTTTGCAATACTTCCATCTGCGTGCGTAAAAATTCTTGCTGCTGCTCTGCCATATTTGATGAATTTCTATCGTATACTTTTGGCATCAACAAAGTTTTATCAATTTTAATCTGACACCATGTTAAATTCAGTGTTTTAATTTATTAAAAATAGAAATCAAACGTTTTTAGACAATAGTTAACAAAAAGATAAATTGTTCATCTTAACTTCAGCAAGCTGCCAATCCAATAAACACGAAATAACGACCAGCGCGCTTGGGTAGTTTTTCTAACGAGTGAGTGTTAGGGCGATGCCAGATGTCTTGAAACCATATATAACAGGTATCATAATAATTTTGTGATACATTTACTCAATATGACAGAAATCTAGCGGCCTTTAAAAGTGTGTAATAAGAAACTAATGAAAATAGCATAAAATACAAGACAGTAAACCAAAAATTATAATTTATTTAAAACGCGTTCAGCATGCACACAAGTAGCGGAAACTGATACTTGATCAAAGACACAACAGGTATGTTTCCGTACTTTACACTGTGTAAGATTTGTGTAAAACGTGTGCTAGAGAGTAAAAACGAAATGTGAGAATAGTTGCAAAAGTACGGAAACAGCTTCTAGTAAGTTTCGAGCACAAAACAGCTGATTTTGACTGCAGACGGCAGCACAAAATTTAAAACACTTTCACTCAAATTATTAAAAGCCATTTTTAATGCAAAACTGAACAATTACTTAATTTTTATTTATTATTATTTATTTATTGTACGTAAATTTCTTTTTAGGCACACAATTTGTGCATTTATTTATCGCAAAACATAAACAATTATGAAATGGAATTTGACATTTGCTTCTTCTTGTTGATGCTTATTCTTCTTGATGCTTGTTCTTACTTTACTCGAAGTCTCGAGTTCTAGCACTCTCTGTGCACTTTGTGTGCTCGAGAGAGCGATTTTATGCTTGTTCTTCTTCTCCCATTTTAAGCACAGAAAGTACAGAAACAGAAAATAGCGTCCCACAAGTTACACAGTGTGCGTACGGAAACAGACCTAACATGTTTACAACATGTTGTGATTGCTGAACGTAGCCATTATTACACCATGGACTCAATTATCGCATACCCTCGAAAACTGCAACTCTGCAAACGTCTCCAACAAAGTAAATATGCAAAGCGTTATGTCAGAAAATTAAGGAAATTTTTGTAGATACAAAAAGACTTTCGTATTGTGTATAAATTAATTTCGATCAAAAGCCATGGCAGAAATTTTTTACATACAAATCCGCTGCTTTCTATGTAGACGAAAGAGTTCCAGCTCCAAGTCATATAAGCTCATTGAAACCACAAAATGTCAAGTTTCTGGCAAAACTATAAAAGATGTTCTCAAGCATTTAGCACGCAGTGCTAATGCAGAGCTCCACATTTCACAGACTGATTCGGTGTGTTATTATTGCCATTGTCAATTAATGGAATATGATAGCATTATGGTAAAGTTACTAAGGACTCAGAAAAGCCTCACGAGGCTTGTAGAAAATGCAATTAGTGGTTATGAATCTGATGTGGAGAATGAATGCGACGAGCATATGTCGACAATGGATGAACTGAATAATGAAAACTTCTTCAACGATTTTGAAATTTCGGACAGTGAAATATCGCAAACCGTCAACGAAGCTACACATGAAACTAGTAACAAATACTCGGTAGCTCCAAAGCGTGTCAAAAGTAATCAAATGTATGATGAAGAATTGCAATGTCAGTTCTGTGTAATGAAATTTAAAAGCAAAGCTAAACTGCATAGACATAACACAGAAGCACATCGCAAATTCACCTGTGAGTTGTGTGAATTTAGCCATAGAAACGAAGACTATGTTTTGCTGCACATGAATCTACATGAAGGACGTTCAGAGAATCAGTGCAAATTCTGTGACAAACAGTTCACTACTAAAATCAGTACCATTCGTCATATGGAAGTTCATATGAACTCTAAAAAGTATCAATGTGACAAGTGTGGTCTCTGTTTTTCACAGACCACAGTGCTTTATAACCATAAGCTGCAACATGAAGCCGAAGAAGATCCGCTACGATGTGAGGTATGCAACCAAGTGTTTAAAACCAAACGTACCTTCCGCCATCACATGATCACACATCAAGCCAATCGTCCACGCTATAGCTGTGAGCACTGTTCAAAAACATTTACTGAAAAATACACATTAAAGGTGCACATGCGCACCCATAATACAATGCCTAATATGGAAGAGCAGGAAGCAACTGCAGTTCAGTCCATTACAAGTTCTAATCAGCAGCCAGAAGCAAAGTTCAATTGTATAATTTGCGAACAATGTTTTATAAGCAAGGAAAGCCTTAACAAGCATATGGAAAAGGAACATGATGTTATTCTCAAGTCACTAACATTAACAAACTTTTCTCAATATGATGTTGTAACCAGTGAACCTCGAAAACCATGCCATGTTTGCGGACACATGTTTAGCACTCAAACTAATTTGGACTTTCATTTGGAAAGAGTGCACGGCTTGGAGTTTAAATAGATTTTTATTAAGTTTTTAGCGTACAACTTTTTGTATGAAATGTTTTAACGTTGACTAATGTAAGCTAAGTAAATGAGTCGCTTGAAATTCAACGTTAAAAAATTTCACATTAATTCATATCGTCACATAAAATGCAAAAAAACGTATGATCAAAAAATTTGAAATTGTGTTTTTTATTAGGTCTGTTTCCGTACGCACACTGTGTAACTTGTGGGACACTATTTTCTGTTTCCGTACTTTCTGTGCTTAAAATGGGAGAAGAAGAACAAGCATAAAATCGCTCTCTCGAGCACACAAAGTGCACAGAGAGTGCTAGAACTCGAGACTTCGAGTAAAGTAAGAACAAGCATCAAGAAGAATAAGCATCAATAAGAAGAAGCCATGGTATAATAATACATGGTAGCATTGACAGTTGCTTGGGAAATCATATACTGTCAAAAAATATACTCAAAAAGAGAGCGCTCACAATCCGCCATTGAAAACACAAGCAATGTTGAAAACCTTGAAGTGAAAAAAAACAACAACCACAGCAGCTGCTGATGTATTTCCACAAAAAGCTGTTTTTGACAATTTATGTTTTCCTGCTGAAGAGAAAATAAGCAGTTGTCAATGCTACCATGGTATAATAATAGAGGTAGTCGCAGCGCTGATTGTGCTCTCTTTTGTCATTACTGCCGATATTGTCAGAATCAGCTGTGTACTTACTGCTGTACTTTTGTTGTTGTTCAGTTGTGCTCCCTGTTTGCGGTTAATAGTTTTTGCGTTTAATTTTCATTGATGGTTGGCTGGAAACAATTTTAAATTAGTTTAATATCAATAAAAACACGAAAAATAACCATTTACTACAATTTTAAATTAATGCAATAAGACAGCTTCAACCGTTTAACTTCGTTTACATTTTGCCAATTCTTGCTTTCTCTTGTCATTCTCATAGCTTCGAGATTTTATATGAGTTGTTAACTTCGTTTTGACATTCGCGGCAGTACGCTCTCATCTAGCGAGTTTACCTCTATTATTATACCATGAATGCTACCATGTATTATTATACCATGAGAAGAAGCAAATGTCAAATTACATTTCATAATTGTTTATGTTTTGCGATAAATAAATGCACAAATTGTGTGCCTAAAAAGAAATTTACGTACAATAAATAAATAATAATAAATAAAAATTAAGTAATTGTTCAGTTTTGCATTAAAAATGGCTTTTAATAATTTGAGTGAAAGTGTTTTAAATTTTGTGCTGCCGTCTGCAGTCAAAATCAGCTGTTTTGTGCTCGAAACTTACTAGAAGCTGTTTCCGTACTTTTGCAACTATTCTCACATTTCGTTTTTACTCTCTAGCACACGTTTTACACAAATCTTACACAGTGTAAAGTACGGAAACAGACCTATTGATTACGATTCACTACATTTTATTACATGTGCGTTATGAATTTTAAACTTTTGCCACCAAAAATAACCAAGTTATTTGATTTGAAAATTTCGTTTCAATATCTCAAGTTGTTTGAATTTTATATCGTTTTTTGCTTCTCCTCTAAACTTATCAAAAGTGTTGTTACGTTATTTTGCATTTTAGTTGACGATATATAACCTTGATTGCTAGTAATAAATTTGAAATAAAATACGAATTAGGAGTTATGGTGATGCTTTTTTTTTACTGGTAAGAGTTTAAAATATTCGAGGAACTGAATTCCAAAGAGGTCAATGCCACATACACAAATAAGCTAGATAAATCAATTTGAATATTTTCAAAAAAATATCCCTATTTTTCACCTTAAAAATTAACATTTTAAAGGGAATATAAATATGTCAAATTATATGTTCTACAAAATGTGAAAATGTGTTATAAGTTGTATGGGTTGACCAACTTTTTTTTTATTAAAATTTTTTAAATTTATTTAATTTGGGTTTTAGGCGTTCATGATGTCCAAGTTTCTTAACTTATTATAAACTTGTAAATAAAAGTAATCTTAAATTTATAATGTGTAAGTTCCAATCACCTGTAGGAGGAGAAGAACCAAAACAAATTTAATTTTATTTATTCTTAAAGATGAAAACCTCTTCATCATTGCAAGCGTTCAAACCATAGATAAAATAAAGTATTTTCCATTTGATTAATTTACAGTAGTTGCATTCCTTGATTAAAATTCAGTTTGACTTCAAAATAACATCATGCTGAATTTCCATGTGTTGATTATAGTGATCTCTGTTGTTAAAACTGTAACCACATATTATGCAAGTAAACAATTTACTCATTTCGTCAGAGACTGGCGTTACTACCTTCTGTTTAACATTTTCGCTTATTGACTTCATGCTGCTATCACTCTCGTGTGTGCGTTGATGTACTTTCAAAGTGTATTTCTCTACAAAGGTTTTCGAACAATATGCACAGCTAAAGCGGGGTCTATCTTCGCGATGAGTCATCATGTGTCCTTTATAAGTACGCTTTGTCTTGAATGACTGATTGCATATTTCACAAATAAGTGGAACTTCTTCCGCCTCATGTTGTAATTTGTGATTGTAAAGAACTGTGGTCTGTGAAAAACGTAGGCCACATTTTTCACACTGAAACTTTTTCTTGTCCCAATGCATCTGCATGTGGCGGATAACATTGATTTTACGTGTATATTGCTTCAAGCAGTATCGACATTCCTTCTCCGTTTTGCCTTCATGCAGATTCATGTGCAAGTCCAAATATTCTTCATCCCTCAAGGTGAGGCCACAAACGGTACATGTGCATTGATGCTGTGTTTTGTGTGCTTTCGTTATATGGTACTCAAGTCGTGCGGGACTTGCGAAGCTTTTTGTACATTGAGGACAGGTAACTTTTTTGCTTACGGGCAATTTTACTTCATCTTCTTTCTCTCCTTTGCTATTGATGTTAGTTGGAGAAAATTCTAATTGATCTTCGCGCAAAGGCTCGTCATTTTGTTCCTCGCTGATATCATCATCAATATATATTTCTTCTTCTTTAACAGCGTCATCAAGATTTGAAAGAACGTCCTGGTTAGTAAGCCCTTGGATTTTATCAAAAATCACATCATTGAATTCTTCTTTAATAATTTCAATGTTTTTATTTTTGAGGGGACCATCTTGATCTTTGCCAAGCTGAGACTTTTCAATCATGCGAGTCAAGCGACGCTGCACTTTTAACAGTTCTGTTAAATACTTATCGTATTGAGCAATCTCAATTAAGCACGTCTTGCATAGACATCCATCTGGTGGTACCTTAAGTCCGTTTTTAATAAACTTCCCAAGTTGATGCAAAACTGTAATAATAGGCTTTTTGGACGTTGATATTAAGCATGTTGCTATGCTCATGTATTTTACATTTTTCTTTTCCTTGCCACACACAAAACAGTTCGTCATTTTTGTTTCTGATCTTCAGTCGTCAAAGGAATTAAATTAATCGAATGTATTAAATTTACGGCTAGGCTAAGCCATCGATTGTGAAAAAGTTAATTCCTGTTTCTTCTTCAATTTATATTTTAGTTACAACTAATTGTATTTATTTATTAAAATATTAACTATATCCTTTAAATCTTAATTTGTTTATATTCCAAGTTAGAGTTCGAACAGCTGATTTGGTGTTTACCTATTTGACAGTTGGCTTTAGACATATATATATACACCACGAGGGGAAATCAGATAAAAGCTGCCAGCCTTTTTATTTTACGACATCTGAAGAATAGGTGATGCGTTGATTATCAACTCGCGCTTAGACCGTGTGTTATTCGAAATCTTTTCCTCTTGGTCTTGATTTACACTTGTCAAGAGTCTACGTTAAATTTTTTTGAATTCCCTTTTAAACTTGACGTTCCCGTTTATACACATCAAGAGTTGACGATCAATTATATGTGTATCATATACTGCCGTTTCATTTCATCTTATAGAAATTAAATGAAACGACGCCAATGATGCTCAAAACGAATAGAAAAAGTAGCGGGACAACGAACGCAGTGTCGCCAGATAGAATTACCATAAAATTATCTTTTTCTCACACTTAATTCTCACAAATTACCACACTCGCAAAATACCTCAAAATACCTCAAATTACCACAAAATCACTCAAATCTTCTTTTGAGGTATTGTGGTATTTTGTGGTAATTTTAGGTATTTTGAGGTATTTTGTGGTATTTTGAGGTATTTTTTTCCCACGCGTGGTAAATATCGTACATGTATTTTTTTCCCACGGAGAGATTTTTACCACAAAATACCATGGGAATTACCACATCCCACAATCGTCGAAAAATACCATAAGGCCGTGTGCTATTCGGAAACTTTTCACTCGGATGATGAAATTTTGATAGTCTGAAAGAGAATATTTGGCACTTGTGAGGTGAATATGATTGTCAAAAATTCATGTAGCCCCAGGGGCTAGTATACTTTTTGACAATCGGAAAGAGAATTTTTGACACAAGCAAAAATGAAAAAAAAAACACTTGTGAGTCGTAAAGCAGTTAAAAATTTTGTGTTTCCGACAGCATAGCAACCAGAATCCCTAATTTTCAATATATATCAACAATTTCGCAAATTAAATTAAATTCTTGTGCTAATGCACTACCAAAATCTAAAACGTCAACATTTCTAGTTGTCAAAATTTCATCGTCCTTTTGGCACAGCAAAAATTACAATTTTATTTCAACAGACAGAAATTGTATTCAACTCAGTAAATTCTCTCCTACCACGAGTGAAAAGTTTCCGAATAGCACACGGCCTAAGTACTATTTATCGTGCTTTTCTGGCAACTATGAACGAACGAACACAAAACAAATTGCCCAAGAATTGACGGTACGGTCCATTTTTTCTTTCCCCTTTGTTACGATTCCCGCACAATCGAACACAAGACTTGATCCCCTTAAGGGGACTTGATTTCAAGTCTTGACCAATGTAAAAGGGGTCTAAAGAATTTACTGAGTTGAATACAATTTGTCTGTAATTTGTAATCCGATTTATCGAAATTTAAATTCGTTGAAATTTTTGCTGGAGGATTCTTATTGTTTTGATGAAATTTGAGTGAATATGAAAAAAGTTTCCATTTCGGATAATTCCAGGGGATAATTGCGATCGCGCAGGCGTCTTCTCTGAACTTTTCCTCCTTAACTTTTTCCGTCTCTAGCAAAAGTGTAGCGATAACTACAATACAAATTTTTATTAATTTACGTCTCACGAACTCACAAGTGTTTTTTTTTTCTATTTTTGCTAGTCAAAATTTCTCTTGCCGATTGTCAAATTGACGTCCGTGGCGTAGTTGGTTAACCCCATGGTGTAATTAACAAGGTGATCGTGACGTTTACTAATTTCCCTACGGTTGTCAAAAAATGTTGAGAAAGTAAGAAAAAAAGAGACAAGCTGCGGAAAAGTGTCAAATCGCTTGCACTCAATAAAAAATTGTAATAGATTGTTTGCAACTTTTGCTTGGAATTTACGAACAGCTGTTTTTGGCAAGGGTGGGTAAATTTTTTTTGAGATAAGCTAAAAATTCACGATCACCTTGTTAATTACACCATGTTTAACCCCATCATTCACTATCACAAAACGAGGCACGAACGACAAAAAAGAAACTATCAGCAATACTTTCTTGCATTAAAAATCTATTGCTTATCGTTGGTGTGCCTTTTCGTGATACAGAATGAAAGAATAAAGTGCGTGTTAAAGTTCTATGTCAACGAACCTGGAGACCCGGATTCGAACCCCAGCAGCGATAGAAAATTATTTCAATGTAATAATTTTTCTGTGCGGCCGCCACCTCTCTGCAGACAATGGCAAACCACAGAGAGTAATCAAAATGCCATGTAAAGATTCTTGAGAACAAGAAAATTCCGTTCATCGCCGTTCGGAGTCGGCGTTAAACCTGTAGGTCCGGTTCTCGGTCAATTGTGTACAAACTTAATAACACGCACAACACAATTGATCATAAGAAGCTAGGTCAAAGTCCTTTCAAGGGCTGAAATGGCCAGTTATTTATTTTTTTATTTTGATTGTCAAATTTTATACTCGCCCCTGGGGCTACAGACTGTCAAAATTTCATCATCCGAGTGAAAAGTTTCCGAATAGCACACGGCCTTATTAGTGTGCGATATGTCAAATTAGGAAGGCTCAAAACGGCTGCTCAATTGAGCAATTTTACAACATTGCTGTAGGCATGATGTAATTAATAAGCATGGTATAATAATACAAGGTAGCATTGACAGTTGCTTGGGAAATCATCTACTGTCAAAAAATATACTCAAAAAGAGAGCGCTCACAATCCGCCATTGAAAACACAAGCAATGTTGAAAACAATGAAGTGAAAAAAACAACAACCACAGCAGCTGCTATGTATTTGCACAACAAGCTGTGTTTGACAATTTATGTTTTCCTGTTGAAGAGAAAATAAGCAGTTGTCAATGCTACCATGTATTATTATACCATGATTAATAAGGTGGTAGTGCATTTTTCACCACACTCAATTTTGCTGAATCTGTCAAAAAATTGTGACATAAAGAGAGGACCTGTTGGCAAGTGTCAAATCATTATTTGTTTTGTTTGCTTGCTTGTGGTAGTTCTAGCCAATAAGTAATAAATTAAAATTATAAGTTGTTTCGTCGAATTTTCATCAAAATAATTAAAAAAACAGTAAAAAAGTAGAGCCAAAACAAATATCAAAAACTTTATTTTGCTATGGTTTTGTTTAAAATATCAGCTGTTTTTGACAGATCCAGAGTTCATTTTTGTGAGAGAGGTTAAAAATTCACTTCCACCTTGTTAATTACACCATGGCTGTAGGTAAGAAAAAACAATTAGAAAAACTCAGAATCAACGGCTGATTTTGACATCCCACTCGCCTTTTCCTCTAATGAGACTACCCTGTTACTGTATCATGATCGCTTGATATCAACCCCGATTCTTCCGATTTTTCGTTTCAATTATTCAGTTATTTCATGCCCTAGCAAGTCTCTATAGAAGCTCATAGATGCAGGTCATTTTAGCTCACTCATGCTAAAAATATCTTTTGTCAAAAAATCTTTTTAAATGTAATATGGTTTTCATGACCTCATTATCTTTGAGAACTGCTGCGAATAAAACAATAAGGGCTTTTTTTTTTGTTGTTTTTTTACTTAAAATTGGGACGACACATAATGTATATGTTAAGTTCTTTAATTTGTAATGCTTTACAAGATTTAATTAAATTTATATAAATTTTTATTATGCAGATACATACACATATATATTTTATATATACATATATTCATACACATATAAAATATATAAGTGTAAATATTTTATAAATACTTAAGTTCTTTATTTCAGATAAAGTTCTGTTTATTTTTACCTTTTAAATTTCATAATTGAATGTCATAAATAACGCTTTGTTTTATATACAAACGGAAAATAAAATATTGAGTAGTAAGAGGAAAATATAATGCAATGAAAATTAATCAGTGACGTAATTTTGTTTTTGTAAACATTAATCGTAAATCACTAGCAATGCAAAAGTTCCAACTAGAAAATTCTTTGTTTAATATCGTCTATAATAGTTTTGAATTATTATAAATATAATTTTCAATTAGTTCTTAAACTTTTAATTCATATTTTCTTTCTTTTTTTTCTTTGTTTAAATTAATTTGCTTATGTTTTCTGTGTACGTTAAAAGTAGTACAATTTCAATAATAAATATTCATTTCAATTATAGTAATTATTAATTGATAAGTTTTATTTAATTTAATAGTTAATTTTATGTTTCTTACTTCCTTTAATCCTATATATTTTGTTCGCTTTTGTTTACCACCGCACGTTCCTGCCTACGATTTGATCAATTATCATTTTTGAGTTTTTTTTTTTTTGTTTGCTGATGAAGTTTTTAAAATATTGTGTTTGTTTTATGCTAATTAAGGGAAAACAACAAGAATAAAAACAATAAATAACACATCAATACACATGCGTATGAATATGCATTGAAATGTGTCTGTAGAGTAATTGTTGAACACAGCTATTTCTTTGATATTTTTCGTTTTTTGATCATTGAAAAGTTAAATTGACAAATGAAGTGAATGTAGCATTTCATAGCATTTACTAGTTGATTGTTATATAATGAGAGCTGATCGAATGATATCCATACTTTTTGTTGCCTTACTGTTTCTTGCTATTTTTGAATTTTTAACGAACTTACAAAACGAAAATAAAATCAGTTTGTAAAACTTGTTCGTACGCATATCACACAAATTAGAAAACAGAAAGCAGGTAAACAATAGCAAAACTAGTCCTCAATAAAAGAAATAATTTTCCATATGAGCAGCGGTCTGTCGCAAATAATTCGTTAAAATATCATTATTCAAATTAACCGAATTCTCAATTGACATTTATATAAAATTACGGCTCAAGTTAGTCCAGATATTAGGAAGAAAAAAATGATTTCACGAATTGTTTTGTAAAAAATGTTCTATAAGGAGGTGTTTTTATTTGCATTGGCTTTTGCGAAAATTTCTTGCATTTATTAAATTGACTTTTTATAATCAAATTTAGAACAATATAAAATTGGGCCAGACCGTTGCTTTGATAACAAAACAAAGTGTTTTTTTGTGTTTTTGACTTTAATAAACAGTCGAACAAACTTATTGATTAATCAAAATTAATTATGGCTTATCTTCTAGGATTTAGGTTTTAGAAAATAAAGAAAATATTCGAGAAAATTTTACCAAAAGTGTAAATTGTTATATAAAACGAATTATTGAAGATCAATGTGAAACTTCACAAAAATTTTTGCAATATTTAAAAAATAATGTAAAAATAAGAAAATTAAATAAATAAAAAAAATTGTAAACGGTGTTGATATGTATGAAGTAATTTCTGTTTATAATATATGTATATAAACAACTAAATAAAAAGAAGTTATTAAAAATAAATTAAGTTAATATTAGGATCGGTTCTTACAAAATAATCAAACAATAATGCGATATTCGCCATAACATTTGAACATTCAACAGATACAGTAGAATTTGCGAATAGTTCTATTATTTTACAAAAGAAATTAAGATAAAATGCTAAATATTAGAAAATATTTCACATTGAACGAATATAAAACAACGCTGGGGAAGAAAACTACAGAACAAGCAACTACCGACAATAGAATTTTTATGCATTACTTTGGTTAAAACGAATATTCGTAGTGTTCAAGCGTAATTTTTTCACATTTAACAATTATGCATGTATGTATTTCTAATCTGGGGGTAAAATGTGGGATTTTGGTGTATTAACATTGCTTCATTTTGTTTTCTTCATTGGGTTGCTTTTCGTTATAATATAGTTATGGTTAATTTGGATTTGCTTGTTTCGTTAAATATTCGTTAATTGAAATGCATGTGTATGTATTTGGTTAGGTATGCAAATGAGTAATATTTATGTATGCATGTATATAATTTCATTTTTTTTTTTTTTTGCCAAAATTGCTCCTTAAATGGTTTGTTATAATTTTGATTACTAGATAACATCGACATACAAATATTTCGTCCACCAAATTTTGTTTGAATTTTTGTTTTTTTTTTAGTTTTAATCGGGGGTTTTTGGTATTTATAAATTAAAGAGGAGTATCAATTACCATGTAGATGTTGAAGTTGATGATGATGCTGTACTGAATCATATTAACAATAATTTAATATAATCAAATACTTAAGTCTAAAGAACGACGTCAGGCAGGTCGTGCGGCCTGGCCTAGGCGCGCATTTGGTTTTCGTGTACAATTTTTCTTTCCTTATAGTAAATTTCCTCTGATTCTTTGTCACATAGCAAGAGGACCACCGCTCCGAATAGGAATATGGCAGCACCCCAGCCAACACCATATGCCCAACCGAATTCCCAAATTGGTCGATTTGCTACAACAGAAGAACATATGAATTGTGATGTAAATTTTAATATTTTATTAAGACATACCCAAATTAAGTTCACCAGCAAAGAAAACTGGATAAATGATTAACGCTGACAAAACGGCAAGCACTGCAATGTAAAAAAAAATCATCAAATTGAAATGCTGTTTTTAAAAAAAGTTTAAAAATAAACCAAACAATTAGTTCCCAGAGTTCATATCTTCGCTACAATTGTGAAGTTGCGAATGTGAAAAATTGAAATTTTCTTTTACCGTTGCATCCTATTGCTTAAGTGGAGCTATATGCTGTGCCAAATTTACAAGTTCGAATTTCTCACTTGTGAGGGTATATGGATGTAGTAAAGTATCGAATATTCACACTTTTATTATTTTCTCCTATTAAAACTATCGAATGTGGCATATTCTCCTGAAAAGTAATGATTTTCAGATTCGCAACTTCTCATTGGTAACGACGATGTATGATAATTTAAAAGTATTTGATTTCAATTCAAATGTAAAGAAATATTTGGTAAGGACATCTCTATACTAACAAAAAATTTAATTTAACAGTAAGGAAACAAAAATAGGGATAATTATAGCTTTATTCTTCTTCATGTCAAAACCTTAATATTTAAACCTAATACGCAATGGTAATATGTCGATGTTTCCAAAATGTTCTATATTGATAAATTATGAAGATAATCGGGGGCCAAACAGATCAATTGAACGAATTCACTGGATGAAAATGTTTCAATAATTCAAATAATAAATAAACCAGAACATTTAATAACTCTAAACCCACCTTCAAACTGCATCACAAAAAGGCACACTAACGACAAACAAGACACGAGGAACAATCGGTTTAATGAGGAAAAAAGTAGGGCTGATCGTTCCTTTTTGTCGTTAGTGTCTTGCTTCGTGATACAGCATGATTAAGTAAAATTTCGATTTCTTTTTTTCCTTTTGCAGTGCAGGGTATAAATATATTAAAATAAACTATTTATAAAACACATCAACTATTTTGCGAATAATCGTAGTTCATTGGTTATAAATATGCTTATATTTTCTTTAAAGTATTTTTTATTTTCTTTAGATGATTATAGACAAAATCATGACAATTTTACTCCGTTTTAAGATTCGTCTCTTAAACTTCACTGCATATAATTTTAAAATTCAGGTAATTTCAATCTATTGTGCAAAATATCCCCAATACTCACATGAGACGAGCATCACTAGGACAGCAATTCGATAGAATTTATATTTTAAATTATGGTTTTGTGTTTTTAAACCAAGTCCAGTTAAAATTGTGGCAATCACATCTGTTATAAGTGTAATTATACACAGGGCAGCGGTAGCTTTGATATATGCTGCATGAAACATAAAATAATTAAAAAGATTAACAAATTTAATTGAGAGATACAAAATATTTATAAAGCAGTTGGACATACCAACATCTCTGCTGGCATAACAGCCTGGAGGATCGTGTAAATTAAATGGAAGAGGCGGCGTAACATCTTCTTCGATGCAGTGTACAAATAAACCCTGACGCCAACCTTCTGCCATCAACCAATCAGTTGAAGCAAGGGCCATGATCATTAAAATAACCACAATGACTCCACAAATAAATGCAATGACCTATAAATAAACAATATTTAATAAATTTAATTAAATTAAAATATAAAAGCAAAATGTGATACTTACCTTTAACGGTCTTGTTATTGTAATGGTTTCTATGGTTGTTGTCGGTGCCATTCTTGAGGGTGATGGACGTCTGGAGCTGTTTTCAATAAATTACAAGTAAATCATTTATTTACAATTATCATTAATTTATTTTTATTTAATCTTATCAATATTATTTATTACATTAATCTTATCAATAGAATTTATATACACTATATTATATGCCGACATACCTTTATATTTTGTGCTGGTATTCTTCTTGATGCAGACAATAACTGTCTTAAGTTTACGTTACTCTCTATTTGAGAGCCTGCTTAAGAGCTTTACGATTGCTTAATAAATATTTATAATTGTTTAAATTGGCGAACCGTATTAAATGCGTCGGTTGTACGATTAATTTACGGGCTTACAGTTCAATGCCTAAATGCTTAAAAGCGCACATTCAATAGGATCTGTCAATAGAATAGAATACAAACAGAACGGTAGCGGGTTAAGTATGTTAGTTTTGGGAATATAAAGCATAAAACATCATGCCTTACATACTGAAAACAATAAGAAAGCAGTATTTGTGGCTCAAGTAACTTAAACAATATAGCATTTAACGAAACACAAAAATAAAAATGTTTTAAAACAATTAGATCAAAATTAATAGAACAAAACAATACATTTTTCATAAAAAAATAGTTTATAGTAAGAACATTATTATATTAATTTCAGTTTTTTATGGTAAAAGCAATTTTGCCAATATCTAAAGTGAATTTCATTTTTGCAATAAATTAAGATGTTTTCAAAACTATAAATCCATTAATAATAAAGTGCTCGATGCAATATTACATTCAATATTTAATACTGATAAACTTTCTGCCATTAAATTTTCACAGAGGCACAGAAATGATAATTAATTTTTAATTAATTAAATAATAATAATTAAAATACACAGAAATAATAATTAAATTTTAATAACTAAAACATATTCATTTTTTAAAAGTGGGAAATCACTTTTCATAAAACAGTTCCTTCGGCGCCATTTTTAAATCAGAAAAAATTCTTTCGTTCAAGTGCGAGTTCAAGAACAAAGATGATTTATTTTATTTTATCATAAAATTTTATGGTCTATTATTTTGAAACAGTAAATAAGGAGCAGTTTTAAAATTATTTTATGTATATTACCCTGACGCGCTCTGTGAAAAATGTAAGGGTAGTTTTCTGTATGTTTTTGTGAAAAAAAGACAAAAATTGAGAATTTTGAAATTTTTGTTCTTGTAGAAAAAAATTCACCACTAGTGTAAGACAAAAACGAAAAATTCTCAAGTGGATCTATAATTTTGAAGCTGAGTGTATAATATAAAAGCTTAAATTGTGTTTTAGAATATTTTGCGAAAAAGAAATTAATAAATAAAAATAAGTTCGTATGAAATACAATTAGTGTGAGGAGCTTTTTTATTGCTGAAATTGCAACAAATATAAAAGCATAGCCATTACATTGACCCAAATTAAGCAACGATTAGGTTGATCAAACATGTCTGCTATAGGAATGAGTACTTTACATTTGCAGAATAAAATGTATATACTTTACATGTTTCAACAATAGCTAAATCATTTGAATATTTTTTTTGCTGAATCTAATTTAGGCCAAGCAGTAGCATTGGCTACACGATTTGTTCGTTTATTAATCATCATAAATTGTTTCAGACTAAACAAAAACAATTCCGATTCTTTTGCATGTTGAGGAAAATAATCAACAAATTTTTGTTGCCATTAATGTTTACAAAAATGTACGAAAAGTGAATTATTAATTTGAGTTTTGAGGTTTTTTAAAACTTTTTGTTTCTTAAAAGTAACAGTGATCAAAAATGTATTAATAAATTTTATGATTGAATTATCTTGTCTCATTCGTCTTATTTTTAATTTAAATAAGATATTATATTTTTCAGTTATATTATTAATTTTATTCTTAAAAGCGAGCTTTCTAATAGATAAATAAGAATGTAGGATGCTGTTTCATGTTGGATCATTTAAAGTTTCCAATAGAACCAATAATACTGAATGAAAAGTACTAAAAGATTAAAGTGTTACTATTACTATCATAATTAATATTATTATTATAACTTATTTCAAATATCGCGAAAAGTTTTTGCTTTACTTATAAAAGCTGCATACATACATACTTAGGGTCTAGAAAAATACAAATATTGAAGTATTTATTTTAAAGAGCACACGAAAAAATACTGTTACACAAATAAATGAATGGGAGATGCGGGAAGCTAAATTTAGAAACTATTTTCACTTCAAGTGCTTGAAAAATTGCTTAAATGATAGATGAGGCGACAAGCAGCATAAAATTCCAAAAAGAAAAATATTCAAAAAATTCAAAAAATATTAATTTATAAATAAGGGCAACAACAACAATTCAGGCAGCAAATTAAAGATCCTTGTGCAACAAAATCAAACGCATAGATTGAACGAAACGTAGACATCCTTGGTTCCGGACTTTATCTACCTTTCCTTAAAGTAATCCAATGTTACAGACTCGGAATCAAATTCGGAGTAGTCAGGCAAGGAATCACTATCGAAGGAACTGAATCCACCTAGAATATTGTTGTTGTTGTTGTTGTTGCCGACAAGCACTGATTGTTGCTGCTGCTGCTGTGGGGCCTTGGCAACATTCTCTGCTTCCTTTCCCGACATAGCTCTAACTTAAATGGAAAAATGTCTGCAGATGTTTTGTGTCGTTATGGAAGTCTTTATTGCTTTTTTAATTGCACTTTAAAACACTTTGAATTTAATTTTCGTTATTTTTAAGTTCGTTTTAATCGTTCAAATTATTGCTAAAATTGGATTTCCACAACTTTTCCGCCACTTCCACTTTCACAGTATCCCACATCAAAATGGCGACGATGTGATGTTTTATTTTTTCTTTATACTTTTTGGGCTCCCTTCGCCACTTTTTGATCACTTTTTTCTTATAGCACACATTATTAATTTGTTTTGCGTCTTTTAGCGCATCACAGTATATACTTTACCTCGTTCACTATTTGTGTATTAAAAATAATCGCGAAATTATATTAAGAAATAAATTAAAAATAAAGTTGGGACAATTTTTCATATATTTTATGCACAACAAATAAACATTCGAGATTCGACAAAAGAAAACTTTTAACTTTTCTCTTTAATCTTGTTATTCTTTAGATCAGAGTTGAAAAGAAAGTATCTTGTACTTTTTAGAGTACTGTACTGTTGTACTGTTTGGAGTGCGTAGTAAAATATGTCATTACTAGTATAATGCAAAAATAACAAGGTAAGTTCAGTTTTTTAACTTTTTTTGATAATCATCCGTATTCATAAAAATATCTTGAAATATCTTTAAAACGTTTAATAGTTAAAAAGCTTTTTAATGTTAAAAAGTCTTTTTAAATTTTGTTATTCATAAACATGTTGTAGCCTATGTTGCCAGAAAAGCACGATAAATAGTACTTTTGGTATGTTTCAACGATTGTGGGATGTGGGAAAGAAAAAAAAATACCACATGTGAGATATTTACCACGCGTGGGAAAATAAATACCTCAAATTACCACAAAATACCTCAAAATAACATAGAATACCTCAAATTACCACAAAATACCACAATACCTCAAAAGAAAATTTGAGGGATTTTGTGGTATTTTGTGGTAATTTGAGGTATTGTGGTATTTTATGGTAATTTGAGGTATTTTATGGTATTTTGAGGTATTTCGCGAGTGTGGTAATTTGTGGGAATTAAGTGTGAGAAAAAGAGAATTCTGGTGGTAATTTCATCTTGCGACACTGGTTGTAGCTGCTTTGTAGTTAAAATAGGAATACTTTCGATTTGAAGTGGGAAGAGTGTCAATAATGGTTTGTGTATTTGATAAATGCAATTATATTTAAACATCAACATTTTTTCGAAGCTACCCTCTGCACTGAAAAAATTGACATTTTATTTTGTAAATATTTTGAAATGTTTTGACAAATTTTCTTGTTTTTATTTTCTTTTTGTTTTGAATTTTTTCATATATTTAGAATTTTTAACATATTTTTCAAATGTTTGAAATATTTTCAATTATTTTTGACAAAATTTGTGCTCAAATGAGAGCAAATAATTTTAAAAATGCTTTATGGGGGGTTTATAGAACGTTTCAGCCATTTTTGAAAATCCTCTCATTTATAAACAAACATTTTCAATAAAATTTTGACATTATCTTTGTTTTTGATATATTTTGAAACAATTTGATATATTTTTGACATAATTTGTGCTCAAAACAATGAAAACAAAATAAAATTTAAAAATGCTTTATCGAGGGTTTATTGTAGGTTTCATCCATTTTTAAAATTCTCTCATTTACAAAGCATTTAAAAGATACTTTTCACATTATTGAACGCTTATGAATAATGTTTTTTCAATTTTTTTTTGGAGTTTTTTATATAGTGTTCTTAGGATCAAATGTTATGATTTCGAGAATGCAAAAAATGCAAAACAAAGGAATGAGATGCATTTTGAAATGTAATTGGTTAGCGCCAATAGGAACCATGTTAGAAACTCTAAAATGGTTATCCATTAACCAAAAAATAATTATGAATGTGATAGTTTTTATTTTTAAAATGAAGAATAATATGTTACCTAAATATTTAATTAATCAATTGGTCTATGTTGCTGATGTGCAGTCATACAATTTGAGAAATGTAGCTAATTTTAGACTAAATTTCTTTCGTAACAATAAATCTCAAAATATTTTATTATATAAAGGCCTTAATTTATACAATGAACTACCTTATCAATTGAAGAATGAAAAAAATTTTTATAGCTTTAAGAATGCTTTATTACAATACATAAGAACAAAATATAACTGAATTAATTAATGGAGCTATATAAAATAAGAAATTTGTTAAGATAATATTAAATACTATAATCTAATTTTGTACAAATAGCATATAGCTAAATAAAGAAAGTAATAATAAAAATAATTTCTTAAGAAGGCTTTATAAGAGGTACATATTTTTTTATGAAAATAGACGAATGTATTTAAAATATTGATATTTTGTAAATTTTTACGGCTGAATTCATAAAAAATTATGAACCTTGTTCGTCTGCTAAGAATTTCAATGCAAAATATATAAACATGGCTTCACGATAGCTTTGTTGATAAGATTTTGTAATTTTAGAGTCTATCAAAAAATGTAGCAATATAATTTCATCGTCAGCTCTGCTTCATAGCTCTCCGTGCCAATGTTTTTCGCCATGCCGATATTTGCATCGTATGATTTGTTCACTATTGAAGTGGAGATTCAGATGCAAGGTCTATAATAAATATACGCTCATGATACAATTATGCAAGGTAGGAGTGACAACTGGTTTATTTCTCACGAGTGTTTTGCACCGACTGTCATTTGTATATATACATGGCTTCACCTGTATATTTTATTTTCTATTTTATTTTTTGCTTTTTTCGATCTCTAAATTATACTATTTTTGACAGTTGGTGAAAGACGAAAGATCTGTCACTCCTTCCTTGCATAATTGTAGCATGTATACGCTTTGTGCAAGTACCCCTTTTACATTGGTCAAGACTTGAAAGCAATTTTTTGACGTTCTCTCTTGGACCCAAAAAGTTGACGGTACAACTCAAGCGTGGAAATTATAAATAAATAAACAATAAATTAATTTGAAAATTGATAATTGGCGTAAATAAATTTGGGGCTATTAACTATTTACAGGCAATCAGCTGTTGTGCTGTCAGTCGTTTCCGTACTTTTATTATTTTGTTTTGGTCAGTTTGGGCCAATTTCTGTAGTTTCTCAGTTTCTATTCATTGCAACCCAGCAACTCTACACAATTTTAAGAGTTTAGAATTTGTTGTTGTTGATAAGTAGCAGCTGTCAGCATTGTTGTGTACGTCATTTTCTATTGTTTTGAAGAAGGCTTTAAAAATTTCTAATATTTCGTGAAAACAATCGATTAAAATCAAAAAATTCCAAAAGAATCGTGGCTGCAATTGTGCAAGTAAGTGCAGAGAACGTAGTGCGTATGGAAGCCAAAGCTGAGGCGAATAATCGTTTGGTAATGGAACTCTCAGAGGAAGTGGTGCATTGTCCCTCCTGCGATGCAGCACTGAAACCATATGAAGTTGCGAAACACTGCGAAGAAGAATTGGCACAACTGAATCAATTGCATACCAAAGTAAATCTGGCTAATGGAGATGATCCACAGTCTGCTGGAACATGCATTCTACCAAATGAAAATAGAAACCCCGAGTCTCGTAAGCCATGGTCAGTTTTCCGCAAAGTTCAAAAGAATAGACAAACGCGACTGAAAGTAAGATTAATTGCATTTTCCATCCACAATTTAACTTAAACGACGTTATTTGTTTATAGCTACGCAGTCGCAAAAGACCACTTGCAGAACAAACGTGTCCTGTTTGCAATAATAACTTTCCACAGGATGAGATACAAAGACACGCCGAACAGTGCTTGCGTCGAAACAACAGAATGAATGGTAGCCACACAACTGCCGATAACAACGATGACGAAGATGAATCGGATGATGGTGAATATGAAGAGTACGAGTGGGCAGGCCAGAAGCGCATACGTGCCTCAAGTCTGTTGCAGGGTGGTTATGCAGCGCTTGGTCTAGGCACAGTTATAACCAATCATACCACCGATGATGATGAAGAAGACCTGAATGTAGACGAGGATGATACACAAATCTATGGACCAGCACAATATGCCGAAAGCGATGTTATACCACCCGCAATCGATATAAATGGTCAAAATCCCGAAGAACAAACTTTAGCAACATACATGCGACACTTGATCGCTGGGGGAAATACCGCAACCGATAGAAGCCAGCCTTCACCGCCAACGGAAACCTTAAATACTTTTAACCGCCTCGATGATTCACAACATCCAGAAAGATCAGTAGTAATAAAAAATTCAACAAATTCCATTGAACGTAACAGCACCGAGTTGCCACAAATGCGGTTTAACTACTCACAGGTAATCGAATCTCTCAAGTCGAAATTGCGACATTATGAGAATCACGTTCAAAACAAATTTAAATGCTTAATTTGTCTTGATGACTATCGAAATCCTGCTATATCTGTATCCTGTTGGCATGTCCACTGCGAGGAATGCTGGCTGCGTTCGTTAGGCGCTAGAAAACTATGTCCCCAGTGTAATTTAATAACATCTCCTAAAGATCTACGTCGAATTTATATGTAGAAAAGCTAAAGGTATCTTTCAAAGTTTCCATCAAAAACTGAATTAAATTTAAGGAATTTTCCTATAATAAAATATTTAAGTATTTATTTTAAAGTTAAAATATGTTTTAGAAATATAACAACTATTCTACATACAACATTAATATTAAAGCTGCATCTTATTGATTACTTTCGTAATAAAAATTAAGAAAACACATTTAATAAATGAATAAATATCAAAAAATTCACATGCTCAATTCATGATACAAATATACAAGGTAGGAGTGACAGTTCTTTCGTCTTGCGCCAACTGTCAAAAGTAGTATAAATTAGAGCACGAAAAAAGAAGAAAAGAAAATAGAAAACAAAATATACAGGCAATTGACAGTCGGTGCAAGGTACTGGTGAGAAAAAAGCAAGTTGTCACTCCTACCTTGTATAATTGTATCATGGCTCAATTTATTTTGTAAAAAAATAAATTTAATCGATTGGTTGTCATTTCAGTTGTATAATGTGGTATTTAAAAAAACGGGGTTGGCTAAAAAAAAACCTTTTTTCATTTCTTTAATCTATGATTAATTTTGCTTTCTATTATTGCATTTTTAAAAATTTTATAAAAATGTTAAACCAGTCTACGCAAATGTATAGCGCCTTGTCCCATTAAGTTGAGTTTCTAGAGATCGACCTTCTACTTCTGTCAAACTCTGCGTCAATATTGTCACTTTTCTATAATTTCTGTAACAATTAATTATAATTTCTTCTCTATCATAGTTGAATAAATAAGGTTGTCTCGTGGCTGATCGTACTCTCTTCTCAGTACCCATAATTGTCAAAATCAATGAAAAGCAACAACAACAACTTCAACGGCTTTTCATGTTATTAATTTTCGTTTTCGGATTTTGTATGAGATGTCAACTTCGATTTGACATTTATGGGAACTCGCTCTCACCCATGCGACAACCTTATTTATTCAACCATGTTCTCTATAGTTCTATAATTTTTTGGGGAATATATTTTATTAAAATTTTTTCAACAGAAACATCTACATGTAGGTTTGTTAAGGCTAAGGTCAGACGGTGCTCGTTTGCTCGGCGTGCAAATGATTTTGTTGTTGTTTCCAATGTAAAACTGTCAGAAATCAGTGAGACTGTGAGAGGATGAAAACTTTGTTTCAAAACCGCAAAAATAAACATATTTTGCTCGGTGTACACATGGTGTAATTAACCCGCATCCATCGTTTGCATCAAATTGATGCAAATTCTTGAAACACATTCATATATTAAAAACAAATATGCATATATAAATTCAGAATTTTGGGTACCATCCTAAAATATCAAAATAAACAAGTGAGCAGTTCTACAGTTAGAGATAATCTTATACTTATCGCGCTAGAATAGTTAACAAATTGAAAATATTCCAATGAATAATATTGTCTTTTTGTATCTGCATCAAATTGATGCACAACGTACTTTTCGTTTCTAGAAATTTCCGATGGATGCGGGTTAAGAAGGTGATCGCGAATTTTTAACATCTCTCAATAAAATTTTACCCACCCTTGTCAAAAACAGCTGATGGTAAACTCTAAGCAAAAGTTGCAAAGCAATATATTAAAATTTGTTATTGAGTGCAAGCGATTTAACACGTTTCCGCAGTTTGTCTCTTGTTTTCTTAGTTTCTCAAAATACAACCGTAGGGAAATTAGTAAACGTCAAATTTACCTTGTAAATTACACCATGGGTGTACACAGCAGCGAGCATGATAAAATTATACAGGGTAGGAGCTACAGTTTTTTCGTCTTGCACCAGCTGTAAGAAATAGTATAAATTAGAGAACGAAAAAACTAAAGAAGAAAATAGAGTAAAATATACAGGCAAATGACAGTCGGTGCAAGACACTCGTGAGCATGATGTAATTAACAAGGTGGTAGTGAATTTTTCACCACACACTCAATTTTGCTGAATCTGTCAAAAAATGGTGACATAATAAGAGGACCTGTTGGTAAGTGTCAAATCATTATTTGCTTTGTTTGCTTGCTTGTGGTAGTTCTAGATAATAAGTCATAAATTGCAATCATAAGTGTTTCGTCAGATTTTCATCAAAATAATAGAAAAACCAGTGAATTACTAGAGCTAAAACAAATATCACAAACTTTGTTTTGCTATGGTTTTGCTTAAAATATGCAATCAGCTGTTTTTGACAGATCGAGAGTTCATTTTTGTAAGAGAGGTTAAAAATTCACTACTACCTTGTTAATTACACCATGCTCTTGAGAAACTAGCCAGTTGTCACTCCTACCTTGTATAATCCCCACCTCACACGGTGATTGGCAATCAAACAATCTAATCGCTTTGTTGTTGCTTTCAATGTGAAACTATCAAAAGCTCTGAGAGCCGGAGCGGATGAACACAGATTGCAGCAATCTAAATTTGTTCATTTTGAGATTGCTGTACATGTCGGCAATCAGCAATCTGAATAGTGTTGCTAGGTTACGAAATAAAATTTTCAAAGAAATGCAAAATTATGATTGGCGTGTCGTGTGAGCTACCAACAATCAGCATGTGAAAGAAAGCAAGAAAAGTTCATTGATTGCCAATGAAGCAATCCCGTGTGAATTGGCCATAATTGTATCATGGCATCAAGCATGGTTGAATACATGGTACAATAATACAAGGTAGCATTGACAACTGCTTATTTTCTCTTCTCCAAGAAAACATCTCCTGTCAAAAACAGCTGTTTATGAAAATGCATCTGCAGCTGCTGAGGTTGTTGTTTTTTTCACTTTAACGTTTTCAACATTGTTTGTGTTTTCAATGGCGGATTGTGAGCGCTCTCTTTTTGAGTATATTTTTTGATAGAAGATGTTTTCCCAAGCAACTGTCAATGCTACCTTGTATTATTATACCATGGGTTGAATAAATAAGGTTGTCGCATGGGTGAGAGCGAGTTTCCATAAATGTCAAATCGAAGTTGACAGCTCATACAAAATCTGAAAACGAAAATTAATAACATGAAAAGCCGTTGAAGTTGTTGTTGTTGCTTTTCATTGATTTTGACAATTATGGGTACTGAGAAGAGAGTACGATCAGCCACGAGACAACCTTATTTATTCAACTGTGGCATTTATTCAACTATGTTGCGTCCATGGCGTAGTTGGTTAAAGTGCGTGGCCGCTATGTCAACGAACTTTGGAGACCCAGGTTCGAACCGCAGCAGCGACAGAAAATTATTTGAATTAAAATTATTTCTCTGTACGGCCGCCACCTCTCTGTAGACAATGGCAAACCTCAGAGAGTAATCAAAATGCCATGTAAACCTTCTTGAGAACGAGAAAATTCCGTTCACCGCCGTTCGGAGTCGGCGTTAAGCCTGTAGATCCAGTTCTCGGTCAATTGTGTACAAAACTTAATAACACGCACAACACAATTGATCATAAGAAGCTAGGTCAAAGTCCTTTCAAGGGCTGAAATGGCCAGTTATTTATTTTTTTATTTTTATGGCATCAAGCACCGTGCAACAGTGTCGCTGGGTGGTGAAATTAAAGATTTGGGTGTTTAAGTACCTGAAAACAACATTTTATGAAGAAAAGTGGTACTATTGTACTTTAACAGTATGAAAAAAATAGTTGTAGGAAACTCTGGTGTGTTGGAGAAAAAGTAATGTACTGAACACATTAATGACGACATTGATATTACGACATCTATCAAATTTTTTTACATGTATTTCTTACAGAGAGAATTTGGTCTAATGTCGCAATGCCGTGTCGTCAATATAGAACTATTCCTAATTTGACAGTTTATCGTCGCTGTCGTCGTCAATGTGTTCAGTACATAAGGAACTGAATGAAATGTCAAAACTAGCTCGGCGTGCATATTTTTGTCGTCTGACCTACCAGCGCTCAAATTAAGAAAGTATAATAAGTGTTCATTGCACGCCGAGCAAACGAGCACCGTCTGACCTCAGCCCATGTAGATTTGTTAAGGCTTAGGTCAGACGGCGCTCGTTTACTCGGAGTGCAATAAACGTGGTTTTTCATGTATAGAAATAATATACATTTGGGAGAGCTTGAAATATTTTCAAGTTTTTGTTATAAGTACGTAACGTCTAAGAATATACCATTCAAATTTTTGCAACCCTGTTTCAGATTTGTTAAGCAATGCGGACACGTAGTGAATGCAGTGCCATCTACATATTCGGTACTGTAATATACAAGTACCCGTAAGTCCTCAAACCGGAATCCACACCAAAGTTACAGTTAGTGTTTCTTTCTTGTATACAAAACAGCTATAATTCATTTCTAATCGTTCCAAAATATAGTTTCTCTCGTAAATATTCTCAATTTTTTACTGAATTTTGTGCAAAACTAAACTCCCAATATCTATTGCTATAGTTAATACACGAACCGCTGCAGTGCTGCCAAACTGTATCCAGTCGTGTTGTCGATAAAAAGCATAATTTCACGATTTGTGTGGACCTTTCGCGTGTCTCGTACTTCATTCTTTCCTTGTCTATACACTGTATCAAATACGCTTTTGTCAACACGGAATTTATTAATAATAAAAATTATTTTTTTCAATATTTGGAGCATAAATATTTTAAGCAAAATTACCATAAATAATATATATTTTATCAAAGAATTTTATAATTGCAAACATTGTGAGTGGAACGAGACTGAAATTGTGGAAAATATTTTTACTTAACGCTATTTAAATGCAAAGTGAATGTGACGAAAAAAAAAAAGGTTTTTTTATATGTTGGAACGACAAAACCAGTCAAAATAAAGCAAAGATTGTTGGAAGGAGTGCAAAGTGGATAAATTTGGAACTGACGAACACCAAAAGGAATTGACGACAACGAATTTGGTGGAAAAACAAAAAGGAAGTTAGCCGAATTAAATGGCATCAAAGCAGAATTAAGTTAAAAGTGTTAAAAGAATCGAAGGAAAAAAGAAAATAATAAAAATAAAATATTAAAACAAAATATGAACAAAACGAAGACACAGAGACAAGCGGAGAAAAGTGAAAACCTGAAACTTGATTTTGCGAATCGCGAATTTTGTGTGCGACAGCAATTGTGCGCTTCGCCAGGAATTTTGTGTAAATCCTCTTAGCTTAGGGATTGGGTAAGGTGTGCAAAGCTTTTCCAGGAATCGCCATAAGTTTTGGCTGGAATTCGATGCACGATGCGATAAGCTAAGAAGTGGAAGAAGCATCGAGAACTGCGTCTGACTGACCCGTTTGGAATGCAAATGTTCTATTGGTGGGGGGTCTGGGACGCGTCATAAAATTATGTCATTTTATTGTGCAGAAAATAAAATGTTTAAAAAATATATTGCAATAAATAAAAACAAACTAGATATGCCCGCGCATAGTATTGACAAAATGATTAAAAATGTAAATGTGTGCCAGCAAATGGCAAAAGTTGGCCTCCAACCATGCGTTGCGACGGATACGCATTAAATAAAAATAAGAAAAAAAAAATCAAATATTACTTTTTAAAGAACAAAAAACAAACAATAACAACGAAGATTATACGAAAAAAAAGCACAAAAAACTAAACTAAAAAGACAAATGGCAACTTTTAACTCCACGGCTGCGGATGTCCTGAGAAACGCCACGCTTGCTGCCGACCACTTTGAGCGCACCGCTGCAGCAACAACAACATTTATTGTTCCCACAACCACACCCACGCTACAATTAGAGCCCTTCACTGGCGTTGCCAGCAATTCGCACTTTGTAACCGCGGCTGCTACATCTGGCGCGGCAACATCGCATCATCACTCCCATCAGACAAATTCTACGTCATCCAGTTACACATTTGTGCAAATAAAACGCGAACCTTGCCAAGTTTCTGAGGTAACAACATCCAATAATTGTCACCATCATCAGCAGCTAACGACGACACAGCAACAGCAACAACATTCTAGCGGCATGAGCAGTTCATCAAAAACAACGCTCACAACGCTTGTCAAAATAGAGGCTTCATCGCCAAAAGTGCAGGAATTAGACAAAGGAACTATTGGAGCAGCACCAATGGCCAGCACAAGTAAGTTAGCATAAATAAACTGTATTTAATATGTAGTCAGTGCTATTTACACATTCTTCATATATTCTTTTTGCAGACAACTCCGTTCCAGTAGGCATAGCCGTAGCACGCAAACGTCCACAAGAGTCTGGCACAACAATTGGAAATTCGTCCATGCCTGTGCAACAAACATTGAACAAGGACATGAACTGCTACGGAATACGTGTAGCTGATATCGGTGAGTATGAATTTTGTTTTTAATTAGCTGATAAATCCGAGAGTAGAAATTCACACAATTTTTATTAAGATGTGCTTTTTGTTAAGAATTGCTATGCCTCGATCAAGGAGGCGTATTGGTTGGAAATATTTCTTAGTTTGTACAACCACGTAGTTCTTGTTTCCTTAAAAAGGTGTGGCCTTTGGGATTTGAATTAAATTTTATCTTGATTAAGTTGGATTTTTCCTTTTATAGTTATCTGAGTTCCTCTATTTTTTTACCTCCCGATTTCATGGGAACTCGGGTAACACCTGTATTTAAGAATTTGTACCTGTCAGCTGGGATTCGAACATCGCTACTTACGGCTCGTAAAATTGGCATTCACGAATAAGAACTACACGTGAAGTTGCAATAGTTTGGGTTCATGTGTTTATGTAATCCAGGGTTAATGTTTTTACGACTTTGATTCATCTTAGCTTATTCTCGTAAAGTTTGACTGTGTTTAGAACTGTTTTAAATCTAAGGGGGACTAATCAGGTATAAATAAAGAATCCGTTGGTCAAGATATTCCAATAGATTTGGCTAGATCTAGATTGGGTGGTTCGGACATTTTGGAACTACATGAGCTCCACTGGTTGGCTGTAGGCTGTGCTTATCTTGGTTTCCAGGTAGTTCATAAATGGATATAATTTTTTTGCTCAAAAAATGGGATAAGACTGGGACTATCTCAGGCTACAGCAGATGGCTCATGACGTTATTTATTGGTACCATAATTTGATAAAATGAATGATTCTATTGCCAAACTGATGCACTGAGATTATGTAATTTCATATGGTAAAGTTATTATGGCTATGGCCGAACATATTAGAGTGCATGGATCGTTTGATGCCAATTTTACGAGCTGCTGGTAGCGATGTTCAAATCCCAGCTGACACAAAATTTTTTCAGTTGAAATAATTTTTAAATAAAGACCTCTCTGCAGATAATGACAAATCTGAGAGAGCAAATAATGTCATGAAAAGTTTCTTGAGAACATGCACACAAGCCATTTGTGGTCGGCATAAACCTAGTTTGTCCAGTTCTTGATCATCCAGTTCGTTCAGTTCCCACATCACAATTTGATCATAAGAATTTCGATCAAAGTCCTTTTACGGGCTGAAATTAACGGGCCACTTCGTTTTATTTTATTATCTAAGGTTAAAAGGATTGAGCATGGAGCCAATAGTACTTTTGGACAAAATTCTTTGATCTCTCAGGTATCAAAATTCTTTGATACCTTAGATTGATTCCTAAGCTATCCCTCAGGTGAGTTGGACAAAATGAATGATTATATTGAAATATCTTACTAAATCTAGGATCTAAACGATCCTTTGTTCATGCGTTAGTGTCCACTTAGTTCAAAAATAATTCTAGTTGCAGCAAAAATCTACTGTAATTAACTCAGATGCGTTTTGCAACTTCACATGTAGATCGAGTTCGTGTTTTAAAAAACAAATTTCACCGAGTTCGAACTTTTACTTTGAAATATATGAATAATCTACAGCTCTGATATTTTTTATAATATAATAATTACTGAGCACGTGTCCTCTAAAGTGCCCAATGCCTATGCTGTGGGTTTCCTCTTAAAATGTTTTTTTTTTAAGTGAAACTTTTTAGCCGCGTATAGCAATACAGCGAGTTAAACTAGGGTTAAATTGATATATTCCTAAAGACGGAAATGAACAAATTCTTCGCATCTGGAGCAAAGACATACTTTGATATTTATTCTTTCTTCAGTCGTACAGTTAAATTGTGGAACAATCTCCCTGCGGACGTGTTCCCCGGCAGTTTTGCGCTGTGTCAATTTAAAACAAATCTTCACAGACACTACTCCATCTTTCCACCCTCCAACTAACTATCACCCTTCTTCCGAATCAACACAATGCTTTCGCATTTATAGGGGGCATCCCCTGAGCGTTGGTTTAGTCTAAAAAAAAAAAAACAAAAAACTACATTTTAAAGTATATTTCAAACTTTTGGAACTTTCAATTGAGCTTCAGAATTTTGCATGCACACTCTTTGTAAAATCGCAAAAGGGCAGATTGCAGTGCTGCCTGTTTAAAATACAGTGGGTACACTAAAAAATGAAGATTACACCGGGTATATTTCTGTATAGCATTTATTTTCTTTATATCTTTATGTTTATACCCCTACGTTTAAAAAACGTAAAAGGGGTCTATTAATATTGTCGCATTACCACCCGAGTCGTTTAAGCCATCTCCGTCTGTCCGTGACCACGATAACAGCCATAATTTTTCAAGATATCATTACGAAATTCGATATTTGTATTTAAAAAATAAAGATCAAGTTCGAAAATGAGCTAAATCAGATGAAAACCATACCTACCTCCCATACAAAGTGACTTTATCAAAACGGTAAATCTCTTAGAATCCTACAAAAATTAATATACAGGGTGTCCTAGACCTAGAGGAAAATCCAGCGGGGGGTGATTCCTCATGATGAGACGAGCAAAAAATTATATGGGTGGGGGTGGTCGCAAATTCCCCCCTGGGAGGTAGGAGGGAAAAACAAAAAAAATAAATGTCATTACGTTTTAATCAATTACTTAAATGTGTCTGCAACGATTACCAAAGTAAATAGCTTTTTGAAAAGAAAATGAAATGTCCTTTAAGTTATTAGCACAAAGTTTTGCCATAAAGTCACAACTAAAAAAGTTATAAGCACCTAAATTCAAAAAATTAGTTTTTTTTTTTTAAAAATCAACTTTCAAGGCTATTTTCTCCAAATAACCAAATTGTTTATAATTTTTTATAAACAACTTAATTCTGTGCAAATCCGCCATACATTGTTTTTTTCTCAGAGCAGCTATTTTTAGCATGCGTGACACATTTTTAGGAGAACTAAAAGCCCGCTCTAGTCGAAATTATTTTATACCATTTAGTTCGTTTTAATTAAAATGTTTTTTAATTAAAGAATTATTTTCCGGTTTTTAGTCTTGTGTAAAATTTTACAGTAGATTTTGAAGGTTTTTTGTTTTTATCGGTACAAAATTTGTTGAAAAAACCGGAATTGCTCCATAAATATAAAAATGAAAAAAAAACCTTCATCTGCTTTTATTTTAATTATCACTGATTCTTATTAATACTAATATTTACTTCTAATTTCTGGAACACCCTAAATTGAAAAGTCTTGGTTGTTCCTCTTTTTATCTAAGGGCAAAACTTTTTTTTTTGTTATGGATCCTTAAATAATCATTATTCTATAAGATGGCTAAGCTCATAAATGTGATAAGTGAAAAATTTGAAATATTAAGGAAGGTTTATTGTGTGGCGTCCGTGGCGTAGTTGGTTAAAGTGCGTGGCCTCTATGTCAAAGAACCTGGAGACCCGGGTTCGAACCCCAGCAGCGACAGAAAATTATTTGAATTAAAATAATTTTTCTGTACGGCCGCTACCTCTCTGCAGACAATGGCAAACCTCAGAGAGTAATCAAAATGCCATGTAAAGCTTCTTGAGAATAAGAACATTCCGTTCATCGCCGTTCGGAGTCGGCGTTAAACCTGTAGGTCCATTTTTTGGTCAATTGTGTACAAACTTAATAACACGCACAACACAATTGATCATAAGAAGCTAGGTCAAAGTCCTTTCAAGGGCTGAAATGGCCAGTTATTTATTTTATTTTTTTATTTTTTTATTGTGTTTTAAAATTTTAATACATCTGAATGTACCATCGTCAACCATTTGTTATGCGCTGACAACAAATTTGCACAAGGTAAATATTATTTTGATTATTTAGAAAATCTTATCACATTTGTGATCTTACCCAACTTTTGTTCTTAAAAAAAAATATATTTATTTTCAATTTGGAAATCAAAAATAACTTTATATTTGTATATGAAGTAAGCACTGCTATTACATCAAGTTCAGCTGTATGTAAATAAATTATAAAAAAATATAAATCTATGCAAAAGTATGCCGATGTTCTTGATGATTTGCACAATTGTGATGATTGCTTTTTACAATTTTTTTTTCAGATACTTACCAAATATCAGTTAATGTACCGTTTAAGTCAGTCATGTGTTTTTCTTTTTTTTTTGGGGAATATTTAAAACAAATGGGTAAAAGCAAGCAAGAAGAAACCCGATGATCCTATTGATATGAACATTAACAAAGACAAAAAAGTACGTTTGAAATGGTCATAATATATCTTGGGTATTATTTAATAGTTGTTAAGTTAAGTCATTTCGTTGACGAACGTTGAACACTATGTATTAAATTTTAATTAAAAACTTTTGTAAATATTTTGTAAAATTTAAGAATAATAATAATAATAAAAAAAAAATTCGTTTCAATAGAACAAATAACTACCATAAGAACCTTTTAAAAAAATTATAAAAAAAATTTTTTTAAATTGTAAAATAATATTTATAATATAATAAAAATGAATAAATAAAATAAATATTTTAAACAACAACAAATCAAATAAAAAACAAATACTAAAAATTATTGTCTATAAAAATTTTTCAAAAATTATTCGTAAACTTATAAAATAACAATAGAAAAAATACTAATAAAGAAAAATAATAACAAAAAATTTACAAAATAAATATTTTAAATAAAATATAAAAAATTTTAATAAAAAATAAATAAAAAATAAAAAATTTAAATAAAAAATAAATAAAAAATAAATAAAAAATAAATAAAAAATAAATTTTAATAAAAAATAAATAAAAAATAAAAAAATAAAAAATATAAAATTAAAAAATAAAAAGTAAATAAAAAAAATTATATAAAAATTATATATAATTATATAAATATACAATATAATTACTAAAATTGTACACGGAACCTTTAAACCCACATTTGTACAATTTTTCAAGTAATATTTTATGATCTACTATGTCAAAAGCTTTAGTAATGTCCAAAAAAAGCGCTGCACAGACTTTCTTATAATTCAAGTCACTATAAATATTATTACAAAAATTAATAAGAGCATCTTCTGTGGACAAGCCCTCCCTGAAATCAAATTGACATTTACTAAAAAAGTTATTTTTCGACAGAAATTTTATCATTCTGACCTTGACAGTCTTTTCAAAAATTTTGGCAAAAACGGGAAGTAACTACGAAATAATAGAATGCTTCGAAAGCAATATTACACCGCGACATTCAAAACATACTTGGACAGGTTCAAATCGGCAGTACTACCTAACCTGTCGTATTATCCAAACTGCTCTTCTATTACCACTTGTTTTAATCGATGGCTTATGGGAAGAAGCTCACTTCTTATGAAGATTGTACAAAATGGGTCCATTCGTGAATTGCATCTAAATACAAGATGTTCTTTCGACATGGTATTCATTTTCTACTCGATAAATGGGGAAAAGTAGTGGCTTTAGATGGACAATGATTGATATTTTATTTTTTATAAACGATATTTTTTGCAACACCCAATATTTTATGTTACATTAACCTTGTATTGTATTGTAAGAATGTCTTGCATAGTAAAATTATGTTAAGAAAACATCTGTGACTTCTATTTTTTTGAAAGAAAGAATTTGGCTTACTTGAGTTGAAATCAACAAAAAAGTCATGTAAAATACCACAGCTTTAAATAGATTTCGCGTTTCGAATTGCAAGCATCATCAGATGGAAAACATGGCTTTTATTTTTAATAATGGCGAGACACCAAGCCACTACATGTTAACTGAAGTGTGAAGTTGCGTGTGTTCTCGCCAAAAATCTCATCATAATGATGCTATGGGTGGGAGTAAAAGTTTGAGTTTGCTTAAAGAAAAAAAAAAAAAAAGAAAAAACAAACAAAAAATTTTGTTGAATGAAATATGTACATTTATCAACGTTTTTCCCCCATTCCAATAAGTCATCAGCGCATTATCATTACCTTCAATAGAAATGAAATCAAGGAGTTTAATACACCCTTATCTCAATGCCAAATGGTATTATATATTATCTGAAACTTCAATTTATGCTTTTCTTGCATTTCAATTAGTTTTGGTAATACTACGATGATGTAGGAGGGTAGTTTAGTGCTTTTGTAGTAGTTGTTGTTGTTTATGTTGCCAGCTTCCAAGTCAACAAGGGATGCTGACTGGCTGACTGTATATTCGAATTATATTTTTGTTGTAATTTGAAACGCCGTTTATTTTTTTTTCGTTTTTTTTTGTTTTTTTTTTTTGTTTTGTTTTGTGATTTAAATGGATATGAGTAGGATTTAGAGTGGGAACAAAACACATGTAAACATATGGCGGTGACAATATGCGAAAAAGCATTTGCAGTTTGAATATTAAAGTATTTTATTTTGTAATCAGGATTTTTTTTGTTTTTCTGATAAAATTTTATAATCAATGATTTTTTCTTTCAAGGTGGTGTTTCTTCTGGATGTGGTAATTTTTATTTCACTGGCAATGGTGATCTAATGACCGGATCTGCGCATGCAGATGAATTGGCCTTAAGTGCAGCTGGCGTGCAAAGCGTTAATAGAGCTCCATCGACATTTTGGCAATATCCCAGTAAGCTTAAATTCGCAACAGCTTTAAACGTGAAATGAGGTTTCTGACCTTCAACTTCTGCTCAAAGTTGTCTAGGGTTGAGTTTGGTTTTTTATTTTTTTTAAGTTTAATTGAATCTTTGAATAAAAATAAATGAGTTTTTCATTCTTCACGCTTTGAGCTGTTGCTGTGCCTTATCGTTAATCGCTAAACTCTGCCAATACTTACTTTTATGTGCCTCTTACTTAGCTGTTCCCATTGAGTCAGTTATTTCAATGTCACCCGCAACAGTTGGACTTCAGTATCCACGCGATGCCAGTCGCGGCCAAGTAGTACTCTTGCCAGCCACTGCAGCGGCTTTAGGTATGTTTTCAACACATTTTTAATTTTTAATTTATTTTCAAAAAACAACTCCTTTTGTAAATATATTTTCTTAATATATAATATATTTATCCGCCTATGCAAAAATTGGAACAATTTATTTTTCTATTCAAAATTTTACATTAATGCTTTTTAAGATTCATTGACTAATTTCTGATACTCTCTTTTTTCCAAACGAAAAAAAGGCATATCAAATTTTCCACTCTATACACCCACAGATCCGTTTCAACAAGCTGCGGCGGCGGCATTTGTTTGGCCCTCGTACATACCACAGGGCACAGCTACAACGGCCTTGCAACCGCCGCCCAATTTTATATTTCCCTCGATGAGTCCACACTCATCACTGCAGGCGTCATCGTATGCCACGCCCTTGCAGCTCTTAGGCTCAAACTACTTAACAGCCGCCGCCGCTGCTGCAGCTGCTGCTGCCGCATCTTCCACATACTGTCAACATAATCAACAGCAGACAAATAGCAGCAGCAGCAGCACGAGCAGCATCAATTTAGGCCTAGGAGCGACAAATAACAGCAGTGTAACCGGCAGTACTAGTAGCCGCTTCTTAAGTCTAGCTGCCACCGAATCGAAGCGTCTGCACGAAACGCCTTTACCAAAGCAACAGCAACAACAACAGCAACAGCTTTTACCTTTAGCGTTTCCACCGCCAACAATGAAAATCGAAGAGTGGAATGCCACCGAATATATGGCGACGGCGGCCGCAAAAACGCTGTCCACAACCACAACGCTATCAGCGACAACTCATCAAAATCATCATATCGGACCACCAACTGCAGCGTTGAATTTTGAACGCGACAAAACGACGACGACGACAAATTTTCTAGAGTTCCAGGGCGGCAACTCACAGGCATTAAATTTGATGCGTCTTCCTACGCCACCAACATCAGCTTCAATCGAAGCAACTGCAGCGCAGCTACAGCCACAAATACTCTTCCAAGCTAATGCAACATCATCGCCATCGTTACTCAATCTATCTGCGTCGAACGCAGCGATCATGGCGAGATCGGGCAACACTGTGTCGACTAGCATGACTACAAATTTCCTTAACAATGTGAGTACAACAACATTTGCGGGGTCACTAGGTGGGCCACCGACACCGCTAGGTGATGAAGCATTGAATTTTAAAACAACTACGCAGGATGCGCAGCAGCAGCAGTTTGTTGTGGGTGTGCCTCGTTTGGTTGGAAATTCAGCGGCGGGTTCCGCTGTTGGGCCACCGCCACAAATGCAAGACGTTAACATACAAACGGATACTCCGGTTTGTAGTGAAGATGAGAGCTCCTCTTGCCCGCTTGCCATTCAGAACAACAACATTCCAACATCAGGCTCCACTGCATCAGCAACGCCACCACCCAGTGAAATTGATGCGCATGAGGCGGAGCCGCCGCAGCAGCCATTAGAACTTACAATGTCGGGCGTCTTGTCAGGTGGACGCTTAAACATGGAGAAAGAGTTGCAGGATTTTAATACAGAAGCACAGTGCCATAAAAATGAAAAAGTAGTCGATGAAGACACGGTGGAGGCGCCCCGAATAAATTCAGAACATATGGATACCACATTATATGCAACTCAAGAGCAAGAACCAGCGGCAGTGCACGAGGCACAGCAAGAAACAACAAATGCAACCGCTACGTTTTCAGTCGAACCAGTGACGACAGCTTCCCAAGTATTGCCGCCACAAACAGCCCCAGAGGACTTAACAGGCCTAGAATTATTGTCCAATATAAGCACTAGTTCCTTCGCCACCAAGACTACACTCAGTGTCAAACAAGAGCCAGTGGATCACAGTGATTATCACCCAGATTATCCACCAGAATCTGAGCAATTAATGCAAAATACAACCTATACACAACATAAGCCTTTAGAGCATAATTTTCAAAATAACCCAGTGCATAATCCAACGATGTGTCTGTCAAACAATCAGGCAAATAACGTTTCACTGTTGCCACAGACCCAGTTAACAGAGCCGCTAGGCGGTCTCAATTTACTTTGCGCTCTAGCAGAGCAGCGCATACAAGAGGAAGTACAAATAAGCGGCAGCCTGTTCAACGTTAACACAAATATCCATGATGAACAGCAGCTAATCTTTCATCAACAACAGCCGCCGGCGTCTTTCGGTCTAGATCACGAAAGTTCGCAACAAGCAGACTGCATAGACGAAAAAATACCACAGGCCCCTCTCAACGAAACCAAGCGCAAGAAGCATAAACATTCCCAATCATCTAAATCAGGAAAAAAATCAGCAGCTCGCTATGCCAAGAAAATTAAGAAAAAGTGCGCAAAAGAGAAACGTAAGAGCAAACAAATGGCATCTCAGGAGCGCGAAATGGAGTTCGATGATGAGGATGACTTGCAGGAGGATTTTAAAAGTGCCTTTGATAAAGTTGATTCCAGTTATAAGCGCTTTGGTAAATGGCCAAATCGTGAAGAAATCTTCAAGGCTATGGAATCTGATATGCGCATGCGTTTGGCGGAAATAACAAGACAATATCGTAAAAAGAAACGAAAGCTCGATGAAATTTCGAAAAATAAAAAGCACAAAAAGAAAGCTCTAAAGATGAGTGCCCTAAATGCAGGATTGGTGCTAAATGTCGCCGCCGGAACGGTCGCCAACACAAATTCGCTTTCCTGTCTGGGCAATATGAATGTTGCCACTACCTCTTCCAACAATACCCATACTCTATCCGCATCGCCTTTGTGTGATTATAAGTTTTCCAAGTTATTAACTAAACCCTCAAATACTACAACTGGATCGTACCTGAGTCCATCTAATTTCTTGCGTTTTTCCGATTCTAAGCCTCAGACGCAGTCTCAATTTCCACCAGCCGTCGACGTCGATCTGAATGAAATGGCCAATACACCATCATGCAGTACTTCCTCGCTCTATAAGCCGATGCGTTTAGAACCCAGTGCTTTGACAGCAATTGATGGTGGCAGAAGTACACCAATGCGCCCACACAAACACACGTCTTCGGAAAAGTCCTCGCAACTGATGACGACACCTTGTAAGGAACGCAAGCTTATGACAGGGCGACAACCAAGCGATTCAAGTGATGCCGCGAGCACATCTAAGAAGAAATCACTTCAATGCAGCAGCATTGATCGAGAGTTGACACTGACTAGTGAGCATTTGTATCGTAAAGAGACGCGTGTGCTAACAGACATGGGTGGCCTATTCTATGCAGGTATTATGAAGCCGCTGCAGCCGCCGGATGTCTATGCAATAACCTTGGATGGTGAAAGGGGCAATAAGTCGCATATAATGTCAAGAGAGGAGATATTTAAAGATACTGTAGGTTTAGAGAAGTCGAGTCGAGGAAACCAATGTGTTTTTTTTTTTTTTAAATGAAAATGTGTTTTCACCTAACGAACCTTGGTTTCCTCACTTGATTATTTTAGTCTATTATTGTATTGTATATTGAACCCAAACTAACGTCTCTGTTTGCATTTTTAGATCATAGAAGTATCGCCAAGCAGCATCGAGAGCGTACCTGTGGGCACACGCTTGTGTGCTTACTGGAGCCAACAGTATCGCTGTTTGTATCCGGGTAAAGCAATTGAATCGGAGACCTCAGATGATGGTAGCAAAAATGATTTTGTAAGTGTTGAATTTGATGATGGCGACAGCGGCAGGATCCGCTTGCAGAATATACGTTTTCTACTAAGTGACTATCCAATTGTTGGTAAGTTCGATATTGTAGCACAAAATTGTCCAAAAATAATTTAAAACTATTAATTGTAAAAAATCATTACGGTGACGTTTTGCAAGTTTGAGTTTTTAGTAAAAATAACATCATTTTGTGTTTATAAAAAAGTTTTTTGGTAAAATACATAAAATTGTATTGAACATTTTTTTTATTGAAAAAATTAGCTGAAATGTATTCAGCACGCTTCGGTCTGTTGTTACACTCTGGGTGTGGGCTATGTATGAGATGTACGATCCGATATCCAATAACCTCCAAATGTATTTCGGTGATAATTTGTGATAAATAATAACATTTATCTGGTATATACATTTATTTTTATATAACGTTTTAAATTTTGAAACTTTCATTAGTTCTGAATATTGCGTTATTTTTATAATAAATGTAATGAAGGTGCTATCCAACGTGTTCCAATGCGTTGTGCGAGCGTATATCCTGGCTTTAATTGTCAAATGCCATGTCACTATCCGATGTTTATTGCCTGTTATTATAATAATAATAAATATTTGAATCATAATGCTTAGGACAAGATTGTAATATTATAAAAAGATACAAACACATAAATTTTATAACAAAACAATATAAAAAAAATTTGGTTTTTATATTTATTTCCGAAATATATGTGGTAAGCTACATCTGCTCTCATTTTAAAAATAATTTTAAATAAACAGAAGACGATGCACATTGTGTAATTTGAATGATCTAGCGGAACTTAATTCTAAATGTTAAGATAATGACTTGAAATTTGTTTTGGTTATTCTCTAAGCCGCAATACAATTCTTAAGAAAAAATGGGCGTGGTCGTAGCATTATCACGCCCACCTACTATATAAGCGAAGAATAAAATAAACCTTTTGTTATATTTTCAAATAAATGAATGCAAATTAATTAGTATGTATTAGGTTAAATTATTAGTGGAAATAACCCAATTAAAGTTATCTTTACAGCTATTTTACCTGCAATGCCTACTTTCAACAATTTTATTTATTTGGGAATGAAATGGAAATGAATAGAAATTAAATTTATATTTAATTTCAACATTTTCATAATTAGTTGTCGTCATAGTCTTCGTAATCGTCGTCATCGTCATCGTCGGAACTAGATTGGGTCAGTTCAAGAGTCTTCAGTAATAATAATGTCTCATTCGTGAGTGGATATCTTCTTCGATTTATTGGCTTGAATATATTGCGACCAGATAGAAGTGGATCTGATGATAGTCGGTGGTGGAGAATGTCTCTATTGCAATCTTTTCGGCAAGTTTATCGGCTGAAATTTTCACGAATTCACCAGTATTCATTGTTGCTTGCTTCCTGAGCATCTTCTTGCAACTGTCCCAGAGGCAAAATGCAAGCATTTATTATCACTTCAGAACGGCATAGTATTTTGTGAATGCTTGCAGGCATATAGTACCAGGAGTTATGTTGAAAATATATTTCTTTTGTTTTGCGTGCATAGCTGGAAAATTTTATTGCATATATCTCAGACTCACTGGAAAGTGCTTCGAGTAATATTCGAAAACGATGTATAAGATCTTCGTTGAGTCCAGTAATGTTTGACAATGCAGTATTTTTAAAAAATATGCGCGCGGTATTTCCGTCGTTTGTGTTACCGCTTATCTGTTTTGGCATATCGACAAGATCTTATTAGTTTCTAAGAACCTCGCCAAAAAATAATGTCTTTTTTCCATTTAGTGTTAACTTTAACACAATACTCGCTTACAAATAATTGTAACTCCTTGGGTATGTACTCAACCTCAACCATATTAAAGCTTGCTAATATGTGTACAAATATTTTTTTATGCGGTCTTAAAAAGAGATGCATTTTTTATGCGGTCTTTTTGAGAAAGAGGATGACTTACATTTGATGTGTTTTTCAGCTATTTTAATCTATTAAATCATTAAGTGGAAAATATATTTGTACTACTGCAAAATTGCAAAAAATCAAGTTAATAAAGGTCTAATACAAATCGAATAGAATAAGTTAGATAAAAGTAATTGCTTGTTTTATGGGGGAAACGCAGCCAGAGGCCGAAAAAAGGTAATGTTTGTGAAAAATATACACATTCAAGAGTATTTCTAGTTTTTTTTTATTAAAAAAAAATTAATATTGAGGTCGATACAGCAGTTTTTGTAGAGCGCTCTGAAAAAAAGGTGAAATGCGGTGACCAAGATTGCTCCTCCTAAATTCATCTGAAACAAAAAAATGAAATATATTATTAAAGTAGATACTTAAAACTCGTACTTGTCATAGCCGTTTTTGATTTTCGACCAAAAATTCGTCATAGTTTTGCCTATAAAAAATGAACGAAGCTAAAAAAAAAAATCCTATGACAAGTACAAGATTATTATGAATAAAATAAGCCTGCAAAAAAATCAAAACGATCGGTTCACTGAGCTTGGAGAAATCTTGGTCACCGACTTTGAAAACATGGTTTCGAGAAAAACGCGTTTGAAAATAAGCGCCAGCACTGCGCGCTCTAGAAGGCGGTTCACTCACTAAGCTATAACTTTGTTATTTTTTGAGATATCGACTTGATTAATTTTCACCACATATTCTTGAGACTTAAGGCTTTAAAAAAATGCAAAAACATTTTTGAAAAAAAAGGTCTGACTGCGTTTCTTCCCTTAATCAATATATAAAGCAATTTTTCCACCTTCGTGGTTTTCTGCGCTGTAATATATACAATTATTAACTGCTTGTACCCTTATTATTCCTGTAGAATACGATAATCAGCTTTATTCGTTGGGCAAACAGAAACGATCTGTTTTGAAGTCTGGCAATAACTCGGAACATACACAGCATCAAGAGTCATCTTCAGCGGAAGATCAACACCATCAAATTCCAAATGATAGCACAGAAATACAACAAAGTTCAATGGAATTATTTTCTCATCGCAGTGAAAAGAAGCGCATTAAAAGTTTGAAGAAAAAATCGCTGGCTAACAGTAACGGCGTCAGCGCTGGCATTATCGATGGAAATGGACGCATGCGTAAGCATCATAAACACAAGAAGAGGAAGAAGCACAAGAAGCATCATCATCGCAAAGCGCTGGCAGCAGCAGCTGATGGCATTGCGTACGCTGCGGATGTGTCTGCCATTTATACCAATAACAAACATGAACAACAAGAAGCTGTTGTTGACGATAATGCCTTAGCGTATGAGGAGGAATCAGCCAACGAGAGCAATAGAGCAGAAAGTGTGGAGTTGAGATTGGAAAAAAATAAATCAACTGCGAGGATAGCCAATTTCAAAACGGAATCAATGCCAACTATGCCAGCAGAAGCCAATGATGTAGCTGTTAAAGTGAAAACAGAACGCTTGGATTTGGAAGAGGAAACTACCTCTAACATGATGTCGGAAGCTTCGGACGAGGTGTGCCTAAAGCTATTTCTCGATTAAGATCTTTTTAAGTTGTTTTAATGTTCAAATTCAGCTGTACATTTTGAACATGTAAAATTTGATTGAATATATTTTAATCAGCATTCTTTATGTATATATTTTAGGCAAAGGTCGATGACGATGAGATTGAGCATAACAATAGCAAGGGCAGCAAAATAGCAGCATTTCTACCAGAACGCCAATTGTGGGGCTGGCTTGGAAAAGCATATCGTAAAGCGGGCGTTAAGGGTAGAGCAAGAAAGCAATTTTATAAAACAATCAAAAGGGGCAAGGAAACAATTACTGTGAGTTGAAACATAATTAAATATATTTTTGTAAAATTCTTTCCAAATCAACTAATATGCATTAATATATAGGTGGGGGACTGTGCAGTATTTTTATCAACTGGCAGACCAGATCGACCATATATTGGACGCATTGAATCCATGTGGGAAACAGCGTCTAGCAATAAAGTCGTTCGAGTTAGATGGTTCTATCATCCTGAAGAGACATCAGGATGTCCTAATTTAAAATATCCCGTAAGTAACATTAAAATGTTAATACCACGTAAAGATTTGTGACACCTTGTTTGATTAATTGTAGGGTGCTTTATTTGAATCGCCACATGAAGATGAAAATGATGTGCAAACAATATCGCATCGTTGCGCAGTTCTTCCATTTATGCGCTATTTTGAGAAATTCGGCGCCGATTCAAAGCAATATCAATCCATTTACGACAACAATGATACATATTACCTTTCAGGTTATTATAACCCAAGGTTGCAAGTCCTGAAACTACAAGACGATATTCCAACTCTTGAAGAGAAAAACTCTACAGACGAATAAGCATATACATATTAAAAACATAAATATATATATATACATACCTATAAATATATATGTATATATATACACATATATATATTTAAATAATATATATATATATAAATAATAATTATTGTAACAAAAACAAAAAAAAAAAAGAAAAAAATAAGCAAACAATTTATAACACAAATTAATATTAACAACAACAACAAGAACAACAGAAACAAACAACAAACAAATAAAAAACAGATATATGAAACAGATATACTATATTTCAGATGAAATTTAAAACTATAATTGTAACAATTTATTGTGATAGAATTGAAAAGTAAAAATGTGTTGTATATTTACATCTCGTTTATTCAGTTTTAAAAGAGAGAGGAAATACTTATTAATATTAAAACAATAAGCATACATAATATGTCTAATTAAGATATATATATAGAGAGAGAAAAAAAAGAGTGTATGAGCTCAATTTGATGATGAGAATAAAAGTGGTTTTTTCTTTTAAGCATACAATGGTTAATATTATTTGTTTATATATGCTATTAAGAACTTAAGTTCGTGTTAATAGAGAAATTGGGTACGATTTTTCACTCTGCCCGCATTCTAGAACCATAATAAATTAATAAACTGCCGAATGTTATGAAGAATCTGCCATATACGAAGGTAACGTGAAAGGTCCCTAAAAATAAAACATGCGCCATAATGGCAAAGCCCATGTGGCATTTCCTAAGTACCGTTAACAATAAAATTTTCATGCTGATATTTCATTCAGTTCTGTTTTGACACTCATGATTTTTTGACACACAAGCAACCTTGAAGATTTTTACAAAATGAAAAAAATTTAATTTCGCGTTTTAACATTATTTCTGGCATTAAAAAAAAAACATTACATTAACGATAATGCTTAAGCGATGCTTTGGTTTGCGTTATGTTTGTAGGGTAGGCTAAAATAAGAAATTGAAGCCCCAATCTAGACGAAAGCTGGAGGGCTCACGGCAAAATCATATTATGCCTTAACTGCAAAGAAAATGATTAAGGAATGTACTATCTTCTTGCTTGGCCGAAGATAAAATATCCCCACACTCCGAAGAGAAAATATTTGGGTATTATAACCGTCTCAAAAGTGTTAATAAATTGAAGTATTAACTCAAAGGTGTTTGAGTTGAGTTGGATAATTTTATTTGAGATAAGTGGAGATTGAACCATTTTTCCCACACGTTGGTGAAGAGAAATGTTCGTGCTTGTAGGGGACTAATGTGCGTTACTTATGTGGCCGTTATATATTTTTTTAATTTTTTTTGTAAATAAAATATGAAGGTTCTAGAAAATATTTCAACAAAATTCAGTTTTTACGACCTTCTTATCATTGGGCACTATGACCATTTTTATTATGATAATGGTCGTTTACTGATTTACGCATTATGGTTGTGGGAGTAATGTTCTGTCACCCTTAAAAGTAAACGCTGTGAATAAATAATAACGTCTAATACGAACGGCACGATGTTGCTCTTAGTGACAGCACAAAGTATCTAGGAGTTATTCTGGATAAGAAACTTATCTGGAATGATAACATAAAGGAACGTGTTAAAAAGGCAAACAGCTCGATAAATCGATAGGAAAAAAATGAGATTTATCCCCCAAAATAGTACGCTGGATTTATACGGAAATTGTCCGCCCCATACTTATATATGGCTCACTGGTATGGTGGAGGGCCCTTAAAAAGACAACTGCACTTCAGAAATTTTCTTTGTACCTTTGCAAATTTCTGAAGTGCAAGTCTATGTTGTATCGGGGCATTGTCCACAATCCCAACTGGTGGTCTGAATGTCATGCTTCCCCTTCATCCTCTTGATATCTTTGCCAGAGAAAGTGCTAACATAGCAGCGTTCAGACAAAGGGAATCTGGAAATTGGATAGGTAAAAGCTGCGGTCACACAATAATTCTGAACTCATCTGACCCCGACAAAACAGATTACTGTGTGCCTTGTTTAAATCTCGAAAAATAACTACGAAGTTCTCATCCCTTCACGGCTAGATTGGGTTAACAAAACTCCCCTTGAAAAAACCGGCATTAAAATGTTTACAGATGGATCAAAGATTCAAGAACAAGTAGGGGGAGCTATTTACTCCTAGGATCTTGAAATCGAAAGCTTACTTTAGACTTCCAAATTATTCTCCAAGTGGAGATGATGGCTACTCACGAAACCGCTAAGATTCTAGGTCAAAAAGATCTTAGAGGAAAGAGTATTTACATCTTCTCAGATAGTCAAACTGCCCCTAAGGCGCTGAATTCACATTTTGACAAGTTCAAAATTTTCACTGAGTGCCGCAGATCACAGATCACGCAATAACCAGAATGAAATGGCTAGGTTACTCAGGATCCACCTCATATGGGTACCCGGACATAGGGATACCGAGGGCAATAATTTGGATGACGAATTGGTAAGGAAGGTTACGACCTCTAACACCCTCTTAAATGAGGACATTATTGGTATACCCATGTCCTCCTATAAACTCCGGTGCAGGAAAAGATCTTTAAGTCTTGCACAAGAACGCTGGGACCCCTCGCCACATGTAGGACAGCTAAGCTAACGTGGCTTTCCTACGACTTGAAGCGCACCAACTTACTGCTTGAGCTAAGCAGGGTAAACCTGTCTAAAATAGTAGGAACCCCCAGGGGTTCCTACTATTCGGAATGCATGCTCTTCGGTTAGAACTAATAGGTCTGTTCGCGTACTTTTCCAGTAAAAACTTGCCAGTAAAAATTTTTTGAGAGTAAGAAAAAATTCTCGCAAAACAATAAAAAATCTGAAAAAGTACTCGAACAGAAAATTTGTCAAAATATCTAATGATTTTTGCAGAAGTTGCAAGTATGAAGAAGAAGTAGAAAATGTTCAGCACTTCCTCTGCGAATGTCCGGCACTAACAAAAAGGAGAATGGCAACTTTTTGTTGATACTTAGCACCATGTTAAACATTTTACATGTACCACGACCATTTTACATATGATAACAAGTTTAAGGGGTACAATTAGAAAACTGGACTTACTTAAAGTGGGTTAAAAATGTCACATACATTTAAGACTAAAAAATGAAAAATTTTCCCCGGGAACTTATCCCTTCATTCTGTATCACGAAAAAGCATACCAACGAGAGGCAAGACACGATAAGCAATAGATTTTTGAATGCAAGAAAGTATTGCTGATCGTTTCTTTTTTGTCGTTCGTGCCTCGTTTTGTGATAGTGAATGTGGGGTTAGTAAAATTAACAAATAAATTTTATGAGAAATCCGAATGAAGGTTAATAACTTAATGATAAAAAAAGATTTGATTGATTGTACGGAACGGATTAAAAGACCTTTTTTATAAAGGCTGATACTTAAGTATCAGTATCACAGTGGCGTCCGTGTTGTAGTTGGTTAAAGTGCGTGGCCTCTTTGTCAACGAACCTGGAGACCCGGGTTCGAACCCCAGCAGCGATAAAAAATTATTTGAATTAAAATAATTTTTCTATACGGCCGCCACCTCTCTGCAGACAATGGCAAGCCTCAGAGAGTAATTAAAATGCCATGTAAAGCTTTTTAAGAACAAGAACATTCCGTTCATCGCCGATCGGAGTCGGCGTTAAACCTGTAGGTCCGGTTCTCGGTCAATTGTGTACAAACTTAATAACACGCACAACACAATTGATCATAAGAAGCTAGGTCAAAGTCCTTTAAGGGATGAAATGACCAGTTATTTATTTTTTTTTATTTTTTGTTTGATACTTTAATATTGAAAACAGGGATTTTTTATTAACATATATAATATGTTAACAACAAATATGTGGTTGGGATTGAATCCATTGTTCCCTGTGCATTTTTCAATTTATTATTTCCCATGCATTATTAACACCTTGAATGCTACATCAAAGCCAGGCGGTGCCTCCATCTAGTAAAATTTATATCATCACTATCCCTATCAAAGACATCTTTTACATTGGTCAAGACTTTTAATCAAGTCTGTGAGTTTGTTGTTGTTGACTATCCCTATCAAATCAACGGCCTAGATGTGTTATCTTCCAAACTTTTTAATCTGTTTCATAAGAGCGGGAATAGGCAAAGCAAAATAATCAAACAACCAAAATTAATCGATTCCAAAACTTACAAAAATTTCTTGGTTTCTATCCTAAGGAGATAAAGCTTTATACATATATCAAATTGGGGTCATTTCCAAATGGCGTTGAATTGTTCTGTTTTAAATAAAGTTATGTGGGTTGCTTGAATAAATAATTCCATGAACTCATTTGTTTACACATATATGTGCTCATTTTTTCCCTCTAGTAAAATGCATTGTAAAAATCTGCATATCTAAAAGTTTTCTTGGCCGAATTATTGGTTGCCAAGTAAACAACCTTAATCATTGTCATCGATTAAACGAAAGTTAAAATCAACAACATTTTTCGTTGAGTTGAATTTTCACAATGTTCACATGAGTTCCACACCGAAATGGTTCTGTCGCAACAAATCTACGCCCGTTCATGCTTTTGCTGAAATCACTAAACTGGGCAATGATCTGCGAAGAATTACAAAAAGAATAGTTATTGATGTTAAGGTTGATATATTCAGTGAACATGTAAGTTAAAGTTAAAGTTAACTTAATCCAAAGAAACTCCATTTCTTGAGCTAATAACTTGTTTTAGGACACCATTTTAGAGGAATGTGAAAAGATTGTCGAGTTATATTGGAGCCTCAAAGATGAGTCGAGAAGCAAGGACCTGCTTTCACTATCGAAAAAAATAAAGCGTAGTCCTTACAATGCGTTGCTTATGAAGAAATTCAATTGCATTATGGAATTGAACGATCGTCGTTATTACCAGTTAACTTTTGTGCTAAAGAAGACGGTGAGTAATTTCCGATGTAGTGAGACACTTTTTTTATACCTTCTTCTGCTCTTCGTGTCTTTGCTCCTTTTCTAGTTAAGTTTTCTGCTACGTAAATCCATGCAGTCAGAGGTTTGGCTCAACTGGGCTCTGCAAATCGCCGACTTGTATAATAAATGTCGTCATACCCTGGAAACGGCTGGCAATACAACGGATAGTGAGGTCAATGCGAATATTTGCAGTAACATGTATCCGGCTCTGTTGTTACCGCACAAACCTATAGATTTTGCTTATGTGCTACAGGTTTGCGAAACGATGGTCAATACGATTTTGTTGTTAGTGTGAAATTTCTTACAGCTTGCGTCTCAAAGTCGTGTCGAGCAGAATTCATTGGATCTCATGTTTGGTCTATTCAATATGGGCGAGCAAGATGTTTGGCGTGATAATTGCGACTCCAATTGTTCCAGCTTAGAAATACTGCGTATTCTTACTCTGAATATGGCTGGTGATGGTGAATTTCAGCAGTTCTATGATGCTCAGCGCGATTACAGTGGCGCTATACAATTGTTGGAAACGGTTGATGGCTTAGAGATGGCTGTTGGTCAGAGTTTACGCAACAAACATACAGAGCATTTTTTGCACAAGGAGCGCATTTTTATATGGCAACTTATAACAAAAATTAACCAAATCTGTCCTTCGATTTTCGGTAAGATGTAATAGGAAAATAAGGGCACCCTCCTTGGCACATGTGAACCATATATAAAAAAAATTAATTTTAAAAGTTTGTAATTTTTAATAATTTCTACCCAAAAATAGCAAGATTAGACCTAGTTAATATGGACGTTTTTATTGTGTTGAAACATAATTTCATTAAAATTTAAAAACTATTGAGGATTACAAACAATATGTAATGTTACAATTGTCTTGTATTGCTAGATTATTCCTGCATATAAAAAAAAAAAAAAATAGAAAAACAGTTCTTTTAGAAGAAGTAAGCTATAAAACGTAGTGTGTTCACATCTGAATACATAAAAAACCGAAACTCTCCAATAGAAGTTCAGAAGCTACAATAAAAAGTTCCCGTTTCAGTCCTAGACATTAAGCTGGGTCAGATTTGTATGAAAAATGCTAAAGTATTTGGGATCCTGCATGCCTCCCGGAATTAAAAGTGATGGTTGCAAATGAAATCAAAATGAAACCGGCCCGGTTCTACTTGAAAAAAACCGGGTTTTTGGGGGTTTTTAAAATGATATTTTCAAAAAAATATTCCTTTGGAATTTACGGGAAAAAACATCTATTTAGATTTAAAATTTGTTAAAGAATCTGATTCTGGACTTGAAATTACCTAATAATTTAGTCCGGTGCCACCAAACTCATTGAAAGCTGAAATTTTCTATTCAGAAATCATCTATTAGACATGTCTTTAATAAAAAAATACCCGGACTTCTACAGTAGAATGAAATCGGTTCAATTACACAGTGTGACTAAAAAGCCGAAAGTGCTCGCACTTTTCAAGTGATCTAGTGTAGGTTGTAGGTCTGGTTGAGTACGGAAACGGTGTATAAAAATGTTCAAACACGCTCAAAATCTTGATTTACCAATAAAAAACCGCGTTTGCATACCTTCACGTACTTATTAGTGAGTATCTCAATCTGTTATCAATCGATTTTCTAATTTATTAAATGTTTTGGAAATATGAAATATAGACCTTTCGAACGATATAATTTTACTAGATTCTTGCAGTTACTACCTCTATTTATCAAGTAAATCTAATGTTTTTGATTTTTTAATTGGTTTTTTCAACTTTCATGATATTTTTTAAAAAAAGTTTCGTTAAACACCATAACTTTTGTATTCACATTTGAAAAAAGGGTTCTCTTGCAAGTTAAATAAGTATTCGTTATTGCAAATATACCAATAATTAACGAAGTAATGGAAGTTTTCCGAAAAAGTAAATATTTACTTATTTCGAAAAATAAAGAAAAGTACATGTCTTGGATCCGTTGCCTAGCACCTCGTAAAGATATACCAACTCAGAAAAAAAAAAAGATTTTGACAATATCTTAAGTGCGGTTTGTCTGAATGGGAAATTCCATATATTTCTTGATCAGAAGGTACTGCTCAAGACGGTTTGTAAAATTTACGTTGTTTTCTATGTTAGTGGCCATGTTAAGTTGACTTTTACTTAAGTTTTACTTTTACTTCATAGGGTCATCCTATGAAAAGATAGAATAACTTAAATTTAATTTTCTTCACAAGTTTTAATATTCTCTTGTAATTTTTCACTGGAAAAATAATTTTCCTTAATTTAGTCTTCTTAAAAAACAAAATGGCGAATAGTTATAATCAAAAACATACTTATACTTTTTGCTTTAAATCCGATTTTTTGTTTTGCTTTCCATAGACAAAAACAAGACTTTTAAGAAAAAACTGACTTTGACATATATTTATTCCAAAATGATTGGAAATTTTTTCGTAATGGGAAATTATAGCAAATCAAATTGAAAATTTTCTTACTTTTTTTCTCAAAAAAAAAAAAAAAACACAAGGGTTGTACAATAGCAACATCTCCCAAAAGTACACTTTATGGGATGAAGCCGACTTTTGGTCGATTGGTTTTCGAGAAATTAGGGTGAAAGTGCCCGAAGACGTGATCTTCTGAAAAGGTCCTACTGTATATCCATTTAAAAAATAACCATTTGTTAATTCATATAAGCAAAAAAATTTGTTTCCAAATTTGTCCTCATTCTTACCCATATTTGTCCTCATAATTGTTCTTATCCTTGTCTAAATTGTTGTTTTAACCCGATTTCAAATTTTTGACCCATTACTAGTACGAATCGCTTTCCTTATCCTTGTCCCACATATTTTTTCGATATTTTTCCTAAATATTGACCTTAGCGTGTCCAAATCGTTTTTCTATTCCTTATCGCAATCCTTGTCGTTAGCCTTTTAATCCTTGTTTTAGTCAATTTCCTAATCCTTGTTTAAATCCTATTCCTTATCCTTGCCGAATTCCATGCTCTAATCTATGTCCAAATATTTGTCCTACTTCTTATGTTATTCTTGGTCCTTATCTTTGCTAAACTTTATACACTTATTCTTTTTCTAACCTTTGTCCTTATCCGTATCCAACAAATTCTTGTCCTTATTTTAATTTTATAATAGCTTAAGTTTATTATTTTTGTTTTTGCTTTTGTGCTATATTTTTTTATATTACCTGAGCGTCATAAATTCATTCAACGATGGTGCATTTAAGTTACTTTAAGCGGTTCTGTGAAAGGCCTCATGACGCCATTCAATTTTGTCTTATTTTTATCCTGTAGCTAGAAACCTCAGCTTTACTGTCATAAAAAATTTACTGTAGTGCCCATAGTCACGGAGTTATAATTCCATGTAACGTTTTTTCATTATTATTGCATTTTCGTAGCTCCAAACATTTTTTTCTTTTTCGTTATGAAGCCAAAGAACCACTTTTTGCTGTCGTAAAATAAAATATATCTTATCACTCAGCGAATTATCATAATAATCATGGAATTATTATTCCATGCAACATTATTGTATTTTTGTTGCATAAGCTTCTATCTCGTTGACCTGACGACGTCATCATTTTTTTTTTTATTTTTATCGTAAGGCTTAGCACAAATTCTTTATTTGCGTTTTATAAATTTACCGTAATATTTACATGCAACGGCCGTTGCATGAAAGTATTTTGTGTATACTTATTTGAAATTTTTCCTGTATATTTATCGTAAGGGCTAAGGACCAGATTTTCCTGGTGTATAATAATTTTTACCTTAGCACCTATATAAAGCGTGCTATAATTCCATGTAACAAATTTTCAGTTGCGTTGCTTAGGCAGCTCTCTCCTCGTCCCGACGACATCTTGAATTTTGTTTTTATTTTTGTCACAAAGTCAAATAATTAACCATTACTGTCGTACCATTACTTTTGTCATAATATCTATACACAGCAAGTAACAATTCTATGCAACCCCGGTGCATTTTGAAAAAAATTACTTTTTAACCTTTTTTGGAAACCTGCGCGGTAAAAGTTAACGTTGTCACGTTACTTTTATTTACTTTTTTTGTGAGCAGGAATAATCATAAGATAATAATAAGGAACTCGTTGCTTATAAAAGTCAAGGACCTTAAGAATATTTTTTTTGCTAATCCCTACCAATATTGCCTTCGCCTACATTTTTTATTTTGTCTCTCAACCAAAATTTTAAAAAAATTTATTAGAATACAGACGTCACTTGACTTTGTCTGGACCATGAGGCAAAGTACAACGATACTCACACTAAATAATCATATAGTCTGTTGGCAATACAAGATTTAGACTAAATGAAAAAGCTTCATGGTGAAAATCAATTGTTTCAGATGCTTTTATTTTAAAGACAGAAAATTTGTTTATTGAACATTTTTGTATCGATTACAGAGTTCTATGAAATATCAAAAAATATTGCACCTCGAATCTGTGGATGTGTCTAGCTCTCAAAATTAAAGTATTAATATTGATCTTTTCTAATTTTTCTTCTTACACAGGATCTGGAAGCAACCAAGATATTGATCTAAATACATTTTTGATGAGAGGCATGCGTCTGATTTGGGGTTATGTTGGTATTATATTAGATCACATCATACTTTGGTGGATAGACACACCCATATCGTGCTTCTCACTAACATACATTGATTCAATACGAAATTGGCTGTATACGCAAACAATTAACGGTAATGTGTTAACATTTTTTTAAAAGCGTACTTATCCTAATCTTAAAAGCTACCGACATTCACACAAAACTAATGAAAAAATTTGCAGAAATTTAATTGGAAAGATCTATTTAAATTCAAATCTGGTAATTGCAGATATACCAGAACCTGTCTACTCAACCTTGCGTGGCATTGGCGAGATACTAACAAACTTTGTGTCTAATAATATTTGGGACCAACTGTTTCGGTTGACGCTAATATCAACATCTTGTGATCGCAGTGTATGTGAGGATTTAGTGCGACAATATAGAGGATCACCAAAAAATGTATTGCAATAATTTTTAACTAAACTCGTTCCTCCTCACATAGTTTATGCGATCAATTTTCAGACTCATGGTACTCCAACTGGCACAGTATGGGTGACCGTTTTTGGGAACTTAATCAATCTAAGCAACAATTATTTTCCACACAATGAGATACAGAACTCAAGTCTTGTGCCGGTGGCAGAGCAGATACCGATATTGCATCGCATTGGTGGGTATTGAAAAAGAAATATATCGGACACTTTTACGAGTGGTTTTTTTGTTTTGTTTCAAACTTAGATCATTCAGTGCACTCAATGCGTTTATGGGTCAAAGAACAAGCCAAACTGTTATGTAATACATGGAAGATTGATAAATTCTTTCGTATTCTAGAACATGATGTTAAGAATTGTCTGGAGGTATTCACAACATTTAAACTGCCAAAATTAACTGCCGACTTGACAGATATTTTAATGTTAGTTTGTGTGGCTCTACGCACCAAACTGATTTGTGAGGTTTATGCAAATATCGAAAAATTGAAGGTAGGTTACATATAAATAGCGTTTGAATTTTTGAAATCTATTGTAGATGGTATTACTTAAAAGTAAACGACAATACAATACAGTGTGATAGTGAAAATAAACTTGGCAAGAAACTTAATGAACGTCACAAAGTGGTATTTATGCGACATTCAATTATATTTCGCTTTGATTCAAGGATTTCAAGTGTAATACCTATTCAGTCAAGTCTGCCTTGGTTCGAAATGGGATAATCGATTAATTGGAGGGAAGGGGTAGTCAAGTGAAACATGTGTAGGATGTTCTAAGCGAGGTGGAAAACCATAGAAACATGTTAATTTGAATCTAATGCAATTGTTGTGCCTTTACCTCAGTCAATTCACGTTTTAAGGCAATCTCAACCACAAACTTCTCTACCACAACTACGACTTCCAGCCATAAATATTGATCAGTATTCAATTTCAGTTGATTCGAAAAAGAAAATTGCAAATGCGAAAAGGTAAAGCGTAGGACTATGGCCTGGCTGGGATTCGAACCCGGGACCTCAGGGATGGCTCGACTGTGACTTTTAATTTCTGTAGATGTAACTCAGAAAAGGCAACAAGATTTTCTAAAATCAGTGAAATCAATGGAAGATTTATTCGTTACTCAAGAGAAGGATATTTTCTGATGGTTTTATGTAATAGAGGTAGTTTACCAAACATGTTAAAGAACTTCAATTGGAACCGTGTCATCTCAAACCATTTTGTCTATTCTCCAATTCTCAAAATCATTTCTTAATTCATTCTCAATCATTATGTCGACATATAACTCGGAAGTAGGATCTGTTGAAGTGGTCTAGAGTTTTGGAGGCACGTCATTTAATATTTTCAAAGGCTCTTTGTGCAACAATGGGCGCTTCAACTCTATAGGAACTGAATATGCATGCACGAGAGCGATGAAATGTGTTTATAGGGCACATGATCACCAGCGAATACAATTTATTGTGTACATTTTTGAATCATGGGCTCACGAAGGCCTGCTAGCAAATGATTCTGTACTCTTGTGAATTGTACAATTGAATGTCGCAATAAGAGCTGAATTGCGAAAAATTTAAACTCTTTTATTTTTAAAAAATTATGCAATATTTACAAGTTCTTTGTTTCTTTCTATTTAGAAAACCACGGATGAGTGTGTTCAGATAATGTCTGAAGTTTGTCGCACACTAAGTTTGGCAAATTTTAAACTTAGCTTTCCGCCGACATATCATTGGCAACAAAACGCCTACAAAGAGGATGATAAAGAGTGCAGTCAATATGTTGGCTTCGTACTTGAAGCCATCTTTTTGCCAGCGATAAAAGCAACTCACGACATTTCCATACTAAAGCTTGTATTGAAGATTATCTGTGAAGCCTGGCTGGATCATATTTATCAGCAGCGCATTAAATTTAGCGTAAGTGGGGCGTGTCGGCTCCTAGATGACTTCGATAATGTACGCGATTGGATCGGTAAGTGTGCACACCTACAGCCAGACTATCAGGATAAGATGAGCAACCATGAAGTGCTGCGCATGTGCAAAGGTGTGGGCAAAATTTTGCTAAGGAAACCAGAGGATGTCATCTCCATAAAGCAAACGCCAAAATACGATAAGAAATCGGGTAAATTGAAGCTAACAACCTGTGGTATATTAGTTGATGTTATGTTTGCCTCGTCTTTTCAGGTGACGATATGGTACAGGAAACACATCTGCCCTCAGAAATGTTCGTTTCAAATCAAAAGCATTGGCTGCAATTGCGTGCGGGCAATAATACCTTTCCATGCTTGCAATTTTGCTGTGGAAACAATTTCTTATAAATTCAGAAATTCTTATAAATTTTAGAAGAGTCCAATAAAGAAAACTATGGAAAATCTTATCGGTGCTTATAAAATACGAGTTTAATGTAAAATTTGTTTTCAGTTTTTTCGTTAAAGTGGGTGAAAAACTACAAATAATTTATAATTGTAAGATAAAAGTGCAGCAGAAATGTCTACAATATATTTATGCCGGAACTTTGCGACTGATGATATTCACCAGCTCATCGACGCGTCCACTTGTACCAGCAAATTGTTTGGGATGTGGACCAATCATTTGAATAATAGCTGCCACGTCAGGTGATACCTATAAGATTTCCAGGAAAAATATAGATATGAAAAATTCACGACAGTTTAAGAAAACTAACCTCTAGAAAACGAACTAGGGCCTTGAGTGTACGGAAAATTTGGTCTTCATTGGGATTGCTCTGGAAGAATTGTAGTATTGCCATTGCTAACTCTACGGCGACATCATCGAATACCTGTTGATATTGTACATACAATCAATCAATCATCAATATCATCAATAATCATTTAACTCTAAAGTTTTAGAGTATATATTTAAATAGAGTGTCGCCTTAAAATACTCACCACCGTCTTGACTTCCTTGATGGCGATGTTATACAGTATCATTGAACCAATATTCTTAAGCTGTGGGCAGTTGGACAACACGCAGTGGACTGCAACTTTAGTAGTAACGCGTATATTTGATATAACCTGTCCATTATACTCCCACTCCGAGATATACAGCAACCATTCCGAGGGGCCCAAATTATCAAAAAGATTGCACATCTGTCAATGCAACAAAGAGCATAAATTTCTTTTCCAAAATACATTTTATTATGTCTGAAGGTTATTGCATCTATTTTTTTTATTAGATCCTTAACCATAAATTAAGAAATACTTACAAACATTGCCCATGCTTGTTGCTCCTCAGGTGTGTGCTTGTCAAAATCTTGTGCAAAATTCATCAATGCATGATCTCGACGATCTTGATGCAATATAATGATGACATCATCCTTTAAAGCTGCATAGGCCAGTGTTCGGATCATGTGTATCCGTGTGTCGGGTGAGAACGATTGTTCACGCAAGACCCGTTGTACGAATATAAGAAAATTATCACCCAATGCCCACGAACCATCATCTTCTATCAGATATTGATGCAATTCTTCCATGGCCATTTCTTCGTCTTTCGAAATTTTGCCATCGAGTAGTTTTACCAGACATTCGAGTTCAGTCTTTATCTATTCGGAGAAAATGACTTATAAGATTTTGTAAAATATACAGTAAAATATGTTGAGTTTTCTTGAGTCTACCTATATATCTAACTCAAACTGCAATTAACTCATTTTTTTCCAAAATTCGACTTATCCCGCTTTCAAAAGTTCTAGACAAGAAAAAATATAATATTTATGTATAAGAAATATAAAGGTACATCACCAAGTGGTGTAAATTTACAAAGGCGTATTTTTCAACAGCTGATCGCAGACAGAAGAAGTTGGCCTTTTCGAGAGTAGCTCATTTTTAAATAAACACTAATAAAAAGGATTTTTTCCTAGTTTTTTGTGTTGGAAATTTTTTAACTTTTGAAAGCGGGTGCGTGAAAAGTTTTTTAGTGCAAAATATATTTTAAAACAAATTGATTTAAAAAAAAAATTTAATAAAACATGATGAAAACGATAAGTGTCATAAGTAAATTCATGAATGAATCGTAAACTTGTTTATGAATCGATTTTGACGTAGAATACGTCATTCTCGGAGGTAAGTAGGGTGGTTGATAGTGATCAGGTGTCGGTATTTACATTACTTTTTGAGCCTTTGGTAGGCCTAAAGTACTGATCGTACAATGTTGATGTTAGCACTTGTTGGTCTGTTTGATCCTCAATGCGACAAAAATTCATGTTAGAACTCTCTAACTTATATAAATTTTACACAATTACATGAAATATAAAGCCAACATTTGATGTTTTTGTTTGCTTAAACTTGCTACCTATTTATCGACAGTTTCCGGTTTTCACAACAAAAAAATGGTCTCCACGCCATCTTAGGTGTACCATCAGTTAAATTAACTGAACCCTAAAATGAAAGTGTGGAAAAAGGGAGGAGCTAAACAGCAAAAATAACAACAACTTCAATATGCTCTGATAGCAGTAAACCGCTGTGATCGAATTTCGAAGATGCACATGAATTAAGGCAATGCCTAAAAGTATGATACGATCTAGGTTGTTAACCTTAGTACAGTATGCATCAAAAAGTAGATAAGAACTCAGTTACAAAAATTCCAGCGTTCTCTGCCAAAAACAAATTCCGGGTAACTTTCTCGGCATATTGGCAGTATATGTAGAACCTAAGTAGCTTGAGTGGATCACAGTGTAAAGTCATACAAAGGCTAATGATGAGTTGGTGTAGCGGCCAATGAAACAGTCTGTATAGTCAAGCTGTGTGATTTGCTCTATACAGAGCCGTTGTTGTTGTTGTTGGTTGTTGCCTTCTTTGTTCTTCATGTTGTCTTGTTGACAACATGCTTGGCCTAGAGCTCGAAAAACTTGTTTTCAATATAAATAATTAGAGGCCGTATACAAATATTAATATTAAAAAATCGATATTTTATTTTAAAATAATGATCGTATTGGCAAGCGAAGTTTTCCCTCTGGGAAATGAAAACATTCCCGAATATAAGCAGGAAACATTTTATGGAATGTAGGAAGCATTACTTTTCGTTGGACCCTCCATTTCTTTTTTTACACACTATGTCATTGAAGGGAAACATTCCTCTCCGATGAGTTCAAAAAGAATGTGGATGTGTTCCTCTCCCCTGTGGTAAAAATTAATGTGGCATCATTGGACCCTTCTTTTTTAAAAATAATGAAAATCGCAACGTTACAGTTAGTGGATCAAGGTACCGTGCGATGATTACCGACTTTTTTTTGACCAAAATGGAAGAATTGAACTAGGTTGACATGTGGTTTCAACAAGACGGTGCCACATGCCACACGACACGCAATACCATGGACTTATTGAGAGGCGAGTTTGGTGAGCAATTAATCTCACATTTTGGAGCAGTCCAATGGCCTCCAAGATCATACGATTTGACTCTACTATAATAGTTTTTTGTGGGGTTACGTGAAGTCTCTCGTCTACAGGAACACGCCAGCAATAAATTCAGCCCTAGAAGACAATATTACAGATGCCATTGGTGAGATACCGGCCGGAATGCTAAAAGTATGCCAAAGTTGGAGCTTACGGATGGAACATCTCAGGCATAGCCGCGGGCAAGATTTAAATGAAATAATCTTTAAAAAGTAAATGGCAGACATTGATGTTTCGCTTCAAATAAATATTTCATTCAAATTTTCTGTTTTTTTTTTTTGAAAATTTTCAAAAACCAAACTCTTCAAAAATCACTCTTTATCGTCTCAGTGGAACACATTTGTCAAAATAATATCGGCTTCTGTCGAAAAAGTCCAAAGAACCCACACAAATTTCTGCAACTCATTCTGTTAGCTCTACTATGCTCTCTTTTAACGAACCGTCTCATGAGCTTTAATCATGCACTCGTGGGTGCGTACTTAATAAATATTTTCTTGCGTTCTTGTATATGAGCAAGAGCAATTGTTTTGCTCACACGACATGTTTAACTTTTCTGTTTTGTTTACTTATTAAATAATTATTAATTAATTATAAATTATATAATTTTGTTTATATAATTGTTATAATTATTTTGAAACCTTCACAATTTTGCAAATACTCTTTGCTATTTGACAAAAAATATTAGTTTTTGGTATTTAGGTTATAATTTCGTATATTTTACAATCTCTCTCTCTCTCTCTCTCTCTTGCTGATGCTTTTCCTCACAGTTCTAACGCAAAATTCCAAAAATTACTTTTCCGGAAATATACCCAGTATAGAAGTAATAATTCAACTATTCATTTAATATCACTCTTAGGTGTCAACCTGTCCGACCCATCATCGCTCACTTTTTGCCATGAACTTTTATATACAAATATAGGTATAACAGTATAAGAAGTATTTAAAATTAGGTTATTTATAAAATATTCATAACGTTTCTCATATGGAAAAGACATGAGAACATTTTTCATGTGCATTTCTCATGTGACAGCTTATATTTTCTCATTATTTTGGTAGTTTATTTAAATTATTATCGGAGTGTATTATTTTTATAAAATCTTACATCGATATCTTTGCACACGAGTGCCGGCTCACGCGGTATTTCCTTCTCTTCAGTCGACTTGGAACGCTCCTTGCCATTTTCACTGCGTCTCTGTGGCGCATTGGACTCGTTATTAGCCTCTGACATCTTAAGCTAAAAATACAAATGAACATTAAATAAATTAACAAAAAAAAAAAAAAGAAAAAATAATTATGCAGTTAAGGGATATTTTTTGAGATAAAACGCGCTATCTGAGCGTCATTGCATATCACTTAATTATCAGCAAAGAATTGCTGAATATTAAAAAATACTAAAAAAAAAAAAAAAAATATAAGCAAATATATATTTAGACATCGGTATGGAAAATGTGTCATAAATTATATTCGCTTTTAAGTGGCGCGTTTTCCCACATGAATAAATATTGTATTTTTAAACATCTGAGTAAGTTAAGGAATCTGAAAAAAAAAGATTTTCGTGCAACTGTTTTAAATTATTTTATTATTCTAACAATTAGACTTTTCAACTTGTTTCACATAAGATACGACGACACTTTGGAAAGAGTTTTCGTTACACTTTCAAGTAACGAAAGTGAGAAAATCTTAAAATAGCTGGTTGTACGCGCGTATTTTTAGGATAATAGGAAAACCAAGAAATGCAACGTGATATAGAAACATCAAGAGATTGGCTATTCTTAGCTTTTTTATATTCAAATTTCAAAATTTTATTTCATCGTTTTTTAATAAAAGGCAATCATTTGATAAAATTTTAAAAATTTACACGTTGCACCCGGTAACATCAGATACATACGATACTCACTCACTTACACAAACACTCTCTCTTTCACTTGGTTCTAAGCAAATTATTTATTCTGATTGTTGCCACACAAAATAAACAATTATTTCGATTTATTCAATGTATTTCTAGTATTTTTGTTTATATATCTTTCTATTTTTTTATATTTTTTTTAATTGGTACCACGACGGAGTATTTGAAATTTTCCAATTTAACCGTTTGCGACACGTCTGTAGTGAGAGCCGTTTTAATATTGCGGCAAACGACTTCTAAAAATTCCTGCGGCAGTGTTGTTAATTTTCCTAAGGAAATCATTTATTAATAGACGTACTTAGAAGAGACAACATTTTAAGGTAAGCGAGAAAAAATATTTTTTGAGAGCGAGTGAACGAATGATGGCCCGATCACTTACAGTGGCGGCAAGTTTTGTTATACATTTTTATTTAATTAAATATGCTAGATCGGATTGGAATTAAGATTCTATCGTGCGGTATGTCAAAAGTAAGAGGAACCCTTAAAAACTATTTCTGCGGTGTTTTTTTTGCGATCGGTGTAAATTCACCGTGGCAGTTTTGGTTCTCCTGAAGGCCCTTTTTGATAAAACATCATCCTTTTTGCTTGTAATCTTTTCATTTTCCACAGAATTTTAAACAAATTTATTGAAAATATGAATCCTTAGCAAAATGTTGACCATTACTTTATAAACTTATTTATTTTTATAACTACGTAGGCTGCTACTTATATTTCGGGATCTGACAACGACAAGGACATTCCAGTTAAACTGTTTCTGTTGGAAAGTCTCGCATTTTTTAGCTTAAAATAGGTCATTTAATAAGTCCGTCAGATAAGTAAGAAAAAATAAAATTGTGATAAAACTCGATTATATTATTCAACATACTTGCCTTCGAGAGCGATACAACGAGTATAGCGATTGTCCAACTTTTCGATGCCACTTTTATAGTTCGATTGCTCTTTCTCGTAAAAATAGGCCTCAGTTTCAGCGATGACTTCATCATTGGATTTGAATTTATTTTAAGCAAGCATTCTCTTGAGATCTGAAAACAGGAAAAAGTCACTGGGGGCTAAATCTGAAGAATACGATGGGTGGGTAAGCAATTCGAAGCCCAATTCATTCAATTTTGCCATTGTTTTCATCGATTTGTGACACGGTGCATTGTCTTGGTAAAACAACATTTTTTTCTTTTGCAAATGTGGCCGTTTCTTTGAGATTTCAGCCTTCAATCGATCCAAAAGTGCACAGTAATAGTCGCTGTTGATGGTGGTTCCTTTTTGGAGATAGTCGATGAATATTTTTCCTTTCGCATCCCAAAATACAGACGCCATAACCTTACATGCCAACTGTTGGGTCTTTGCTCGCTTTGGATTCGGTTCTGGTGTATAATAGTGAAGTCATGTTTCATCCATTGTCACATATCGATGATAGAATTCGATTTTATTGTGGTTTAACAGCGCCAAACACTCCTCAAAAGCATCAATTCTTCGTTGTTTTTGGTCGACTGTGAGCTCACGCGGCACCCACTTTGCACAGAGCTTTCGCATACCCAAATGTTCGTGTAAAATGGTAAAAACACTACCATCTGATGATATCTTTACAATGTCAGCTAGCTCGTGCACCTTTAATTTCCGATCGTTCATAGCCAATTTGTGGATTTTTTTGATGTTTTCTGGAATAACAGCCTTATTTAAGCGTCCACTGCGCTCTGTATCATTTGTGCTGGTACGACTACGTTTAAATTCAGCAATCCACTTTTCTACCATTTGTCTCGATGAAACAGAATCCGGATAATGTTTATTAAGCCATTGTTTGGTTTCCACTGTATTTTTTTTCATCAAAAACAATGCTTTATCAAAACTCGAAATTCACTTTTTTCCATTTTTTTTTCAATAACAAAAGTTGCACACAAAATGCTATAACTCACGAATCAATAGTCAGATTCTTGTCAAATTTATATACATACGTATCGTTTGAAGGTTAATAATAAATAAAAATCATATGAAAAAAATCTAGTTACGCCATCTATGTGCCGTCCTATGGACTTTTTGAACGGACTGTTATATCGTTGATACACCTATAGATTTTGACATGACAGCGTTTCCTTATCCTTGTCCTTACTCTTGTGCCTATCCTTTTTTTTTTCTTCAAAATTTGCCATCATCCCTTTCCTTATTCTTATATTTTTAATAAAATTTGTCCTACTTCTTGTTCAAACTATTGATTTAATTTATGCCCAAATTTCAAACCTTATCCTTTTTCGAATTCCTTTCCTAACCCTTGTCTCACTTGCTTTCCCAATCATTGTTCTAAATCTTGTCCTTAGTGTGTACAAATCCTTGTTCTTTTCCTCATCCCAGTTCTTGTCTTTATTCTTTTCCCGATCTTAGTCTAAAAATTGTTTTGGGTGTTTTTTAATCTTTGTCCTTACCCTTGTTTCAATCCTTGTTGTAGTCTCCTTTACAATCCTTGTCTGAATTCCTGTCCTAATCTTTGTCCAATTCCAAGCTCTAATCTTTGTCAAAATCTTCGCCCTGCTTCTTATCTTATTCCTGGTCCCCACCTTTGTACAAATCCTTGCCCTCATCTATTTTATAGTCCTTGTCTTAATCTTTATCCAAATTCTTGTCCTAATACTTTTCCTTATTTTAATTTCAATTTATTTTCTTTTTAATATTAGATTTATTTTTTCTTTTGCAATTGCATTCGGTGCATTTAGGGAACTTTAAGGGGTTCTAAAACGCTCTATCTAAGTTTGAACGTAAATTAACCAATGCGTATAGCATAAGTTAATGAGACGCAGCTGTTGAGATGAAATGTGATCAAAGTAATATCTTCAAAATATTGAAAAAACATATATATAGTGTCGAAAAAAAAATCAGTTCGCCAGAGTGCACCGTTCAGCAAATCACAATAACAGGCCTGAACAATATAGACGAATCGAGACGATTGCAACTTGCCGAACGTTTGCTATCGTCACGTCTGTCTTGACATTTAACCCAAAATGAAACGAGTACCTCTGAAATAAGAAGAAGACTGCTTTGCACAGCTGTTGTTAACGAGTTGAGACACTAAAAGTTCGGTTTTTACGGAACAGAACGTCTCGTCAAACTGTTTCGTTTAGTTTCGATAAGTTTACGTTTGTTCATTTTGGATTACAACATTGAAATGTATTTAAGCGAACATTTTCGTCTTCACTCGTTACGGAGACAATTGTCTACTTTGGTTAGGCCAAATATCGCAATGCTTCGAAATTATGACAAAAAAATCGTATGTTTTGGACGATGAAAGCTATTCCACACTCAGCAAATCTCAAGCTCCTGAAAATGATAGATTTTATTCAAATAACGTTTCTAAAAGCAATTCCGATGTGAATTTAAAGTTCAAGCCTAAATTTCCACCAAAGGTTATGCTCTACATTGCAATATCAGAAAAAGGAATTTCGAAACCTTGGTTCAAACCAAGTGAACCAATTGCAGTGAACCCAGAAGTATACCAGAAGGAATGTTTGGTCAAAATTTTGATTCATTTTCACTCTGATGACAATTATGTCTTCTAACTTGTCATGGCATTGTCACATAACGCCATAAAGACGTAGGATTTCTTAAATAAACAAAAAGTGAATTTTATACCAAAAGAGCGCAATCTCACAAACTTCCCTTAATGTCGCCAATCGAAGATTTTTTTGAAAATTCAAGTTGGTTGGTAAACAAGAACATTTGGAGGGTGAAAACTTTCAAGAATTTGAGATGTATTCGTAAATTCGACTATGCTGTTCAAACGGTCCTTCCGAGATATCCTAACAAAGTTGTGTCCTACGGCTGATTAAGGGCCATTTTCCACCATACATGAATTTTTATAAATCTTTGGTAGAAATATTTTTATAATAAACTTTTATTATAAAAATAAATTAAACTTTTTTATGACGTTTTTTAAAAAAATCTCATGTTTTTGTCATAGCCGTTAATACTTTTAACGTAGAATACGGGGGTGTTGATCTGGAGCACAAAATTTTGAGAAAATGTTTGTCACTTTCATTATAAGTTTTTAATACTTTATGCATGCATTGAAGAAAATTCAAGTATGGTCGTAACATATTTAATATGTCTTCTTTTGATTTGTATTTAAATAATCATATTGCTACATATAATTTTTTTGATTCTATAAGTAAATCAAAATTTTACTCCTTCAAATTTTGTATTAATTTTCATATGCTTTGTATTTTATGTATTATAACATCATGTGTAAGAGCAGTACGATTATCTGTGTGTTCATCACAGAACCAGTGTGAGAAAGAGAAGAAGTATAATGACCAAGTAGCGAACGATGTGTACATAAACAACATTGATAAGCGAAGCAGAGAAACAAAATTGTGCTTACCCAGTTGGCCACGTCTTTAAGACATCCTCAATGTCTTACAGCCTTATTCATAAACACATTTTAGAGGCAGCGTAACTTTTAACGGGCTTTAAACAAGAAAACGTTATTCATAAACATTTTTCGTAGTTGCTGCGTAACTTAAACGCCGAAATTGGCGTTTAAAGGTTACGTAAATACAACCATGATTTTTGTTTGTCTTTTCTTTTAATATCAAAGACATGCTCCATATGCGCCCTTTGCAGCATATTTTTATGCGGCGGCCATTGTAAATCCATAGGAATTCTTAATTTTTGTAGATATTTTCTATAGTTCAGACACAAACCTTACAATCATAAGCAGAAAATGAAAAAATGTTTATGAATAACAATGTTAGCAAGGTTGCATAGAAGCTGCGTAAAGCCTTAAACAGTGCGTAACTAAACAAGCGTTTTAAGGTTGTTTAAGGAAATCTATTGAATAAGGCTGTTAATGACTAACGTATTCTACGCAGTTATCTAACACAGGCTTGAGCTTTTTTTTTTTAAATCATTCGATTAATTTAGCAGCCGCTACTGTACTTTTAAGTATCTGTTGTAATTATTTGATTGAGATCATAATTATTACTCTCTCATCTCAAGATGTATTAAAATTAAGTATTTGCACAAAAATGTGCAGACGGCCGGCAAATTAAAGACAAAAGTATCGACAGTATTTGGAAAATATTTTGAGTTTTGATTTTGTTTTCTTAAAACACATGCTAAGAATTTGACGGGTACTAAAGAAAAACGATAAACATCTTAATAAAAATTAGAAAACTCTTAATTTGAGATTGTTTGCTACAATGTAGTTTTATTGACAATAAACGACAATGAATTTTATATTCATTATTATAATTGACAATTATAAATAAAATAAAGAGCTTTTGACAAATTTTGAAAAATATTAAATTATCAAATTGTTTCATATTTGCTAATGAACCCAAGGAAGTAGTTAATTTATTTCAAAATTCTTTCTACAAATTTATAAGAATAGACAAAATAGCTGAATTTAGTTTTTTTTTAAGAAACTAGAAAATTTCTCTAGCTTTTAAAAAAGTTCTTTTTTTTTATATACTTCATAAAGATTTTATTTGTTAAATCGTTTAAAAAGCTTGATTTATGCCAAAGTTCTTTAACATTGACCCATTGAGTTTTGTGCCAAGAATTAATTTATATTTTTTTTTTATACCCAAACCGCAAGTCCTTTAAATATCCATGTCTTTGGCGGCTAAGAATTTTCCACGCAACATGCAAGTCACAAATCACAAGTCACAAGGCAAAGGCACAAAAACCAATTACGTTTCAATGCTGCAATCTTAACCAAACACTTTAACGGAACAGCGGGATATGCTTCTATTTACGGGCATCTTAAGTGGGTGCTACGAAAAACATTAAAAGTACATTTTAATAATACCGTAACAACAATAACAACAACAACTTAAGCAAGAGCCACAGTAAAAACAATAGCCACAGCATTGACCGGAGCTGTTATGGAGTAGTTGTTCCCAAAGGACTGTTGGAGAATGGTGTTAACCAATGCATTGTGTTGGTGTACTTGCGGTTAAAAGCTGAAACGCAGATTATGGCCAACACTTCTATATATTAAACGTTGTTTCACAAATTTTCAGCTCAATCGCATGCGATCAGTCCTTGAGTCAATATTTTCGAATTAAGTTTAAAAAAAAAATCTTTCCTGTTTGCACTAAAGAAATAACGTAAAATAAAAAAGTGAAATAGTGCATATTCCGTTGCAGAGCACAGCTTTTGTGGAGAACAAATAATTTTGTTTTTCATTATTAACAAAAATAAATTTAACTAAATCAAAAATAAATGTTGCCTGTAAAAATATGGATTTTTATTTGGATGCTCTGTGTAAATTCCATCATTAACTCCGATGCTGAGGTCAACATGGCTAATGTAAGTGTTGTGTATTTTTTAAACTAAGGTATATATTTGAAGTATTTGGTCAACGGTTATAATTGTAAATTTAGGCTTATTTTAATTATAGCTCGATAGGAATGAAAGGTATAGCCATAAAATTTGTTGCAAGTGTGAAATTTAAAAGAAATAATTACTGCACAAAAAAAGAGTGAGATTGATTATGGAGAATGCCCTCTTCCATATAGCTGTTACATTTTAAAGCAATCATTTTTATGGTGGTAAAGCAGAAACCACTCCAACTAGTAAGGAATGTATTATCTTTAAGATAAAGTACTCCCACACTCGCTTGTAATAGCTTCTGATAAAAACATACCCAGATTTTCCAATTCAAGCAAACTTGAGATAGCTTGAGATATTGTGAAAATATTTTTTTTTTTGGGTTAGAACGCCATTTGTCACTAAAGTTACCACTTCGCAAAAATAGTGTTTTCAAGATTGGAGAAGGCGTTGGATTATGTGTATTGCTTGCAATGGAGATTTTTGATAAAAGTGGAACATGTTCGGGGGAGATAGTTAGCTCTTTTTGAAATTGATTCAGATCTTATTACAAATTCAACAAATTTTTAATTTTCATTTTTTATTTTGTCGCTAAAAAGTAGAAGATTAAATTCGTGAAAACTTTTCCCATAAATAAAAACTACTTCTTTTGCGAAATTCATAAAAAACTTATTTTGAGTCGAAAAAGACTAATTTTTTATGCATTTTATCATTTTAAAATACCTCGTAAGTAAACTATTTTTGTTCATAAATGAGTTCAGAAATGAATCGTAAATGTTTCTTATTTGCATTCTTAAATGAGTTAAAAAAATAGTGATTTTTTTTATCATATCAGTAGGTATCAGTATTTCTGATATACAAACCATTTTTTGTTATAATTCAAAAAGATTAATTTCTGAACAAAAAAAAGGTACGTTTTCGGAAAGCAATTCAGTGCCGAAAAAGAACTTTTCTATGGTTCTTTTTTTAACTCATTTCAGAAGAAAAAAAGGTTGGTTTCTTAGAGGCATTTTCCTCCGGCGATTGATTCAAAAAGGGTTAATTTGCGTGTGCTGAAAAATAACTTTTCTATGGTTCTTTTTTTAACTCATTACTGAACAAAAAAGTACAATTTTTGTTTCTTTTTTTAACTCATTTTCGAACAAAATAAGGTTAATTTTTGAGAGGCATTTTAGTCCGATGAATGATACAAAAAAAGGTTCATTTATGAGTGCCGAAATTGAACGTTTCAACCCGAAAAGGTTTATAAATGAATTCGAGAACGGTAGTTTTGGTTCACTGTGTTAAATACTCAATTTCTTTGTTCAAAAACTCATAAATACTTACTCAAATGATACTATCGTATCATTTACTATAGTATTATATTAAAAAATTGACGATTCGACGGGAACCAAACTAATTTTTTTCATTCACGGGAACCAAACTAATTTCATCATTTCACATGACTTTACCACCTTTTTATGAATATTTACATTGATTTCAATTATACGGTACAACGGTGAAAAAAGCTCAAGAGGTTTGATTGATGTTCCATCACGTCTGAATTTCGTGTAATACCACTTTGAAAATGCAAAAATTACATAAATTTTTGTTTAAAAAAAATATATATAAAAGAAGTACGCTTAACAAGATAGCGTATCTGATTTTTTCCATCACATCGAAATATTTTTCATAAAAAACAACAAAGTCTTTCATAACAAAAAAAAATGGTCTCCACGCCATCTTAGGTGTACCATCAGTTAAACTAACTGAACCCTAAAATAAAAGTGTGGAAAAAGGGAGGAGCTAAACAGCAAAAATAACAACAACTTCAATATGCTGTGATATCAGTAAACCGCTGTGATCGAATTTCGAAGATGCACATGAATTAAGGCTATGCCTAAAAGTATGATACGATCTAGGTTAACCTTGGTACAGTATGCATCAAAAAGTAGATAAGAACTCAGTTACAAAAATTCAAGCGTTCTCTGCCAAAAATAAATTCCGGGTAACTTTCTCGGCATATTGGCAGTATATGTACAACCTAAGTAGCTTGAGTGGATCACAGTGTAAAGTCATACAAAGGCTACTGATGAGTTGGTGTAGCGGCCAACGAAACAGTCTGTATAGTCAAGCTGTGTGATTTGCTCTATATAGAGCCGTTGTTGCTGTTGTTAGTTGTTGCCTTCTTTGTTCTTCATGTTGTCTTGTTGTCAAAATGCTTGGCCTAGAGCTCGATAAATTTTTTTTCAATATAAATAATGAAAAGGCCGTATACAAATATTAAGATTAAATATTCATATTAACTTGAAAACTCCTGATTCTTTAAACCATAAAATCTTTTCCTTTACCAATTGTCACAGTTGGGTGAGCGATGGTTTTCCAAAAATTCTTCGCTACCGTAATTTAGGCAGACCATGCTTTTTGCTCTCTTAAGTTGAGGCGGTTTTAGTTTGATCTTTGTACCATTCAATAAAAGACAATAAATAGTTGCCAATATACTTATATTATTATAAAATATGAAAATTTTCGACTTAAAATCAACTTTCATAATTTTGATGTGATGGGGAAAAACCAGATACAACATCTTGTTAAGGGGGGGGGAGGGGGTAAACCTAAGTATCTCACAAAAAATAGGCGTATTTTCAGGAAAAGGTCAATAAAAAAATCTGTAAAGTACTTTTTATAATATACTTATTGACACACAAAATGTAATTTTTTTATAAAATTTCAATACAAAATGGCGACTGTGCAGAATTTGTTTGAAGGCGCCTATTTTTTGAAGAGGTCCATGGCCGGACACCTAAAAATCCTTCATTTTTAATCTAGGACAAAAAACAAAATTTGGTCAGTTTCTATACATCAACAGCTATCGACATTCGTAGGATTTTTTTCGTCAGTCACAAAATTGTTGATAAAACAATAAAAAAAAATTCAAGCAATAAATAAAAAAAAAATCGTACATATATCGAAAGATAAAGGCATTTTGAATATATTGTCATAATTTCAAACCGATCGGTGAAGATTTATTTGCTCAAGTTAAGTGTCCGGCCATTTCAAAAATAGTGTTTTCGTTAAAAACGTGTTTAAAGTTTTAAGTGCGCTTGGGACATATCTGGGAGGCGTCGCAAAGTGGTTGAAAGGTGGAAATAAATACCAAAATTCATGTTCTCTACTTAATATTTTTTTTTTTTTAATTTACATCGTTTAAGAATTGTTCAATTAGCATAAATCCAAAATAGTTTTAAATAATATTCATTGTTTTTTTGTCTAGAGGCCCTCAAACTCGAACAATGCAAAAAAACTGGAAAAAGGATGTAAAAAGTTGATATTTTTACAGAATTACTAAAAAAAAAAAAACGGGAAGAGATATTCCCCTCCTGTTTTTTTATTTATTTAAGAAAATGTTCAAAAACAGTTCTGCGTATTTGAAATATATTGTTTACCGCTATTTTTTTTTTTAAAAAACTCAAATTTAACGTAAATTTAAAAAACGTAAATTTATTTTTTAGCAGAATGTTACTTTGTGAGCTCCAAGTTGCGCCAAAAAATCTTTCAACGGAATGTATTTATTGATCTTTTACGTTAATGTTTCAAATAATAAAAGTGAGCTCTTTTGAGCTTTTTTCACAAGATATGACAATAACTAAAACTGTTTGAGAAAAATATAAAGTTGCTCAGTCTCAAGGCTTAGTTCTTTAGCAATTATCCTTAGTATACTTTCAGGCTTGGCTTGTTAAGCCAAACTCTTCGTTCGAAAGTGTGATATGCTTTATCTTATTTATTATGGTACCAGCAAAATTGCACTGTCTTATTGACCATTTAAAGCTCAGTAACGAATTTTTATATTTTTTTTTGCGACTATAAAAAACTATGAAAAAAGATGAAAATCTTTCTGAAAGATTAGCATGTGTTTATACGCATAAAAAGCTATAAGATGAACTACGGATATGAAGATTGATAGCAGGTTTTATATTATCCCTAAAAGTATACTCAAATAAATTTTGAAAGTTGCTATCATCGCTTGTGCAATTATTATTAATTTGTTGCAGAATGCAAAAGGTTCATTTAAATTTTTTTAAATAATAGCGAAACGGGCAGCTTTATTTTGAAAATTTTGTTATCTTTGTCTTACAAAATAATTTTAAAATAATATCTTATAAAATTTTATTTTAACGGCTTAGATGCTATTGAAATTATGCTATAATTAGATGCTATAAGAGTGAAAAATTTTTTGGGGGAGGTGGGCATGGCGGAAAAATTGTTTTTTTTATTGAACACTTTAATTTAAGAGATCTCACAATGTGGTTTCATCATAGGATAAGCAATAGAAAAAATATAGCGTTTTTAATTTTTATGTTATATGGGAGGTAAGCGTGGTTGTGGGCGGATATCAAAAAAATTTTTGTTTTTATCTTGATACAGTCAAACTGAACTCATGTACCTACTTTAATGGACTTACGGCGGCTACTTCTATTTATTGACATTTTTTGTATGGGGCTCAACCACTGTGCGTCGCGCAGAATGGAAAATTTAGACATTTAGACACTTTTGCCGGATTCTATCTCATGGAATATTATTTTTAAGACCCTAAAGCATCTTTTAAGAAAAAAATTTTTGATTTTTTCAAAATTTTACTTCGATTTCCCCACTTAGGAGTATTTCATAAGTACTTTTTTAAAATTTTGTTTTAACAGTTAAAACATAAAATTTTTCTAAATAAAATTTATGTAATTTTTGCATTTACAGTGGTTTTACACGAAATTCAGACGTGTTGTAAAAAATCTGAGTACGCCTTCTTGTTTAGCATCACCAATTTATGAAGGAAGATCTATTCAATCTTTTGAGCTTTTTTTAAAAGTTGATTTTATTGTACCGTGTTATTATATAATTTTAATTTAATAACACGTTTAACAAAAGTAATTTTTTTTTTTTTAGCACAAATTAAGCGGACTCATTCAGTGGAAATATGAAAAGCGTCCATTCTGTAATGCATTTACAGGTAAGTACTTCAAAATAATCCCTTAAAAAAATGCACAAATAAAGCAATTACCGCCTATTACGTATCGTAAGTATATATTTTATATTCATCATCCAACTGATTTCATATTCACTTCATCTAGGTTGTGGCAAGAAACGTGCGCCATATCCGATTGAAAAGAGAGCTGAAATTGATGATAAAAACTATGTGAACGAAGATATGGGCGAGGCTTTAAGTGATCTGATTGATATCAATGCAGAACCGGCGGTTGAGAATGTGCAAAAACAAATAATGTCACAGGCGAAAATATTTGAAGCCATCAAAGAAGCTAGTAAGGAGATATTTCGGCAGAAGAATAAGCAAAAATTGAGAAATCTACAGAGGCAAAAACTGGAAGAGGCTGAAAATGTTTAATGGAATAAAATGAAAATTAATTAAAAAAAAAAAAAAAATCAAAAACATAATATTTAAAATTTTAAGTAAGATTTAATTTATCGGCTGTAGTGAACAAAAAATAGCAGCAAGCTCAATAAAAACTCAATTTTGAGGAGTTTAAATGAGTTAAATGAAAGGAGTTAAACATAGGGATTTAAAGCTTACCTAAGCGACCGTTTTTTTTGGACTGAGGCATTTGCATGAAATTGAATCATTTAAATTTTAGCTAAACACAGGATAATATTGTTCTTGATAATTTGTCACTGCGACCAAATTTATTTTACCATCATTTCAAAATATTTATCACCTTACATGCCGTCGATTGAACATCCTACATGTTGTCATCCTCATTGATATGTCCCGTATTGTGCAGCTGTATAAGCAACTGAAGCAAATCCTTACGAACTATGTTGTGATTCTCACGTAACTCTACAGTCTCACGCATAATATCATGTAGCTCTTTACCAGCACTTCGCTTTTGAAAGCTATTCTAAACACTATTTTGGTCAAAAAAAGGTTTATAAAAAATTGTCATGGCACCATCAACATGAGTGATAGATTCTTATCTTAAACTCTTATTTTAAATGTGAATAATTTCATTTCGAAATAACTAAGAATCTTCTTGTTGCTGTTACTTACGTTAACGTGACAAAAGAAGATCAATATATCCAATATGCCAATGTAGTAGGAGTTCTTTCTGACCTTCGATACCTGCATTCTCAGTCTGTTTTTTGGATTCCCAAAACTGTTGATCTCCAAGCCGAATCTCACCGAGCCAATGATATCAAGGGCATAGCTCTAAAATTGGAGAACAATTATGTTGGAGAACAATTTATGACGAATGCTTACAACTTACAAAGCTCAAGATTTTACTCACTTTGTTGCGATCTCCTTCATATCGATTTCTACTGGTTCTCCATTTTCTGGTACAATAGACTCAAAATGCTTAATCATTTTATTGCCAATATCCTCAGCTGTGCCAAACATTATTTTCAGTTTTCCGGACGTAAACGAAGGTGCCAATTCAGTGCGCATGATGCGCCAACTCTGTCCTTCCATTCGAAAGATACTCGCTGAAAGCGGATCGTTTTTCTCATCCACATAAACGCAACGATCGTGAAAGCTAACAAAATCTGATATCAGTAATTTACGCACTAGTTCCATATCGCGCACCAGCAGTGCACGACGATAGAGTAAATATACGCCGATATTACGCTCCTTGGTTTTCAAGTATAAATCATAGATGGCCATGCCAATGGAGCGTTCATGTTTGCCTATCGATTTAATTGATTCGAATAGTATGCTGGAATCGACATCGTAGGGTTATCCTTTGCTCTGCCAATAGGAATAATGAAACTTTATGTAGAGTATTAGTAACGCCAAACTAATAGCCGAGTAAGGCAGAGTAAGAGCATTTTTCAGCTTTTTATTCACAAGACCGTTAAATATTGTTCGTGTAACGATATAATAATACCAACTAATGATATTAATAAATGGCAAACGATTGATAGATCAATCACGATTTTAATCAGTCAAATATTGAGGTTGACTTAATTTGACTGCCATCCCAGGGGTCCGAGGTTAGAATCCTGGCCAGGCTATGGTCCTACGCTTTAATCTCTCTGGATTTTCTTTCTCATTTCTAATGAACTGAAATTGAAAATGCATCAACATTTACTACTTAAAAGCTATAGTTAGTGGTAGAGAAATTTGCGAAAAGGATTACCACCTGCCTGATTCTAATTCACATGTTCCTATGTGTTCCCGCCACGATTAAAACATCCTACACATGTTTCACTCCATTGCCCATTCTTTCCCATGATTCTATCACATTTCGAATCAAGATTCCAGGACATGAATGAATTGGTTTAACACCTGAAATCCTTAGTTAGAAGCTAAAAAATCCATTTTTTTAAATGAATTCGAGAAAACACAACATTTAAAGCATTGTCCATTGTGAGCAATAATTTGTCTTCCCCTTTTGAGCAGGCGATGAATATCACGCCAGAAGAACGCTTGGGCTGGTTTTGATTGACGGTTGGCCGGGCTTAATCCATGACTTTCTGCGCTTGAGATTTTCGTAATGGAACCACTTTTCAATCTCCCAGACAATTCAATGAAAAAATCTTTTCACTTTCATACACTTCGTAAAAATTTCAATATTATTTTGTGCTTCACATTTAATATTTTTCTAAATGAGTTTAAATATATCGTTTTTTAACATTCTTATCAAGTTAACATTTTATTTTTTCTGTTTGTATATAAAAATTTATTATTTTTTTTTATAATTCAAATCAAACTTAAAAATTCACTAAGTATTTAAAAAAATAAAAAAAAAATTCAGCTTTCATTAATTTCACACACTTCAGCTATTTACCTATTTAATTGTAATAATTAAATATAATAGAAATACCAAGGTTTCATCTCGTTCATTTTGTTTGCCTTACTTGTAGGCATCGATGACATTAAACTGCAGATCGAATTGTTGATCAAAACCGATGAGACCATCTGACATTAAATAGAGTGTAAGTATAAGACGTCCGCGGCGTGGTGTAGATTGGAAACATATGCGATTTGTAGAGCGGCTGCCACGCATGGGTACGCGTTTCATGGCAATTAGTTCATCATTTGCTTGAGATCCTAGCGTTAGGAACCAGGCCTCATTTTTGCCTTTAGGATATTTGGGACAGTAAATTGAATTTTGATACGCTCGATGGTTGCGCACTAGATCGACACAAAGAACATAGTCCTAAATTTAAATAAATAAAGAAAAAATTTAAATTATCTAGACGATTTTTTTTTTCATTAACAACATACTTCATTGGGATGAATATCTGTCCAAGTTTTGGATGCTGCATCTGTTGGAAGTTTGCGCAATGATTCCATGTTGTCATCATAACGTCCTTGTATGGAAATATTTACAGTAATCTCTGGAAGCTCTTGTAGCACCTGAAAGAATTGCGAAAGCGTTATTGTGGCAATGAAACTAAATGGTCTTTTTAGACGTCTACTTTATAAATTTGTTCGATTTCTGGCTCCTCGAACACATCACGCAAGGGGGCCGCCAAGTGCTCATAATCATTTTTGCACAGATCCCTCAGCACTGGCAACGTCAGGTATTCGTTATTATATTCAATGTTGTTGTAGAAAAGCGAAACATTTACACTGTTCACATGCGGTAGCGTAAGAAATTCGGATTCATCAAACCATCTGGCTTGTATCACGTTCTGCATCAGCTGCTGCACAGTTAGAGTGGTAGAAAGCCAGCCACGTTCAGCTGTATAGTCAACCATGGCTTGCATAACGCGCGTTGTGTTATCAAGCGCGGATTTAGTATCAGTCAAATAATCTGAATTTGGCAGTTCTAAGCGTGAAAAGTGTGCCTGCAGTAGGAGGAATGTCTTCGTGTACGGCGAATCCCAAGTTGCCGATATTGGTCTATAGCGACAGTTAGCAGCGAGTTCTCTAAAAAGATAAAAAATTAATTTAAAAATAATAAAGGCCAAAGAAAAGTTAACGATGCCGTTTTTTGATATCTTCATCATTTGTTTTCAAAAAAAGTGTGCTGTGATGTGTCTAAGCTCTGCTGTATTTTGTCATAGAAACATTAAAAAATTCAAATATTTTCAATTGTACCATTATAATACAATTTCTCAATGCGGCACATGTTAGCACAACTCCGCCACATTGCAGCACATACTTTTTTAAGATATAAATAACAAATGGCGGAGCTAACTTTATGCACATGGAAAATAGAGTCACAGCAAACATACTCATTATGTATATCTTCATTGTGACGCACTGGCTGCTGATCGAATTCATAAGAGTCTGCAATAGCTAGCAAAATATCGCGCACGCTCATTTCTGGCTTTAAGTCGTTTAGGAAGTGCTTCATTGTGCGATAGGAGAGATAGTAGAATGATGAAATGCGTCCCAAAAAGGTAGGCACCAGCATGCCTTCATGTTGCACAACACAAGCTGCAGCTTCAAGTTCGTACAGCACACGATCCACCAACGTTGATAAAAATGTATTAACCTGACTTGGCTCAATGCCATCCAAGTTGTAATATGTTGGATTTCGGAGTAGGCGACGAAAGAAGTAAGTCCATGTCAGATAGTCTAGAGCAGCTTGCTTGGTCTGCACAGTACTTGAAACAATCTCAGCATTTATGTGTTCGGGCAACACTTGTAACAGGCTCGATTCAACGGGAAACGGATCGTAGAGGAACTTTTTGTAGAAATTCTTTTTCATATCGTGCACGAGAACAACGGCTACGCCTTCATTATCGAACTGCGGGCGACCGGCACGGCCCATCATCTGCAGCACATCAGTAATGGGCATGTCAACGTACTTCTTGACTTTGCCATCAAAATATTCAGTACCCTTGATGACCACCAAATGGGCAGGAAGATTAACACCCCAGGCCAACGTAGCTGTAGCTATGAGTACCTGAATTTTGCGATTATAGAAGAGTTCTTCGACAACTTTTCGATCATTTTCCTGCAAGCCAGCATGATGCAGACCAATGCCAAAGGCTAGGCAGAACTTCAAGTTGGCATCTTTGATGTTCGTCAGAATTTGTTGCATTTCTTGGTCGGCTATGTGTAAGAATTGTTTAGGATTGTCTTCGCCAGCAATGAATGAGATGAGGTCTAAGGCTGTGAGGCGTGTTTGGCGACGCGATGAAACAAAAACAATGGTTGGTTCACACGGTGAATAGGTGCGTATAGCTTGGTAGGTGGGGCGATTCATGGTGGCCATGCGTGGACAGTAGTGTTTTCCTGTCAAATTAAGCAAATTTAATGATTTTAATTGACTACATTGTAAAGAAATGGTTTTTTCATTTACCTGAAAAACCATTGATATGCACCTGCAGCGGTACCGGACGCACTGAGGGTTTAAAGTTGTAAAGACCCATTTTCTTGATGCCTAACCAATTGGCCAAATCTTGTGCATTGGCTAAAGCTGTTGATAGACCAACAATTCGTATAGATTTTCCCGTATGCGAAGTGATAAAATTCGTACGCGAAACTATCACCTCTATAACAGGACCACGATCTTCGCCCAATAGATGAATTTCATCGATGACAATGAGCACCACATCCTGCACGTATTCACGCGTTTGCCACGAACGACTTATGCCATCCCATTTTTCCGGTGTTGTTACTATGATCTGGCTTTCGCGTATTGCCTGTATATCCGGTGTTGTATCACCAGTAAGTTCCACCACTTTCTTTCGCAATGGTTTTGCCTCGAAACGTTTCTTCCAATCTGCAATGCGTTCTTTGACCAGCGCCTTCAGCGGCGCAATATATACCACTTTGGAATGTGGATATTTGTTAAAGGCACGGAAGATCGCCATTTCGGCCACAATTGTTTTGCCAGAGCCGGTTGGTGCGCCGACCAGCACATTATGATCGGTATGATAGAGGCAGTGAAAGATTTGTGTTTGTATTGGATTAAAATGTGTGAATGGATAGAGTGATTCGTATTGTTTGTTTTGTAAACAAGAAACTGGCAGTGGTTGCAACGGCAGCAGTTCAGTCAGAGGTGGATGATGTTCGGGCAGCACGAGATGTTTGAAAGTGAGCGGAATCCAAGTGTTGCTGCCCAGCCAATTGTCGCTGGCTACGCGTATGAAATACTGCGGCGGTAGTGGTTCCTTTAACGGTATCGTCATCACCAGTTGCTGACTCTTGCCACTGTACACAAACTTGCGGGTAACCTAGGATAAATTAAGAATGTTAAAGAAAATTAAAGTGGCGTCCGTGGCGCGGTTGGTTAAAGTGCGTGGCCGCTATGTCAACGAACTTGGAGACCCAGGTTCGAACCCCAGCAGTGACAGAAAATTATGTGAATTAAAATAATTTTTCTGTACGGCCGCCACTTCTCTGCAGATAATGGCAAACCTCAGAGAGTATTCAAAATGCCATGTAAAGCTTCTTGAGAACAAGAACATCGGCGTTAAACATGTAGGTCCTGTTCTCGGTCAATTGTGTACAAACTTAATAACACGCACAACACAATTGATCATAAGAAGCTAGGTCAAAGTCCTTTCAAGGGCTAAAATGGCCAGTTATTTATTTTTTTTTTATTAAAGAAAATTAAAGAGCTAAATATGACTACTAAGCATAAAGTAGAAAAAACATGACTAACTCGATTTTGCATTTTTTGTTTATATTTTTGTGGAAATATTAAAAAAATTAAATTTTTACACATACCTGAAATGTTTCGGAATGATAGATGAAATTCGTTTCGGGATCCTCAATCCAAAGCCAGAAATTTTGGCTTAATTTGCCGTGCACCTTGTCATTCCAATTGAAATTTGCCCAAATATCAATTTTTATGCGCAGCACTGTGCGTGTTATTGGCTGCAGGGTGGCTTCAATGTCCAACATAGGCACCTCACGTGCCGATCTATACACGGCCTCGGCATAGCGTTGGTTACGCAGAATTTCTTTCATCTCATTGACTTCCATTTCACGCAGTGTATACAAACTAATGCCGCGACTCTCTAGCTTATCAATAGCCTCGGCTGTGATAATGTTAAACTGGCGCATGGGTGTTTCAAAGTCCCATTGCTGACGTTCGAACATTTTGCACATTTGTAGCATGCGTCCTGCCATAATGGCATTGTTATTGCGCAGCACAATCGAGAAAAGTGCACGCGATATGCGTGCAATGTTGTTGACAATATAGGACATATCTGAGACCAAGGAGAAGGATTTAACATAGCCGTGCGATAGATAGGTTTGCATGAGTATGTTTACCTAAAGAACAATAAAAAAAAAGAAAACCAAAAATTATAAGCTGATAATAATTGATTGATATGTTATTACCTTGCCGCACACATTTTCGCTTCCACCAGCGGCCTTTACCTTGCAGTAATTATGCCGCAGGTCATCCAATTCCTCCAACTCATCATCACGCACCTTAAGCTGTTGAAATTCTTGCGCTTGCGATATCATAGCAAATATATCTCCCTCATTCATGAAGGGCTTTAGACAATCGTTAAATATCTCCACTGTGTCGTATTTAATGTAAAAATGTGAAGCAGTGCGTCCCAAATCGGTTACATTAAAGTCCATGGTGCGTTGATTGAAGCGTATCATGCGCGCTTTATCCAAATTCATGGCTGCGCTGATGATGCAAGCACGTCGTTTGGCTTCTAAGCTGGGATCTTGTTGTAATTCGGCATATTCAATGCCATAGACGTGAGGGTTTAAGCGCATGCGCACAAACAAGTAGGTATAACTGAGCCATTCGATAGCCTCCTCTACATTGGTAATAGTGCCGAGTGCTATTTCAGCGTTAAGATTATCGGCAAGGCATTGTATAAAGTTCGACTCGATGGGGAATTGATTAGTCAAGAGCGATAGATAGTGGTTAAGCTTGTCATAGGTGGTAATGATTGTGCCAACGCCGCTTTTGTCGAATTGTGGGCGTCCAGCACGTCCAAAGATTTGCAGCACATCCAAAATGCCCAAGTCGACAAAAGAGCCATGTTTGGAGTCATAAATATCAGTGCCTGTAAATGGAATATGACAGAGATTAAGTTGAAAAATGCAAGAAGAGCATTTAAACAAACTCCTTTACCCTTGATGATGACAGCATGCGCCGGCAGGTTGACACCCCATGCCAGCGTGGCAGTGCATACCAGCACCTTAATATAGCCTTCGGCAAAGTATTTCTCCACCAGCTGACGATCGGCACGCAACATACCAGCATGATGCATGGCCAGGCCACAAGGAAAAAGCTCCACCAGTTGCTTGTTGCGACTTTTTTGCATAGCACGCATGGCCAAGCCAAAGCCGCTTGAGTCCTTAGGCAGAAAGCAGGCACTCGTGTTATTCTGCTGTGCCAACTCCCGCAGCGTCGTTGCTGTACGCACTGTTGCATTGCGCGCATGCACAAACACCATGACTTGATGATCCTGCTGCACCATCTCCACGCATTTCTGATAACATATCTGATCCATATCGGATAGCTGCTGCAGCGGTTTAACCGACTTAACGCCAATAAAGTTAGTATCTAGCGGAACTGGACGGAAACGAGAATCGAAATAGAAAAGACCCTTCATTGGATTGACACGCAAAAAATTGGAAACATCAATATAATTTGGCAAGGTGGCTGAGAGTCCAACAATACGTATCATGCTTTGTGAAGATTCCACAAGGCGCAACGTGCGCGCGACAAGTGCTTCGACTACAGGACCGCGTTCACCGTGCAACAAATGAACCTCATCAATAATGAGCAGCTTGACGAGACTGATAAGAGCAACATCTCCAGCACCTGAAAAAGTTTTTTTGTTTTGATTAGATTTTATATATTTATTTAATATTTTATATAAAAAAAATTATATAAAACAATAAAAAAATTTTAAAAAATAAAAAAAAATAAATAAAAAAAAAAACAAAAACTTAAAATATAAAAAACAAAAAATTAATATATAAAAAAAACAAAAATGAAAATATTAAAAAAAACAAATCTAATTTTATAAATGATAAAGCTAATTAAATGAGCCACAAACCTTTGCGTGTGACTACGTCCCACTTTTCGGGTGTTGTCACCAAGATCTGAGTCTGAGTCATTTCTGTCTTTGTCAGCTGCATGTCGCCAGTTAGTTCGCGCACAACTATGTTCAAAGATTTTAGGCGTTTCGAAAAATTCTCAACCATCTCAGAAGCCAAAGCCTTCATTGGTGCTATGTAGACAATTTTGAATTGATCTCGATTTATGACACCACCCTCCAAGTGCGTGCGTATTGTATGCACAATGGCTAGCATTGCAACGTTTGTTTTACCCGCACCTGTTGGCGCGCATACCAACATGTTCTCATTACTGTGATAGGCCACTGGATAAACGACGGATTGAATGCGATTCAATTCTTTAGTACCACCAAAAGCCATCTGCCCAATGTCATCTAAATCAGCAATTTGTATGCGATTGTTGCCGACTGCCAGAGGTGGAGGTTCGGTAGCCGGTATCTTAACCTCTTCATACTGCTTGTTATCAATACGTGTAGCCGTGTCGGGTAGATGTATGCGATTACCACCAATAAAGCCGGCATGTTGCTTCGCACCCAGTTGGCTATCGAAGACATACGGATACTTAGGTGCGGTATAATGGGTGGAACGCATTTCCTTTAGTTTTTGCGTTGTTTTCAGCAGCGGTTGCTGTTGTGCGCTCTCCAGTAATTTGCGTTGTTGTTGCAAGCGCATCTGTACAGGATTAAGACTGCGTGACACATTTTCATCTTCGGTTCGGCCAATACTATTGAGCATGCGGTTCATTTTCTTTTCTTCGCGTCGATTCTGTTTGCTCAGTTCCTTTTCCAAAGCGGATTGCACTACTACGGCGCTGGCAACGGTAGGTCGCAGTTCACCTACGCGTTGCTGTTGATGTTGTTGAGCTGCTTTGGTCAGCTTGAGACGCTTTTCGCGCTCTTCGTATTTTTCCAGCTGATCGGCGAGCACTGAACGTTTTTCCAGGAGTTGTTGAACGAGCTCAAAATGCTCGAAACCCAACAGTTCAATGATGTCATTTTGTAACTCAAAGTTAGATTTTTTGGAGTTAAGCATCTCGCTCACTTTGGCTATGAGCTGCGTATCGCCGGTGGTTTCGGAAAGTTGCAGTAAGCTTTCCAAATCGCCGCTGATTTTGCTGGCTGAGTTGCTAGAAGAGAAATTCAAAGATAATTTTAATTGTTCAAAATAACCGTCCAATTGGAATCTTTTAAATATATCTTTACAAATTTTAAAGCTGTTTACTTTAGGTATAAATAATTTTCTTCTGAATAAACGATCTCAAATAACAATAACAATTAAAAAAAAAAAAAAATACTTCAAGCGCTTAACTTCGCCCCATTTACTCACCATGGCTTTGTTTTAGTACATGGGGAATGAATAAACAAGTCTTTCTAAGTAAACTTTGGTCTCAAATAACAATAACAAAAAGAAACTGCTACCACTTTAACTTCGCCCCACCTTACTCACCCTAACTTTTCTTCGGTATTGTTCCAGTGCATGGAGAAGGCTTTTTGTGTTTCATTGTTGAGTATCGCATACGGCGATAGATCTAATAATCGCAATAGAACACCTTCGGACAAAGGCGGTGGCGTTGCCAACTTTATTTGTATGTGCTGACCCCAAGCTTCCGTTGGGTTGTTCTCTTTTTGTTGTTCTGCTTTTTGTGACCACTGCTTAAGCTTTTCCACCTCATTGTCCGCCAATAGTTCGCGCACCTGTTTGATGCATTCCAGTGCGCGCACCAGATTCGCATTGAAAATTGTCCCAAATATGCTGCTGACGCGTTTTGTGTGTGCTACGCTGACCACCCGCTGTTCCAGAAACAGCCAGAACAAATAGAGTGTGGCATGCTCTACCACGGTTGGTTGTTCTTCGTAGCCCATACATTCCTGTACCAAATTTCGCAACTTCTGCAGCGCTGTCTTGGCATGGGCAGTCTTCTGTTTAGGTAGCTGCTCTAAAAGTTGCGCGATTGTTTGTGTAGCGCTAGTTTGTCTGCATGAGTTGTTTGTGCCATTAATACGATGAACGAATGTGGTGAAATCTTCTACTTACTCCCGCAACTTTGTATTTCGCCATATGCGTATATCTTTGATATCAACCTGTGGTGCGGTAGTCTTCGCTTCCAGATCAGTGTTGGCTCGTAGCGCCGCTGTAAATCTTGGGAAATCCTTCATAGTTGTTTTTTTTATTATTATTCAAGTTATTTTGAGACACAGAGCTACTATTTTTTCCACTAATTCAGACAAATTTTGCCACAATGTCGGATATTCCCCGATATACAAATAGCAACCGAAAGATTGATCAACAGCTGTTGGCTCAGCCGGTTGACATATTTGTCTAGCTAGTCAGGGATGCAACGGCAAAATTATATTTCTATCGATATACAACTGAAGATATTCACCATTTATGGTATGTCATCTTTATACTATATTGATTTGTTTTGTAAAATGTTTTATAGAACACGATGGAATAAATAAATGGGCGAATGATTTTGTACATCGTTTCGACTCGAGGATCGAAAGTCGGATAAATAAAATAAATAGCTAGTCTTACGTTAACACGTTCGCCACTCAGCGTCACATATATGTGACGTGAGAGTTTTCATAAAAACTCATGTCACATATATGTGTCGCATAATCATTAATATGTTTTAGGCTTTTATTTCACGATAGTTTGTAGGAAGTAGTTTTCTTGTATGTTTTAGTCTCTGGCAATGTGCCACATATAAATGAAAGCTGCGGTTTGGGGATACGCTAAGCAGTTATTTTAAAATTTCGTTTTTTTTAAGGGTATTCCCCAAATTTTGTGACACATTTTTTTTGTTCGTGAGTTTTTATTGAAGGCGTGAAAAATTGGTGAGTGGCGAACGTGTTAATCTATACGAATATCATATGTGGGAAAGGTGAATAATAGTTTGATTGCATTGTATTCTTTTGTAGTATTTAAATTAATGTCAAGAAAGTACGCAAAGTGCAACTTCATCCAATGTTCTTTGAATGAATATTTGTGTCAAATAGTAAATTTTTGTGAATGATTTCTCTAAATTCAAATGTTCACTATGCCTAAAAATTTAAATTTTGAAAGAAGGAATTTGATAATTTTGTATAAAGTTGAAAATAAAAGATAAGTTTTCATTTTACGATGCTTAGGCCATATGCTTCTTGATCTTAAATCATTATTCAAAATAGCATTTATGAATGTAATAAAAATATATCTACTAATATATTTTAATTTTTAAATTTCAACAACATGTTAGTGGTTATCCTATTATCCTATCATCCTAATTTTTTGGTACAATTATATATAGTAATGTATAAAAGAACTTTGAACTATGTATTCATGTCTCTTCCTTAATGGTTTTCCTAAAAAATTATTTATCAAATTATTTGTATATTTAAAATATATCTGAAAAATATCAGCATTTACGACAGCGTATAATGTTTCATCAGCGTACTTAAATGTATAGTCAAAGAGTGTTAAAAAAAGAACATGATCCACTAAAATTAAGTGAATTACCGTTTTTATATTTCTCCAGAATTTTAAAATAGTCGGAGACTTACCTATATAAAACACTTTAGTACCACAGATTAGCAAAACTAATTTGCTGAATTCTCTGATAACTCTCACAACAAAGTTAAGTTTCAAAATAAAATTAAAGCATCCAATTTTTTTTTATAAATTTCTAAAAATTTGTATTTTTTGTTTTGTAAAACTTAACTATGTGGATTTCATAATTATCCTAGTTCAGAAATAATCAATTTCAATATATCTTCTTAGCAAATTTCCTGAGAATACATTACTATGTTTTTCATATCTTCTGGCGTTTTTCAATCAGGTTTGGTATGAATGCATGAAATAAAAATTATAAATGAAATGTGAACATCAGAATATTATGCTTTGCTATCTTTATTTACACTTTAATTTTTCGTTCAATTATACAGTTTTTTCTCCAAAATTTGTTGTTTCTAACAAATTTGTATGTTTAATTTTCATTATTATGGACCAAACTTCCATAGATCAAATCTGAGTTGTGGAAAAAATGTTAATTTTACTGTAAACCATTGAGTATTTAGACCACACAACTCTTTACTTCTAAATTATATCATTTTTAGTTTTCCAAATTATTCCCTCGATCCAAGTAAGATAATGAAATACACGCGTATATATGCCCGGAATATTAGCAAAACCACAACCAAAACCCGTTGATGTTATGCCAATAACATAATGCATACATGGAAATTCGTTGTGAGCCAGCAGTAATGGACCGCCTGAATCGCCATGACATGCATCCTTTTGCTCAGTGGAGCCGGCACAAATCTGTGATATAACGTCAAGGCCAAACGGCATATTGATGCTATCTTCGACAAACTGACTACAGCGTTCGGCGTCGTAACGATCAAGTGTAACTTTTAACAAAATGTCTGAATCCGATCTAGCAAACCTTGTGGCTCCCCAGCCAACCGCTATGAAGCGATCGAAATCATCGCCATTGGTGCTGGGTAGGCAAGCAGGTGCAATATATTCGCTTAAATTGGCTGGACGTATAAGTTCCACTAAGCCAATGTCGTTATATTGCATATCCTCTCTGTACTCAGGATGTGAGATATTATGAAGCACATCAAATTCCAGAGGGTGTGCATCGTCTGTATCTGAATTAAAAACAAGTTCACCCACTCGCACACGATTCAAAATACCGCTGAAAAGAGCAAAAAAGAGAGCTAAGAAAAAAATTAAAGTAATAACGAAGTCTTAAAAAAGTTTGACAACGCAAGTGCTTAAACTTTAAAATTTTTCGACAAATTTGATGTAATGTATTGTTGTATTGGGATTTTGGAAAATTTTGGGATAGGTTCGGAAAAGTTGCATCAATTCATTACAGGCCGCCTCCACGAGGCATAGCAAATGCCATCATATACATCAAGATATCGAAAAATTTAGTGGAGACCGCACACGCCATTTTACAGCTCGAAATTATATGAAATTAAAAATGTTTTTTATATAAAAATTTACTGACGATACGGATAGAATGTAAAAAAATATTATTTCTACTGATTTCATTTAACCTGTTTTTCATTCTATCTGTAAAGTGGGGTACACATTATCGCTCATGAGGTTCACTCAAGTTTGTTAAATTTCTCTCTCATTCTGCTACATGACCAGATTATCATTCATTTTCATTAAATTTCATTATTTTGCGAATATCGTGCAGTAAACATTCAATAAAATCTTCTAAAAAAGCCTTTTCTGCATTCATTTTTTAAAAACCGAACTACGAGCGATGTGGACACAATTAGAATTTTTAACGAATGTTGAATTGAAAAAACTTTAGTAACCCGTGACGGATGTGCTCACAAAAATTTTTGTGAGCGTTCAGTCAAGAATTACAATTTAACAGTCAAGTGTACATACTATGATTCATGCTTAGATTCTCTCTCAACTGACATTCATGAGCGATAATGTGTACCCTACTTAAAATTTGGAAAGTCATTTTTATTGGAACATAAAGTCTAACAACAGTTTTACAGTTTGAAGAGGGTTCACATCGTCAAATTACCATTATAATTATATCTGTTTGTTAAATTGTTTGTAGACTCGTTCGATAAAAATTTTGACGGGTATGAATAGAGCTATTAAGAAGCTTGAAGTGTTAACTGCCAGTATGAATTGGCTGCATTCAGCAGGTACAACTGTTGTGCACCTGTTGAGCTCAACACGTTGAGTAAATAGGGCCCCTCAAACGATATTACATGTCGGATGGACATAACGGGACTATTTTCGTTGCTCTTACACGGTCGTACATGTCGGATAGATTTCATTATTTTAAAGTAACAGCAATTAAACATCGAGTAATTTTGCAGTGCTCGATATATTTACAAATTTTGTTTTTATGAATTTAATTTTTAATTTTCCAAGTCTTTGGGAGCCTTCTTTATAACTCAAAAACTTCCTTCTGAAAATCTACATTTATTATATTCACCATTTTTCCGCTCGATGTTGCTCACTCAAAAACTTTTTTCGAATGAGAAAATGCATTTAGTTAAATGGACACGGACCTGTCCATCCGACATGTAGTATCGTTTGGGGTGTCCTAAAGACAGACAATTTTCAAAACATGTTGAGCTGATCAGAAACTGATACTTATGCGTTTAGCATGCACACACTCAACAGTTGCACAACAGTCGTACCTGCTGAATGCAGACAATAACAGCACAATTGTAAATTACTGCTAATTATAATTTATGTTTTATTATTAATATATTTTAGTTATGAGTGGGGGATTCCAACAGTGGTTAATTCCATATTAACACCAATTACTTACTTTGGCGAATGAAAACAATGTGCTGCTGTTAAAACAAATTTGTTTGATATAAGTACGCCTCCACAAAACCAATCGGTTATTTTTGCACCCTTCTGTGCAAAGCCTAATCGGGCCATATTTGGAAACTCCTTTGGCCTAGCTGGACTGCCGCCTACTATAAAGGGCAACGGCATTTTGCATTTATCGATGACAGTCTTGAAATTCTCCTGACCGTTGACTAAAGCTGAATAGGTGTAGACATTATCGTAAGCTTCGTGTTTAAAGGAAGCGCATTCTAGCGAAATATAAACAATGTAAAATAGCGAGGAACAGCGAAAAAGTCAGTTACTATAATTTGATGCAAACTAACCACTTTCTGCAATTTCCTGGTCTGTAAAAGAAATCCATGATTGATGAATATCGAATTGATTGCTTTATGAAACTAAACAATTAAATACAAACTTCGCTGAAGCGATGTAGTCGATGATAGTTGATTTAACATTAAGATTATCAATATGAGCTTGCTGTTGGTAGTGGCAAAGATACAAGACATTTTTTTAAAGCTGACTCGATCGTAGATCTGATCTTGGTGCCTGTGATATTGTCAGAAGACTAAGCTTTTCAGCTAACATCGCACTGCTTCGATTGGATGCAGCTGAGACTAAAGCTCGAAAAGAATCAAGCAGAGAATTGATTTAAAGTGTCATTAAAACAGGTTCTCATTCCACCAAAGACATGAGGGATAGCTTTATGGAGTGTAAAAAAAATCGCTATTACAAAGAGCAATGTTTTCTGTTACTGATATAACAATGTAACAGTTACGTTGAGTAGTTGAGCGGGTACATTTTTCTGAGAAAAAATACAACAGTATTAACCCTTCGAGCCACACCCTCACTCCAGAAACATAGAGCCACATGGGGGTATGTCATCACCCCACGTCAAAAAATCGTTGTAAAATCCCGAATTTTGGATATATAAGCTTAAAACTTTACATGGTTACTATTTTTGGTCTTGTTCAAAATTTTGTATAGTTATAATATTTATAATATTTAAAAAATGGCTGACTTTAGGAGCGCGGCCAAGTTAAAAAAACGTGAAAAATTAGCTCTTTTACTAAAAAATTCATAACTTCTACAGTTTTTAATTAAAGACCTAAAAAATTTATGTTTGAAGGCATCAAATACGTTGCTACAAAGACAAAATATAAGTCATAGCGTTAGTTTATAAAAACATATTTATTCTGCCAAAAAACTGCACCCACTTTTTCAAAAAACGAAAAAAAAAACATTTTTACCAATAACATTCAAATAAGCTCGTTCAGTATTGATTTTAAAACCTGTAAATATTTTTTTAAGTACTTACTTACTTATCTGGCGCTTACAACCGTAAGTCGGTTTTGGCCTCGTATACGAAATTGCACCAGCCATTTCTGTTCTGCGCTTGCTGGCGCCAGTTGGAAACACCAAGCGTGGTCAGGTTATCCAACACCTGATCCTTCCAACGAAGATGTGGGCGTTCTCTTCTGCGTTGACCACCACCGGGCACCGACTCGAATATTTTTTTCGCTAGAGCGTCGTTTTCCATTCGCTCAACATGACCTAGCCAGCGGAGCCGCTCGATTTTAATGCGCTTAACTATGTCAATGTCAGCGTACAGCTCATACAGCTCGTGGTTCCATCGAATTCGGTACTCGCCATTGACGCAGATTGGACCGAAGATATTACGAAGGATCTTTCTCTCGAAGGCTCCCAGAGTCTTTTCATCAGAACTGCTCAACGTCCAGGTTTGTGCTGCATATAATAGGACGGGCATGATTAGAGACTTATAGAGCGTGAGTTTTGTTCGTCGAGAGAGGGCTCTGCTTCTCAATTGCCTACTTAGCCCAAAGTAACACCTGTTGGCAAGAGTTATTTTTCGTTTTATTTCAATACTGACATCGTTGAAAGAGTTAATGCTGGATCCCAGGTAGACGAAGTCCTTAACAACCTCGAAGGAGATGTTGTCAACAGTGACGTGGTTTCCAAGACGCTGGGACTGTTTATTTGTTGACACTAGGTATTTCGTCTTATCTGCATTCACTGCAAGACCCATTCGACTCGACTCTTTCGCTAATCTGGAGAATGCTGCACTGACTTCGCGCGTATTATGGCCAATGATATCGATATCATCAGCATACGACAGCAGCATAATACTTTTGTAGAATTTCGTGCCACTGCGTCTCAAATCAGCAGCTCGGATGATCTTCTCCATCACCAGGTTGAAAAAGTCGCACGATAAGGAATCACCTTGTCTGAAACCTCGTTTGGTATCGAATGGAGGAGTGAAATCCTTCCCGATCTTAACTGTGCTGCTGGTGTTGCTCAGTGTCATTCTGCAAAGACGGATGAGCTTTGCAGGAATACCAAATTCAGACATGGTGGAGTATAGATGATTCCTTATTGGACTGTCGAAGGCGGCTTTATAATCGAAAAAAGTGTGTGTCGATTTGTTTTTCTAGGGTCTTCTCCAAGATTTTTCGTAGCGTAAATTTTTGGTCTATCGTGGATTTACCAGGTCTGAAGCCACACTGATCAGGTCCAATCAGCTTGTTTACGATGGGCTTTAGTCTTTCACATAGCACGCTCGACAAAACCTTATATGCGATATTCAGAAGGCTTATCCCACGGTAGTTGGCGCAAATTGTGGGTTTGCATTTCTTGTGGATTGGGCAGAGCACACTGAGGTTCCAATCGTTTTGAATGCATTTTTCCGACCATATTCTGCATAGGAGCTCATGAATGCATTTAAGTAGAGCTTCGCCTCCATTTTTCGGCTCCTGCGGTTTTGTTGTTTTTAAGCCGAGCTATAGCTTTCAAGACCTCACTATGGTATCAAAATAGTCAAATTCAGTCAAATTCAAATTCAATAGTTCAGACACTAAACTTATAAATTTTTACACAGAAGTACATTTTTTTAATTTAATTTATAAATTTGTATTCATACATACCTTAAAACAATAAAAAATTATTAAATTCAATATTTCAGTTATCTCTAAAAATATACACTAAGCCACACGTGGGGTATATGAGAGCACCAGTCGATTTTAAACGAATGCCAACGACACACTAACGCATCCCTGACCTTGTAAATGGCTTGAGAGTAAAGCTAGTTAAGTTGTGAACACCCAGGTGGCGTAAGGAGTATGCATACAAAGTTTTTTATTTAAAAAAATAGGTTTTTTTAAGGCATGGGGTGATGAAAAGCATCAGTGTGTCTCGAAGGGTTAAAAGAAATTCTTTAAAGAATACGAACTAAGAATCGTTAACCCTTAATGTTCCACTGTTGACCGCTAGAAACCAATCTAAAAAAACTTAGTTCAACAGATTTGTTTTTTATTTCCCTCTGTCACTCTCAAAAAAAACGCTATCGAAACGCTATTGATCTGAGCGTCCCTGTTTGCGACGGGTGCCGATTGACACCAACTTCGTTTGTTTGCGATGTGTTCTGTAGGCGAATGCAACCTCGAAAAAAAAAGTTTTGTGAAATTGCGTTTTATCAATATATTATTGTTTTTGGTAAATTCGTCAAAATCGAAGCTGAAAAAAATTGCTGTTCTTGACGTTGTGTCTAGACGCTATTGCGAGGGTTTGGAATAAAAAAATGTGTTTAATTTTTATGAATTTTTTTGAATTTTTGGCTTGTTCTTGAAATTCGTGAAATTCCATAAAAGGTTTTTGTTTTAGTGTTTTTTCTGTTTATTGTTAATAGCTCAAACAGATTGATCAAAGCCAACAGCGAGCTGTCAAAAACTTACTCGGTGCATGATACAATTATACTTTTATCATGACTCAGTAAAGCAAATTAGAATCTGTGTTGATAACATTGACGTTTATATTTTATTGAAATTTTTGTAACAGGAAGACAAAAACGTATATTTCGGTATGTAAATTGGACTTTTCGGGACTGGAAAAAAGCTGTGGAAATTGATGTTTTTCTATTTTTTTTTTGTTTTTGTTTTTAAAATTAGTTTTGTTATATTTTTAATAGGTTATTGTTCGATGAGACTAAAATAAATCGTTTTGAGTCGAATAGCCCATAGTGGTATTGGACCAGGGATCCCGAAATATTGATCCCAAACCAAGTCAAACAAACCATGAAACATAGTGGTGGATCCATACTGGTTTTTGGTTGTATAACTATGAATGTTGTTGGACCCTTACTAAAAAAAAGGAGGGAATATAAAAAAGGAGCAATATCTTTCCATTCTACAAAATATTTTGCCATCCGGGGCATACCGGTCAAATAGTAACAAAATGGATGCAGAATCAATCACTTGACATGAATGCTTTAGAAAATTTTTGTAGTGATGTCAAAGCGAAGTTTGCAAAATACCTTGAAGCTCCAAAAGTGTTCACGAACTTTGGGAACATGTAGTGGACGTCTGGCAGGCAATTCCAGATGAAATGGTTGCCAATTATTGTAGTAACACAAATTCACGCATTAAGCAGCTGTTGGACCAAATATTAAATTTACTCATAAATATAATGCGCGTCCGTGGCGTAGTTGGTTAAAGTGCGTGGCCTCTATGTCAACGAACGGAGACCTGGGTTCGAACCCCAGCAGCGACAGAAAATTATTTGAATTAAAAAATTTTTTCTGTACGGCCGTCACCTCTCTGCAGACAATGGCAAACCTCAGAGAGTAATCAAAATGCCATGTAAAGCTTCTTGAGAACAAGAACATTCCGTTCATCGCCGTTCGGAGCAGGGCTGCCAGATATGGGGATTTGTCCCCATTTTGGGGATTTCAAATCAGCTTTGGGGACGAATTTTTTATTTTGGGGATGAAGGATTTGGTGGGGATATCCATGCCTATATTGGGGATTTTTTGGGGATTTCAGAGGAGAATTCATTTTTTAAAATTATTTTTAAAATAATAAAAATTAATTTTTTTAATAATTAATGCAAAACTATGACTAGTGATCATCTTCATCAGCAATTTAAATTTTTTTACTTGTCTTCTTTCTCTTTAATTAAAACAAATCGGGTTGTCTCTTTGTTTTGTAAGGACTTCAAAAACAAAATTATTTTTTGCTTCTCCTGCAAATTTTAGAATTTTGTGTCTGCTTTGTAGTAAGGGTGCGATACAAATAAAAATACAGCTTTTTTAATAGAATCCTTCATTCCTTGGTAGTTCTTTAAATTTGTTTGACATAGAATACGTCATTCTCGGAGGTAAGTAGGGTGGTATTTATATCACAATTTGAGCCTTTGGTGTGCCTAAAGTACTGATCGTACAATGTTGATGTTAGCACTTGTTGGTCTGCTTGATCCTCACTGGGAGAAAAATTCATGTTTGAACTCTCTAACTTATATAAATTTTACACAATTATATGAAATATAAAGCCAACATTTGATGTTTTTGTTTGCTTAAGTTTGCTACCTATTTATCGACAGTTTCCGGTTTTATCGACAAAACCATAAAATTTGTATGGGAGCCCCCCTAAGGAGTGGTCGGAGGGAATAGGTGTCAAAGGCAAAAATGTTCCTTTGGCAAAAATAATGGGGATCGGTGATACATATTAACCCTCTCCGGAACTCTCTTAAAGGTCATATGCTCAGGTGTATGGAATAAATAAACAAAAACCATCAAATTTGTATGGGAGCCCCCTTAAGGAGTGGTCGGAGGGAATAGGTGTCAAAGGCAAAAATGTTCCTTTTGCAAAAGTAATGGTGGTTGGTGATACATATTAACCCTTTCCGGCAATCTTTTAAAGGTCATATGCTCAGGTATATGGAATAAATATTTTGCTAAATAGTTTTTAAAAAAGATGTCATCAAAAGCGAATTGAATAATTCAACGTCTTGTGTTACGACATAGTCGAAACTACTGTATCTTTTTTTTTCTAATGTTGATCTTTGAAAAGTTGATTAAATATTTTATTGATTTTTTTGTTCACAGAATCTCATTTATGATTGAAAATGAAAATAATTAAAAGAGGCAAAGAAAACAGTTGCACCTGTGATTTATTTTGGGTAAATTTTAATGTTTATTTTATTGTTTTAGGAGGTTTTCGACCAGTTCTCTCTAGTTTTCATTTTTATTATTTAAATTTGAGGATTTTCGAAAAAGTTTGGGGATTTTGGGGATTTTAGACATGTCAAATGGGGATGGGAGGTTCAGAATATCTGGCAGCTCTGGTTCGGAGTCGGCGTTAAACCTGTAGGTCCTGTTCTCTGTCAATTGTGTACAAACTTAATAACACGCACAACACAATTGATCATAAGAAGCTAGGTCAAAGTCCTTTCAAGGGCTGAAATAGCCAGTTATTATAAATATTTTTTATATTATTTATTATAAATATGACTATTTTTTAAGTGAAAACTTGGAACATTTCTGATTAAAATGAAATGTGACCTTTTCATTCAATTATATTGAAATTTATTGTTGAGCTCGAGGCCAAAAATGTTGATAAAGAAATTAACTAACAAAACAGCTCTGTGTAGAGCAAATCATACAGCAGACTAGACAGACTGTTTCGCTGGCCGCTACACCCACTCATCAGTAGTCTTGCATTGCTTTCACTGTGATACGACTCAGTTACTAAAGCTTGCTAAATTCTGACTATTGCCGAGAAAATTTCCAGGAATTTATTTTTAATTGACATTTACATTTTTCATTAACTGGCTTTGTTAAAATTTTCTATAATTTTATGCATCATTGAATCGTTACTTTATAAGATTATGTTATATACTTACTTATTGACTCGTTCGAGTATCGATTATCGATAGAATGATGTGTTTACAACAGGCTGGAAAGATCACAAAATAATGTGATAATAATAATTCAGATACTTGTCCAAAATATTGTAGTTAATGGACCTAAATAACAAACGCATCCCTTGAAGACCGCGTACGAATACATTACTGTCATGATGTCCAATTACTTGATGGTCTGTTGCTTTTTCTCTAAAATTTACGATTTATTTGTGTTAATGCGTCGAGTTCTTCACAGCATGACACACTTGCAGAATATTATATGTTTACCGTAATAAAGTCTGCCAAGTCAAAAAGTTATTTTGTTTTGTAAAAGAAAAAAAGGAGCCTCGAAAGTAGGAGACATGACTACGTTTATTTCCCAAAAGTATGATATTGAAGCAATTGTGCACTTGTCGAGTGTACTTGCACTACTTTAAAAGCTGGTTAGTCCTGAAAGATGGACCTGCATGAAAAAAGTGGTCTTCATATGATCCACGAAAAATAGGTGAAATTCAATTAATATCCCATGTTGACACACCTAGAATCAGGGCTCTCAGTTTGGAATATTGGGATGCTTGGTGTACACGCTGAAAGAATTGGGTTTTCCTTCAACACCAATTGTTGTAGCTGCAATAATCCTAATGAATATGAGACTTTAGCACACTTTCTATGAGCTTGCCAAGCAACGACCTACTTTTTTCTCAATCGCATTGGTTGGGTCTTAAGGTACTATACCGGTGCACCATGTAAGTCAGCATATATGAAAAAGAGGTAGTGGCACCAAACTCAATTGAGCTAATTGAATATTGCCTGTTGTACTATTACCAACTAAACCAAACCATTTTCTATAGCGAAAATGCATAAAATTTTGACTGAATACAATAGACATAGAGATGGCGCCAACGTTTACGACATAGTTGCAACGGAATGTACTTTCGTACTAAAAAGGGTACGTTTTTATTTTGAGGTACGACATTTTTATGTGAAGGTACTTTTTATTAAACTCTTATAGGTACGGTTGAAAGAAAGTGAAAGTGGGAAAGCGTTTGTTGTTTTTTTTTGGTCAAAATTTTAAAATTTTCTGTGGGAAATACAGGTTCCCAAAGTTTTAGACCTTTTTTTTGCTAATCACATTCAAATCGGCAGGCAGAAAAAGTAGGTAGAATATCCATTTTGTTTCCTAAGTCATGCCGAAAGTTTTTTCAGTTGTACACTGAAAAAAAAATGTTTTAAAATTGACGACATTTGTTATTAATTTGACGATATTTCTGTTTAAAAAATAGTTTGCAACAAATTTCGTCAAAGTAAGAGCAAATGTGTTTAAAAATTTTGAAAATCGTATGAAAAAAAAGTCAAATTATGAACACATTTTTTGAACACATTGTGTTAAATTTTAAGCTAATATATTTTTTTCAGTGTACTTTTTATTTTTCTAAAATATTTTTATCCAATTTTTTCAATCTAAGAGAACCTTTTCATTTTTTCCCAATGCAACCCTGGTTTACGGTATCAAAATAATTTACTTAGTACCGAGTAAAGGTTGGTAGGAAGAAGTGATGGTGGACTCTTTGGGTGAATATTATCAACAACACAGTTGAGAAAACTTGAAAAATACTCGTCATGGTTTGCAAGGACAATTTGGAAAAATGATGAATGATGAACAAAAATGATTATGTGCAAAAAAGAAACATCTCCTTCATGCAATAGCAGGCTAAATTTATTACAATAACTTTACCAAACAATTCCTTCGATCCAATTGACATAATGATAAACACGTGTATAAATGCCCGGTACACCAGCGATGCCGCATCCGAAGCCCCATGATGTAATGCCAAAAATGGAATGCATGCAAGGATATTCATTGTGAACTTGCAGCAATGGACCGCCTGAATCACCGTGGCATGCATCTTTAGGTTCAGTAGAACCGGCACAAATCTGCGAATCGCGGTTAAGGCCAAGCGGCATTCTAGCATCGTCAGCATTGTCGGTAAACTGACTACAGCGATCGGCATCGTAGCGACTAAGTGTAACTTTGAGTAGCACATCTGAATCTGCTCTAGCAAACTTGGTGGCACCCCAACCGACGGCACAGTAGAGATCAAAGTTATCGCCATTGCTACTTGGTAGACAGGCAGGTGTAATATATTCACTTAAAACAACCGTACGCAAAATTTCCACCAAGCCAATATCATTGTATAGCTGATCCTCCCGGTAATCAGGATGTGATATGTTGCGAAGCACATCAAAGTCTTCAGGGCGTGCATCGTCAGTATTGGAATTGAAGACAAGCTCACCCAGACGAACACGATTTAAGAGGCCTCTACGAAAAACAAAAAAAAAAAAAAAAAAAAAATAAGAAAAGAGAAATATGTAATTAAAGTAAGCTATGATTATGATCTTCATATAAAATTGTGATGGAAAACCAATGAATTGAATAAAAAGCCCCAAAATTTAATGATTGATAATGATAGACTATTCGTCGATAACATGTATTGGGGAATCCCTTTACACCACGTACTTACTTCGGCGAATGAAAGCAATGAGCTGCAGTCAAAACGAATTTTTTTGAGATAAGAGTGCCTCCGCAAAACCAATCGGCTTCTTTTGCACCCTCCTGTGCAAAACCCAGACGGGCCATGTGTGGAAACTCCTTTGGTTTAGCTGGACTGCCGCCTATAATGAAGGGTAGCGGTTTTTTGCAGTTATCAATAACGGTCTCGAAGTCCGGCAGACCGACGACGAAAGCTGAATAGGTGTAGATTTTCTCAAAGGTCTCGCGTTTAAAGGCAGCGCATTCTAGCGAAATAAAGTGAATATCAAGAAAGTGAGAGAGTGAGGGAGAGAGCAAGAGAGAGCGAGAGAGGCAAAATAAAAAAGTAAGCACAGAGAAAGGAGTATTTTGCGCTATTCCTCCAACCGGATTCGCCAAAACCTTTCACAATATTGTTGTCTTACGTGATGGGCTGTGTTTTGATGCATCCAATTTAATACGCTTTCTCGCAATGTTACGTTATTTAATGATGATACGAGTTTAAACTTACGATTTTTGTTAACGCCTTCAGCTATAAATTAAGAAGCGTTGAGCAATTAGTAAGGATTTTTTTCTTTCTTAGTTAAAATACGCACTTGTTTGCTGCAGCAGAGCCCATGGCAGTTGACTTATTACAGAGATTAACAATAAAAGCTTTGTGAAGTCATTGTGATTAAAACTAGACATCATTTAAATATGACTACGACTTGTTTTGACGCCAGCAATGTTTACGATAGACTAGATGTTGAACGACTGCGTTAAGCTTTAAGCTGAGCTCTCTAGTTCAGCTCAGTTCAGATAAAGCCAAGATAAGCTGCGATTTCGAATAGAGCGGCACAGAGAATTGCGAATGCGAAAGCGTTAATAAAACCGGTTCGGAATCATTGAGTGCTTCTTGATAAGGGCGATACATCCAAGTCATAGGGGCAGGCTTACTGATAAGATCTTTTTGAATACAACTTTTTGTCTGTTTGTTTGTTTGATCACAGAACGGATCTCAGTAACATCTGACGCATACATCTGTGTTCGATGAAATAACTGCGCTTGCTTCTTATTTATTCACTGAACACATTGATCACGACAACGACATTACGACACCTGTCAAATTGTTTTTACGTGCTTTTCTTATGGAGGTGAATAAGGTGAAAATGTCGCAAGCGTCATAGCAATGTTGCTGCCGACGGTATAGAATTATTTCTAATTTAACGAGCGACAATAGTGCAAATATAACGGTTTGTTTGAGCGTGAATGAAACAGTCTTATGATATTTCCAGATTTTTCACTCTTTCTTCACGTCGCGTCGTAAAATCGTATAGTCGTCAATGTGTTCAGTGCATTAAGCAAACCGATATTTATGCAGTTTTTTAGAACAAAATATATTTTGTGTGTAATAAATGTAAAAAATAAAAATGTGTGTATCTTGTATTTTTTTTTGATGGGCCGGAATTTTTTAAAAAAGGTCATAGGTTTTTGATTTTTATCTATACATAGAACTCTCATGTATTGGTATACGATTTAACGTACTCACTGGGAGTGAAGTACTGAACACACTCGCTTCGTTTTGACGCCTATTTGACATTTAGCATTTATGCTTCTTTTTCGCGAAAAAGTTTTCGGTGGCAGTTGTTTATATTCATGGAATGGGGCTCGCTCGAAAATCGTGTTGTTTTAGTTGGTCTTAAAAAAATGTGGCATAGAAAGAGGCGATATCTTTCGGACCTTGCGACCACTCGGAGTCACTCTCAATTTTGTCTATCGTATTGTGAAGTTGTTTGAGAATACTGGTGGAATAATGGACCAGTATTGTAAGAACACCACGAGCCATCAAGGCGGTGAAGTCTCGAATCAAGCGAAAACCGCTGCAAAAGCAGAAAATTTTGTCGCGGCAAATGAATATCTCGGCGCAATCGATTTCTCGAATTCTTAAATATGACTTGGAGCACAGAGCATATAAAAGACACACCGGGCACATTCTCACGGTAGCGTTAAAGGAACAGCGTAAGAGAAAATCGAAAGAGTTACTTCTCAAGAACGCGGATAATATCCATAGACGAATTCTGTTTACTGACGATAAAATTTTCACCGTAAAGGAATCGTTCAATAAACAGAATGATAGAGTGTATGCTCTGGTATCACAAAATGCAGCAGAACTCGTTCCGAAAGTTCAGAGAGGTCATCACCCAGCTTCTGTGATGGTTTTGCTGGGAGTCGCCTATGATGGGGTCACCCAGTTCCGTTTTTGTGAAAAGAAGTCAAAACTTCGGCGAAAGTGTGTGAATCCGTTGTTTTGGAATTGGTTGTGAAGCCTCTTAACACGACATTATTCCAAACAAGCCATGAACCTTTCAACAAGATTTTGTTCCGGCTCAAAAGGCTAAATTGTCTCAAGAGTGGCTCACAAACAATGTACCGGACTTCATTTCCACGGATCTGTGACCAGCGGGTAGCCCAGACCTGAACCCATTGGATTACACATAGTGTTCCGTGTTAGAGGGTATGGCTTGCTCTACTCGACACCCAAATATCGAGTCTATAAAGCGCGTAAAGCGTGTAAAATTCACTCTTACATTATTCTTGCTCTTAATTTTCTCCTCGCTGCCTGCAACAACACCAATAAATGAAACAGTCCTGGTATTTATTAGTTGAGATTAGCGAGTTTATACTGTATGTAAAACTGCAAAGCTATTAAATTTTTTTATAGTATTGGTCCTCGTGAAAGCTCGGAATCACGCACGCGTACGCCATTTCAGGAACACACCCCTCAAGCTACGATTAAGTAGACAGTATGGGAGCTGTTGTTATAAGAGTCAATTCATACGAGGTTTACGAGCTGAAAATGCATGGGAAGTTTGCGAGCACCGCGTAAACCTTTTTTTATGGAAAAAGAGAACAGCTGATTTACGCAGTGAAAACTTGTGGTTTACGAGGCATTTGCGAGCTTTCATGAGAACCACGAAGCGATTGCCAACCGACGATGTTTTCAAGCAATAGAATACACGAAAACGTATGAATTTGTCCAGATTGAAATCGTCGGTCGACAATCGCAACGTGCATTCACCAACTTAGAATCTATTTTATTTTTTCTCTGGCGATCTAGCAATCCTCTCTTTGAATGCTATCAAACAACATTAGTGTTGTCATAATATTTAAAATAATTGGGTACATTCGGTGCTAGTTCTTAACCTTTCTTTTGACATTTTTTCTTTTTGTTGGTGTTATATTCTTTGCCTCAATTGACAATTAAAGCATGTCGAAAACGAAAAGCAACGTTGAATGTGTAGATAATAGTCAATCGTTTTATTCTGGACGTATTCTCAGCGATTGGTCTTAAAGAGAGGATCGTCAGTTGACAATCACTTTGATTCTGTTGATGGGAAGTCCTATTCCACACACTATTCTCCAGACATTGATCATGCTATCACTTGGTTTGGTCGATGCGAATTGTTTTGGTCGAATATTATTTTTGTTTTGACTTGGTGTTCATCCCTGTCCTGTGGCGTCCGTGGCGTAGTTGGTAAAAGTGCGTGGCCGCTATGTCAAAGAACCTGGAGACCCAGGTTCGAACCCCAGCAGCGACAGAAAATTATTTGAATTAAAAAAATTTTTCTGTACGGCCGCCACCTCTCTGCAGACAATGACAAACCTCAGAGAGTAATCAAAATGCCATGTAAAGCTTCTTGAGAACAAGAACATTCCGTTCATCGCCGTTCGGAGTCGGAGTTAAGCATGTAGGTCCGGTTCTCGGTCAATTGTGTACAAATTTAATAACACGCACAACACAATTGATTATAAGAAGCTAGGTCAAAGTCCTTTCAAGGGCTGAAATGGCCAGTTATTTATTTTTATTTTTATTTTTTGTTCGTCCCTGTCCAAAAGATGAGAAATTGTACGGTCTGAATGTTCTGAAATTTGATGATACGTTTGTTTTTTTAAAGGATATGGGTAGAAAGCTAACAGTTATTTGCAAGTGGTTCTTAAAATGGACTTAACTTGGGACCTTAAAAAATATTATTTGTTTTCATAGTTTTATTCATAATTTTTTCAAAAAGATTGTTTATTTTGAGGTTACTTTCCTGTAAAAAAAATATTTGAGATTTTTAAGGTTCATTCTCTAACTTTTTTAATAACGAATCAAATGTTTTTTATTTTCTTAAATCGGTTGAGTGGAAACTGAGATATCTATCCTACTAGTTCAAAAAACTAATTTTGTAAAAAATTTGTAAAAGGCTCCGTAGAATAAAGCTCCGAATTCTATTTAAACGGAGAAACCGTTAAAATTATATGCACACCTGCCACTGCTTTTCTTTGTTGAGTTACTCGAAATAATTTCAGTGGAGTACTTGTGTTTCTGTTATTTTCATCTACTTAAAAAGAGAAGATTTTTTTAAATTCAAAAAGCGACTGTTACCTTAGCTCAAAATCAAGCACAAATTTAATTTTTGTACATTTATTCTTCAATATATTCTCTATATGTTCTCCATAACAAAACTTAGATGACGATATATTTATGAAAATAGTGTCCCGAGCAAGACCGGGGTTATTATCTTGTACTTGGACAAACACTTTTATAGTGATTAGTGAGTGTTGTTTGCATTTTATTTAACTTAATAGTTATACAGTAAAAAAGATCTTGTTTGCTTTTTTTTTTCATTCTTTCTCCACAGTACTCCCTCTTCTCTTCTTCATAATGAACTGGGTGCACTCCAGACAATATTCTCCACCCAACTAACAAACAGATTAACTCGCGAATAAACTCCCGGTAAGCCTGGAATACCGCAAGCTTGACCAAAAGATGTTATGCCCACTATGAGATACATGCAGTTGTAAAGCGGATGCTCAATAAATAGCGGTCCGCCCGAGTCGCCTTGGCAAGTATCGCTTGAGTCTGTCTTCGAGCCAGCGCACAATTGGGTACGTGAATGTATACCGATATCTAATTTGTCGGGTAATTCAATATCTTCCTGACATTGAGAGTCCTCGTAGCGTTCCAGACGCACCTTCATCAAATGCGTGGATTTTGAGTCATTCTTAGTTGCACCCCAACCGGTTGCCAAGAAATGTGTGAACTCCGTTCCATTGGTAAGCGGTAGACAGGCGGGTACAACGTATTTATTAAGATCAGCTTCGCCTTTCAGTTCTACAAGCGCAATATCATTGTAATTCTTTTCATCATTGTATTCGGGATGTGTGATATATTGCTTTATCTCAAAGTCCTGCGGCTGGGCATCGTCGGTATCGATAGCGAAATCGAGTTCACCCAGGCGCACACGATTTGGAAAAAAGTTATAGCTATAGAAACAATGTGCTGCAGTTAGAACCCATTTGGGACTAATGAGCGTTCCACCGCAACCCCAACTGATGTTTTTCTCATTCGGCTTCTGTTGGCCTAACAGCGCCATGTGTGGAAACTCACGCGGTTCGGCTTTGGTGCCACTTATTATGAGTTTTTGCGGATCGCATTTGTCATAGACACGTTGATGATAGCTGATGCACTCTGCAAGTGGAGGAGACGAAAGAATGTGGTTAACAATGAGTGTAATTTTAAAAGGAGTTAATATTTTCAATTAACTTGGATTAATTCTTTATTAAACGGAGTGAAGTTTTAAGTTCTACGTTTTTGAAATTTATCCAAGTTAAATTTTGAACAATGACAGCTTACTGCGGACGGAAATATTTGATTTATCCTCTGCGTATGTGGTTTTCTTGGGTGGTACCCTTTTGGGACAGCAAATTAGAAAAGTGTCAGTATTACAGAACTTAAGAGTACCTAGCATTTCTGCCAGATTCTGTGCCACAGGCGGACAGCCGGTTATATATTGACATTCACCTTTGCCATCGTTACACACCTCACCTGTGAGTAAAGAAAATTTATTGAAATTCAGTTTAGGTAGGATGAGTTACTTAAGAAAATATACATAACACTGGTCCCCAACCGGATTATACGATTTTTTTCCACATTAATACGATTTATTTGGTTTTAACCACAAAAAAGAGCCTAAATGGGCTTTGTAAAAACTCTAACTCTAACTCTAACTCTACCTATAACTATAACTCTAACTCTAACTCTAACTCTAACTCTAACTCTAACTCTAAGTCTAACTCTAACTCTAACTCTAACTCTAACTCTAACTCTAACTCTAACTCTAACTCTAACTCTAACTCTAACTCTAACTCTAACTCTAACTCTAACTCTAACTCTAACTCTAACTCTAACTCTAACTCTAACTCTAACTCTAACTCTAACTCTAACTCTAACTCTAACTCTAACTCTAACTCTAACTCTAACTCTAACTCTAACTCTAACTCTAACTCTAACTCTAACTCTAACTCTAACTCTAACTCTAACTCTAACTCTAACTCTAACTCTAACTCTAACTCTAACTCTAACTCTAACTATAACTCTAACAACTCCAACCCTAACTCTTATTCAAACTCTTATTTTTAATCCGGCTCTAAATTTTCCTCTAGTTCATACTCTGACTCTAACTCTAACTCTGACAATTCCAACCCTTACTCTTATTCAAACTCTTACTTTTAATATGACTCTAACTTTTCCTCTAGTCCTTACTCTGATTCTAACTCTAACTCTAATTCTGTCACTTAACTCTTATTCTAACTTCAACTCTATCTTTGGTTTACCTCTATATTGAGTACTTTCAGCTCTTTTTGTTGTGAATTTATGTTTCACTAAAACAATCTCGTCACCTAGTATTATTATATGTCGTCATAATTAATACGACTAGTTCAACTGTGTGACGTCACAGGTCGAAGTTAAACTTGAAACTGCTTCAAGAAATACACGAATAAATATAAGTCTCTGCGTGTTGTTATATATACTGTCACAACAAATAATATATGAAAATAACTTAGCCTTAAAGACTCATTAATCGTAGCTCATAAATAAATTTGTATTTTAAATATTTTTCTTCGAAAAACCAACACTTACCTGTCGTCACTTTTTACACTTTTTAGTTACCTGTCTACCCGTCTACCTTTATTTGTTTGAACTACCTGTTGTTTAGAATTTATTAGTTGTTTATTTACCTTTTTGTTGACCCTGCACCAAGTAGAACAGGCTGACGATTATTTGCAACAAAATGAAACTCTTCATTGATAAAATTGCCTCTAGTTTAGCGGCGACAAAAAAAGCACTTGCACCGTAGAACGGCGAGCGATAACTAATCGAGTGCTAAGCACGACCTAAACTCAATTCCAGCTTAAGTCACTCTCGGGCTGTCGTTGAGTACGATTCGAGGTGTCCATATTTCGAACAGTATTATTATTGAACAAATTTGATTGAAAAATGATAATAAGTAAGTGATCAAAGCTGAGAAATTTTGCGGATGTATTAATGTGTGATTTCTTGTTTGAACTGGTGGAAGTTAGAGATCGGAGTGTCTATGGGAGAGTATCAACAACAGACGTTAGCATAAACGCAATGCATATATAATAATACCAAAGAGACATTTAAAAAGTTTGAGCTAGTCTTCAGTTTGAAGAAGAACTGAGAAAGTTTGTCAAAATAGAAAAAAAAAGTTATTTTTAAATGAAAAAAAAAAAATTAAAAAGTAGTCATAATGTAATGTTGTGGGTTGAAATGATGGTTTCAACAAATAAGAGTATTGTTCAATGAAAAATCTTCACATTGGAAGTAATAAATAATTGTAGCATCAACAGTTTTAGACAAATACTTCATGATAGGCTTAATTTCTGAAATTTGCTCGACCCGAAATACTCAAGTTACAAACGCCGATGATATGGCGATTTTTTCCATCGATATGAGCATTCTCTCTCTCCTGCTCTTGGGCGTGAAAGTACACGTAGAAATGAAAACTGAAAATTCACTTTATTAGAGAGATAATTTTATGCCCTTAGTGTTGAAATGTGATTTCGGGAATGTGGCTACCGTAGTTGGCCCGGTTGTGACGCAGTCTGGATGTTTTCAAGCATTTGGGGCCGTATCTCGACAATGGTTTGCACATTGTTGCCTTTATATGTTATTGAAAACAAATTTGAGATTTAGGCCAAGTATTTTGACAACAAGACAACATGAAGACAAAGAAGGCAACAACCAACAACAACGGTTCTGTATAAAAAGCGTTCTCTCTGTCAAAAATAAACTTCCGGGTAAGTTTCTCGGCATATTGGTAGTATAAGTAGAACCTAAGTACCTTGAGTGGATCACAGTGAAAAGTCATGCAAGACTACTGATGAGTTGGTGTAGCGGCCAACGAAACAGTCTGTATAGTCTGCTGTGTGATTTGCTCTAATGTTAGCCGTTGTTATTGTTGTTGGTTGTTGCCTTCTCTGTCTTCATGTTGTCTTGTTGTCAACATACTTGGCCTAAAGCTTGAATTGAATGAATTAGAATGGGTTCTCTTATACCAACAGACAAATTTTCGATTGAAGTGTTCATAAAAAAAAACTTTTCTGAGAATTCTGGATAATTGACTTGACTGGAAAATAGTTTAGAATTAAGAATTTAAAACCTTTCAACATTTTAATTTTTGATAAAAAATATTTGTAAATAACACTCTTTGTGCAATGCTTTATTTAATTAAAAAAAATGAGTTTTCAACTTAAAACCATTTACAAACATTTCAAACGCAAACTCATTTGACTTTAAACTCAAAAATTATAGTTTATATGCCTCTAAAGGCTTCCTTTTTTTTCTTTAAGAATTCATTGTTGATCAGTAGTAGAGACGCGTTCCGGTGTGATCGAGCAGTGTACCATTACGCTGCAGTGCTTGGCTCTTCCACAGGCGATCATCACGTTCTCGGCTCAGCTCGTTCTGCGTAAATAATGCGCGTCCCTGCAACAGTATAAAATCAATCAGACGTTTGTTTGTAATCAGCTTCTGTGCTGTTGGATCGGTGCGTTTGCGTAGATAATTGAAACAACATGTGCTGAGAAATGATCGAGAAATTAATTAATTCTATTATTTTTGATACTTATACTTTTTAAACGTACCGAAAGTGTTTGGTGCCGCATGCGCTGGTGCACTCATTGCCGCACGAGTCACAAGGAAGAGCGTCAGCGAGTCGAATGTGCATGAAATAAATGCCTGAAATTTTAATCAAAATTTTCATGTGTTATTAAATTATTTATGAACAATTAAAAAGCTATCTTGGTCGAGTGATAAAGGGTGTTTTTTAGGGGTTTGTTTTTCGAATAGAGATAAAACTGGCATTTTTTGGTCAAATCTGGCAACTCTTATGTCATTTATGTTCAGTTTGGTTTGCCATTTCATCATGAACAGGTTGACAAAAGAACAACGCTTGCAAATGGGCCGAAAATGAGATTGATCTCGATGCTGATTTTCATCGCAAAATTTTGTTCAGTGATGAGGCTCATTTTTGGTTGAATGGCTACGTCAACAAGCAAAATTACCACATTTGGAGTGAAGAGAATCCACATGAGATCCTTGAGACGCCATTACATCCACAAAAACTGACTGTTTGGTGTGCTCTATGGGCTGGTGGAGTCATTGGGCTATACTTCTTCCGAAATAATGCTGGTAAGTCAGTTACCGTTAATGGAGACCGGTATAGAGCCATGATAACCGACTATTTTGTTCTCGAATTGGATGGCATGAATGTGGATGAGTTGTGGTTCCAACAACACGGCGCTACATGCCACACAGCGCACGTCACAATCGATTTATTGAAGGAAACATTCGATGAGCGCATAATTTCGCGGAATGGATCTGTCAATTGGCCACCAAGATCGTGTGATTTGACACCATTGGATTATTTTCTTTGGGGATATGTGAAGTCGCTCGTCTACGCCAACAAACCAGAAACGTTAGGGGACTTGGAGGCCAACATTCGTGGCGTTATTGCCGACATACGGCCCCATATGCTTGAAAAAGTTGTTGAAAATTGGACCTGTAGAATTGGCTTTATTCGAGCCAGCCGCGGCACCACATGCCCGAAATCATATTTTAACATTAATGGCATAAAATTATCCTTCCAATAAAGCCAAATTGATGGACATTAAAACGATTTTCTTGTGTTTTATCTCTATTCGAAAAACAAACCCCTAAAAAAAACACCCTATATATGTGAAATTACTCTCACGATGTGACTAATCATTTTTATTAAGTTAATTTTAATAATTCAATTTTAGGTGTGAGTTTCTGGAATTATAGAATAGAGGCATTAATACTATTTTAATTTAGGAAACTAAAGTAATAGGTTTGGGGATAAGGTGCATATTATGGGTAGTACATATATTAATCTACCAAAACTTTTGAGCAATTTGAGCAATAAAAAGTTTTTACAATTATTTCAAATCGAGATAAAATTGGAAAGGCTTAGTTTTCCTATTAAAAAAACAAATATAACAGTTCCTACGTAAGTTTTGTAATATGGCAACACCATTGTAGACTCATCAATCTGAATTTAGCTTCAGCATGCGTGAAGATAGGCTGGTGTTACACGGTGCCCGTTTGATCGGCGTTCAAGAATCTTTTTTACATTTTGCACGCTGTTAAGTTACATGGCAGAAAATAAACGACGATCAACTTTTGACATTTCATTAAGTTCCATTACTTTTTCTCCTACACTTTATTTCAACAAGGGTCTTCTACAACTAATTATTTTCTTCATACTGTTATAGTACAATAGTAGCTCTTTTCTTCAAAAAATTTACTTTTTTGCTACTTAAACGCCCACATTTTTAATTTTACCACCCAGCAACACTGTTTTACACTGTTTTGCACGGTGAACGATGTATCGATAACGTGAAAGAATGAATATATTTTGCTCGCCGTTCAAAATGTTCATCCTCTCACACTGTTTTTGACAATTTCGCATTTAAAGCAATAAATCGTTTGCATGCCGATCATGATACAATTATACCAGGTAGGAGTGACAGTTACTTCGTCTGTCACCAACTGTCAAAAGTAGTATAAATTAGAGAACAAAAAAGGTAAAAAAGGAAATAGAAAGTAAAATACACAGGCAAATGACATTTCATGGGCGCAGCCAGCTGTCACTCCTACCTTGTATAATTGTATCATGATGCGTTCAAGGCGTTCAATGAATAGTTTTTACTCTCTTTTACATTTTGATTGCTGCTCGGTTACACGACAGTGAAATGATCGGCGTTCAATTCGTTATTTCACCCGATCATCGTGTGACCTCAGCCATAGTGATTTTTTCGTTGCCATTTGGCAGCGATTTCTTGTTGCTACTCACACAGGGTGTTCTTTTATAAAAAAGGAGAATTAAATTGGAAAAAAAGATTTCAGACATTGAAAAGAAATTTCTCTTTTTTAAGCTCTATGAACTGAAAAGTACATAGACTTTTAGGCTATTTTGACATACCTTATAGAAATGTCAATATGCAAAACTGCCGCATGTGGAGTGCAAAAAATCCATAAGAGATTTTCCAGGTACCACTTTTCGGTGCACTTTATACGCTGTGGAATCATTGGTCCTTCCTTCTATAAAAATAAGGCCGGCGAGAGCGTACATCGGCCAAACATAATTGCCGATTATCTCGTGCCTCAATTCAAGGGAATGTTTATTGTAGAAATGCTGTTGCAACAGGATAGCGTCCAATGCCATACAGCGTGGCAAGAAATCGACTTACTGGAGGAAACATTTGACGAATGCATTATTTCTCGAAATGGACCAGTCAATTAGCCGCCAACATTGCGTAATTTAACGCCTTTGGATTACTTTATTTGAGTTTCTGAGAAGTCATTGTTTATGTGAACCACATTGGAGATACCCCATAAATTGATGATTGTTAAAAAAAGGCTTGTATCGATTGGTGCAAGAAAATGCTGAAAAAATACAGCACGGGGGTGGTTCGAAATACGTCTCCGATATTAGAACAGGTGACGAATCATAGATCTACGTTTATGAGCCAGAAACAAAGCAGCAATCCACTGTTTGGGTCTTTCAAAGTCAGCGTCTGACTGTCGGCCAAACCCGAGAAATGTTGTCCGCGGACAAAGCACATCCAAGCATATGGTTGCCAATTTTTTTTAGAAAACCCGTTCATGTCACAACTATACCACTTGAGCAATGAAGAACTGTTAATGGTACACAACCATATGTCTCGGAGAATTGAGGAAAACTGACTACAGTAGGAACATCATCATCCATCAAAAATAACCTATCCTCTTTAATAATGATTTCAAAAAATCACACACAAGAAAAATGTTAAAAGTAATCGTTTTTGCGTGGACTCAAAACACCGTTAATCTTTTTGTATTTCCTATTAGATTCCATTTATTTTTTTTTACTCAAAAGTCCTTCTATTTTATATCTGGGTTTCGGACCTGTCTTAGTTTAAAAGCTCTTTATACACAACACTTTTTGACTACCTTTGTATAAATATTTGGACTTAAGTCCATCTTAACACTTACACAACAGTATAACTTGAAATTGCATTTTGAAATGCATTTTATTATTTTTTTGTTGAATATTTTTCACAATGCAAAAAAAAAAATACTTATACTCAGAACTTCATAGGTAATAAAATGTAGTGCTTTGCGCTATGCCTGTTATGCGCTTCAGAGTTCACAAACGAAAGAGTTGACTCTGGAGCTACATCGTGATATATATGCTCTTAGTTCAAAGTTCAGTCAAGCATAATTATTTGCATAAAGATGGGCCTTTGTGGGCGAGTAATATTGAAAATTTATATCCTATACTAACACATAAACAAGCACCGACACACACACACACACACAGGCACATGAACAAAAATTGCACATTGAAAGAAGTAGTTAGAAGCACGTTTATGCAACAAGTGGCATGACCATAATAACAATGTCATTGAATAAGAAAAAACAAGAACAAGGAATGGTCACTTGTATCACTTGTCATGTGAGTCACAAAAAGGCTTTGATAAACTTTTCAAAATTGGTTAATTTTTTCTTTTTTATGTAGATGAGCTGGAAAATCCAGGAAAACTTCAACTTATTCAGGCCGAGTAGAGATGAAAGGCTAAATTATACTCTTGCAGTTATGCATAGATGCTTAAAAAAGGACACGTAATAAATAAGGCAGTGGGTGTTTCAATGACGCCATGAATTTGAAAGTCAAAATAGGGAATTTTTTTATCATTGTATTTCAGAATGTTTTATCTCTATAATTGTAAACACAAGTATATATACAATTGTCAATAATCAGAATAGTTTAAATATTCAGTTAGTTCAAATATTCGTTTCACATTTAGGTGTAGTAAAAAGAAATCCATTATTTTTCCACTAGATGGCTTTAGTAATCTGTGCTATCTCTCTTTGTATAAGTGCGATCTGGTAACGCTTGATGGCGTTAGAAAGATAAGATTTCATACTAAAAAATTTCTCCGACAGTTTTGTGATTGCTTGAAGCCTGGAGTACAATAGAGCGAGAGTACGATGCGAGAATGCGATGCGATTGTATAACGAAATCTCGCACGCATTGCCCTCGCATATTATGTACAATGAGAAACGCCAGTTTTGAAGGAATCAGAGTTGCGTCGGCTAAAAATAAAAGCGTACTGTTTAAATAATAAAATTTGTGGATAAAGAATGAAACGTATTTTCAACATATGAAAAAGTACTAAAATTCTCAATATATTTTAGCATTTTATTTCAGCAACATGAGCTGAAGAAAGAAATTGGGAATTATTTAAGCACCCTATCATAATAAATAATACCTCGTAAAACCTACTTTAGATAGATAATAAAAAGATGACATCACAGATATGTATATTTCGTTCTCTCAAAATAAAATCGTACTTTAATTGGTACAAAAGTATATTCTGATGCAACTGTGGAAGAATAAAGAAAATTAATAACCAGCAAAAATTTCATATTTCATATTTCACACGTCATATTTTACAGTTTTTCTTCGATAAAGGCGAAAACGTAAGGCAGGTGACTGAAAATGTGAATAGTGTTAATGGTCCTGATACGGTAACAGACAATCATGCGCAATTTTGGTTTCGGTGATTCCGTTCCGGTAATTTGGATGTGAAAGATGCACCACGCTCTGGAAGGCCAATTGTCGAAAATGCCGATAAAATCATGGAAATCGTCGAGTCCGACCGTCATGTAAGCACGGTTTTGATTGCCCAGGAGCTAAACATTGCCCAAATAACCGTTTGGAACCACTTGAATAAGGCTGGATACAAAAAGAAGCTCGATGTATCCACATGTACCACACGAGCTACCACAAAAAAACTTCATGGACCGAATTTCCATCTGCGAATCGCTGCTGAATCGCAACAACATCGACTCATTTCTGAAGCGGATGGTGACTGGTGATGAAAAGTGGGTCACTTACGACAACGTGAAGTGAAAATGGTCGTGGTCGAGTAGCGGTGAGTCGGCGCAAACGGTGACCAAGGCCGGATTGACGGCCAGGAAGGTTTTGCTGTTTGTTTGGTGGGATTGGTAGGGAGTCATCTACTATGAACTGCTCCTTTATGGCCAAACTCTTAATTCAGACCTGTACTGTCAACAATTGGACCGTATGAAGGAAGCAATCGCCCAGAAACGGCAAGCTTTGGCCAATAGGAGAGGAATTGGCCAATGGGAGTGAAAATCGACTCCCCCAGTTCTTTGCCAATAGGGACTTTTTTAAAGGTTTGCTTCATACATACCTGTAGCATGTTTGTTTCAAAAACATAGCCCTGAAAATTAAAAAAAAAATAAGAATTTCAATGAATTGAAAAAAAAAATTTCATTCCGTTGCTAAATTGTAGCAATAAATGTTGAAACAGTTGATCGTTTAGTATAAGTTAGACGAGGAAAACTATTTTTTGATCGTTTGGGATGTTTTTGGCATAAAAATGTTAAAAAAAAACAAAAGAAAAGCAGTTGGCTGTATCATGCACACATGCACATAAGTTTTGACGTGACAGCTTATCTTTAGTCTTGTTCTTATTCTTGTTCCTTTCCTTTCTTTTGATCCCAAACTTGTCCTCATACGTACACTTATTCAAGCTCTAGATTTAATCTATGCCCTAATTTCCAACCTTATCCTTGTTCGAATTCCTTTCGTAATACTTGTTCCACTTTTTTTCCCAACTTTTGCCCTATACCTTTGTCCTTAGTGTGTCAAAATCATTCTTTTATTGCTTGTCCTTCTTAACAAACTCCTTAAATATTAATTTAGGTGTGTCTAGATCTTTGTTCTTATCCTTGTTTCAATCCTTGGAGTAGTGCTTTTCCCATTTCTTGTCTGAATTTTTGTCCCAATCCTTGTACATTTCCAGGCTCTAATCTTTGTAAAAATCTTTGTCCTACTCTAACCAAATTTTTGTCTTTGTCCTACAGGAATAAGACAATTTCTGGTCCTAATTTTTGACTAAATTCTTGCCCTCATCTTGTCCTAATTCTTCTTCAAACCCTTGTCATAATACTTCAGGAAGCGTTTTTTCCAAAAAAAATGTATTATCATTATTTTTTTTAACGTTAAATCAAAAGAAAAAGGAGGAAAAACAGGGTTTTTTTTAAACGGCGGCTATTTTTTTTAAAAAGGGTTTTATTAAAATCGGAAATCTACAAGCTGCCCAAATTTCATCTAGGTTAACAATTTTTTGTTTTTTTCGTTTCAGATCACTTGGCAGGACTGTAAAGTATACAGCGCACGTCGGCTATCGCCGCGTACGGCTTTGATCAGCGAGACCTTCAGCCGCCATTTTGAATTATTTTTCATCGAAAAAATTGTATAATGATCTTGAAATATATATTAATAAATGCCACAAAAGATTTTTTCAAAAAAGATTTACGTACGCTCAAACAAAAAAAAAAACCTGCAATTACGTTACGTTTCTACTAGAAGCTAATCTTAAGGGGTTCCTTGAGTTCAATTTTGTCCTTATAGTTTTTTTTTTTTTAATTTAATCTCTTGTGAGTTAGTTGAAAGCAGGATATCAAATGCAATACAGTGGATAGTATGGCCAGAATTATTTTCCGTTGTTAGCTAAGACATTGACCTTGGATAAGGTCAGCTCCAAACCAGACTTCGGGGGAAAATGGCAGCCGCATGGCCTTTTCGTAACAATAAACTTCAAGATGATTTCAAAGTAGCATGCTCGTAACTCTACCCGGGATACCACCATTGTGCATATCCTCTGCTATCTTGGCTTTCATTGTGACAATGGTTGGGACACCGAATGTTTAGGTCCAAAATACCAAACTCAAGCACCTCCGAAGCACACGTTCAGTTACGGATGATTGGATGTTCTCGATTGGTAAGTCAACCATTACTCAAGTGACTAGTTCTAATTTTTTACCTCAAGACGAGGACAGCACCATTTTGTAGCAGACCAGGGCTTCGGGAGATCAGGTAACTCCGGAGGCAACTCCTGTGATTTCCGGAGCCTCGTCTAAGAAACTTTGATGACTTCAAAATACCTAAAGGACCATATGTTTGTTTGGAACAAAGGGAAAGAGCTATCCACAAGTCAGCAAAAATTAAGGAAACTGAAGGAAAGGCGTGAGGTTGTCTTCTTCAATGAGAACTGATGACAAAGTTTTTGCTATGAAAGGAGCAACTTCCTATGACGACAGTTAGTAAAACAGTTTGAATGATCCGTCATCTGATATCACCAGAAGTGAAAAAGAGAACAGTAGGCATATTTTCACGGAAATGGTTCCTTCTGCAAATGTGTTAGTTGACATACTCCTGATTTCTTTTTCAGAGTGGTTGACGGGCTGAAAATGGCAGAAGGACCTATGCTGACACATCGCGGCAATATCTCTTTTGGATATTGCATGAGCTGTTTGGTGAACTGTCTTCGAAAAACTGTTACCATTTTGGCAGCTTCTTCTGGAAGGCAATCGGGAAATCCAAAAATATCTCCTATTGAATGCAATCACTGAAAAAAAAAACATTTTTGAAATCAAATTGATTTTTTATTGCTTATGACAAATTTTCCTACTTTTGACGTTTCGTAATTTTATACGTAATACGAATTTACGAATCACTTACAAAGTGACATGAACAACCTTAATATTTCTAAGACTAAAAAAAAAATTCTTTAAAATAAATACAAAATTTTGATTTTATGATCACATGCTTTATTGAACTTATTCGCTTCTTCGAACAAATTTTTTTTTAAATTAATTTTTTGTTTTTTTTTTTTTTTTTTGGTTTTGCTTTGACTTTGTTAACAATTATATAACATTTAATTGTTCCTTGTTGATTGCTATATTAATTTTATAACAATTATAATAACTTCAGTTATGAAAGCTTCAATGTTGCCACCCAATTGTATAAACTTTATAAATTGAATAAAGACATAAATTGTACTAAATTGTTGTTTTAGTCGACTTTTGTCTTATGCTGCCGATTCACTAATCTGTGTGGTACCCATAGTTTTGACATCGCTGCCAGGCTCTTCTTTGCCGCAAGATAGGCAGGGTATTTTTTGACGTAATGCCAGCTTGTATTTCGGATGACTAAATGGAGAAAGATGTTAGAGCAAATAAAACAAGCCAATAACAGCTGTTTTGTGTTGTTGTTGTTGATGGTTTTGTAACCTACCTCAGACCATAGACAATGGGATTGCAAACGGAATTGGCCTTGGCAAATACCGAGCCACAAATGGTGCTCAATGGTGAGAGATGCATTGAGCCAAATATGCCAGCATAATTGATGATCGTGTAGGGCGTCCAGGCAAGGAACCACAGCGAGATGGTGACCAGCGCTACCTTGGCTAGCTTGATTTCGATAGATTTGCCCTTATCTGCTTCGCTGGTGCGCAGCGAGGTGACATTCATTTTTTTGGCCTGATCCCGCATAGCTTTTTCGTGCGCAACGACAGCCTGTTAAGCGGTGAAGCGGTGAAATGAAGCAACATAAATTTTAAGGGAAATTTCTGCAAAAAAATCCTCATCCGCTTACCTTCATAATGTGATAGTAGGAGAATATAATGGTCAACAGTGGTGTCACGTAGACCCACATGGAGTAGACAATAATGTACGAACGATTGTACCAGTCCTTGGCGAAGTAGTCCGTACCGCAAGCAGTCATATTTCCCTCGGGCACATAGCGATTCCAGCCCACCATTGGCAATATGGACCAAATACCGCATATGGCCCAGACGCACGAAAGTCGTATAACGGCGCCCGAAATTGTCAGCGGTCTTCGGGCCATACCCTTGACAATGACATTGTAACGATCGCGCGCAATCAATGTCATGGACCAGATAGAAACGCAGCCGAATAACGAGCCAAACAAACCGTACAGTTCACAGAGGAATGCGCCCATAATCCAGGTGCCGTAAAAACCATTCAACACCACTGGTGGAAACATGGTGAACATCATCATAAAGTCGGAGAAAGCCAAATTCACCACAAACAAGTTGGATGGCGTGCGCAACGTCTTAGTTGATGTGAATATATAGATTACGATGAAGTTGCCGGTGAGCGACATGATGCCGAGCACGGTTATAATAAAGCCGATGATGCCAAACCAGACGGGCTCCATGGGTGGCCATTGATACCAGTAGGGATCGACCATGTGAAAGATATCAGCAGGTACACTTTCAGCCAGGCTAATGTTGTGGCCACCGCGCAAGTGCTCGAACATTGGTGGGCTCAACGACGCCATTATTGTTTGATGCACCAAATATTACTTTTTTTGTTTCTCTTTGTTAAATAAGCACAAATTTAACTATTTTTTTTTTGTTTTGTAAGTTCTTTGTCTTATTTTAACTATTCACACTTCTATTTCGATGGTTTCATGTTTTGCCGGGTTCGTAGCTTAATGTTGTCACCTGGGATTTTCGTTTAATTTTGTGAGACAAATCGCTGCGACTATTTCTTTTATATCGTCCAATCGAACAATTCTTAAGAAGTCTTCTAATTCGCTGATGTGCATATGTATGTGTGTGTGTATGCATGTGTACCGACTTACGCTGTCAGTCTAATCCAATTATTTTCCTTGCCTAAGTTTCAATTTGTTGGCAATTAAAATTAGTGGATTAGTCTCAAAGTAGTTAATAAGCGTTGTCTTAATTGTGGATTTTGGTATAGTTGGAAACGAAACACCAAATATGGACGCAGTTGTTGGTCATTCTTTCAAATTCAAGGTTAGCGGAAGTGCACGTCAAAAGAATAAAATCGATCCTTACACCAGATGAGTGACGCTTACGACCAGTTGCTTAAAAGTTACAGGTACATAGGTGTAAATAGTCACAAGTTTTTTATTTAAGTTATTTTTGCGAATTTTTTTTTTAGGCATTTGGGTGAGAAAAGAGAAGTTAACTGTATCGTAAATACATCTGTAGGTTTTGATATGACAGCATTCTTTATGCTTGTCCTTATTCTTGTCCCATTGCTTTTCTTTATTTCCAAACTTGTCCTCAAACTATTGTTATTCAAATTCTTGATTTAATCCAAATTCCTGACCTTACCCTTGTTCGAATTCGTTTCATAATCCTTGTCCCACTTCTTTTCCCAATCTTTGTTCGAAATTTTGTCCTTAATGTGCCCAAATCCTTGTTGTTCTCCTTGTCTCATTTCTTGGACATATGTTTTACCGAATCTTGTCCTTAATATTAGTTTAGGTGTGCCTAAATCTTTGTCCTAATCGTTGCTCCAGTCTTCGTCAAAATCCTTTTCCCATTCATTCTTTGGGCATTCTTGTCCTAACCCTTGTGCAATTCCATGCTCAAATATTTGTCCAAATCTTTGTCCTACTCTTTCTCTTATTCCTGGTCCAAATCTGCCTTTTTTCCTTTTCATCCTTTTTATTGTCTTTGCCTCCTTGGTATAGTGGCTCAAACATTTTTTTTTTCATTTTCATTATGAGGTAAAAGAACCAATCCTTGTCCCCTTGTCATTGTTTATTTCCCAATCCTTGTCTGAATTATTTTCCTAATTCTTGTGCAATTCCACACTCACATTTTTGTCCAAATCTTTGCCCAACTCCTTATCTTATTCCTGGTCCAAATCTTCCCTTTTTTCTATCTCATCCCTTTTTATTTTGCTTGCCTTCTTGGTGTCGTGACTCCAACATTTTTTTCATATTCGTTTCATATAACATTTTTTGGAGCACTTCTTTTCAGCGAGAAATAATTCCATGCAACAATATTGCAATTTTTTGCATAGGTTTTAACCTCCGCTTCCTGACGACGTCATAATTTATTTTTTTATTTTTATCGTATGGCGAAGTATAAATCCTTTATTTCCGTTTTATAATATTAACTGTGCCGCATATACTGACCAAGTTATAATTCGATGCAACGACGTTGCATGATTGATTCATTCTCAATCTTGTCGCGGTTTTCTGTTCAACTTCATGAATTTTTTGTCTATTTTTGTCATAAGAGGTAAGAACCAAGCTTTATTGGCGTATAATATTTGTTACCGATGCCCCTATGCACAGTGTGTTATTCCATGTAACGACGTTGCATGATTGATGCATTTTCAATCTTGTAGTGGTTCTATCCACGGCCTCATGACGTCATAAGGCACTAGGCTTTACTGGCGGTAACAAATTACTAGGCTTTACTGGCGTATAATATTTGTTGCCGTTGCCCCTACGCACATTGCGTTATATTTTCATGTAACGAGTTAGCAGTTTCGTTGCTTAGGGAGCTCCCTCCATGTCCCGATGATATTTTCAATTTTTTATTTTTTGTATTTCCGTCATAAAGTCAAAGAATTAATTTTACTGTCGAACTATTACTGTTTACATGGCCCCTACATATACTCAGCGAGTAACAATTTTATGCAACGCCGATGCATTTTGAAAAAAAAAAACTTTTTTAACTTTTTTTGAAACCTTCGCGGTAAAACAAAACGCTGTCATGTCAAAAAGCTATTGCATATGTTTGAACTAATTTTTGTATCACTTTTTTTGAGATATCTCCAAAATAGTTTCTTCGGGCATCGATAAATGTAGACCTCACAATTTATTTTTGATAATTTTATAAATTTTATCAATTTTCACAATTTATTCGTGAAATAAAAGGAAATGTTAGGTAACATATAAGGATTCTACGACCGAAAACCCATAAGTTCCATTTTTTGAGATATCAAAAAGTCAATTCTTTAAGCTAATGCACAGTGGGCTGCAGGATTTGAGGAAAAAAATCGTACCTCAGGAGCTTTTGAAATCCTGATCATAAATCTGAAGCAAAAACTTTACAAAATTTCAACTGATGGATCCAATATGGCCACAAAGTTATCTTCAATAACGCAACCTCGAATTTGTACAAATTTAGCATCCGAGGGTTTTGAGAATGTTGATTTCGAATCTAGAGCAGCGTTAAACAGCTTTGCCCCACAAATACATTCTCATTTTGCTTTAACGCAAGCGAGCTTTTAAGCTTTCACTGAAAAAAATTGCGTGTTATTTTGCAAGACTTAAGCAAGTTGACTTGCTATATTGCACACAGTTTATATTTCAAGTTTATTTATGGAATTCACAAAGGTTGATATGGCAAAAGCGAAATTAAGGTTACAGCCAAACCTAGAAAATCTAATAATAATAGCTAAGAAAAAAAGTTGATAAAAGTTAGTTAAAAATTATGGATGAATAAATAAAAGAAAATTATTACAAAGACATACATACATATCGACTCATAACCGCCAAAATATCTTAAGCGACATAATATCCGATTTATGTTTTTTGATGAAAATCGATAATTTGCGATGGTTTACATCGTCTGTCAAAATTTCATAGGTGTACGAAATTAGATTATGAATTTAAACCAAAAGCAATTTTAGCTTAAGTACACACTACATGTTTGTTTACATTTTTCATGACAGCAAAGTGTCGCTTAAGATGAAATTCTCTAAAAGATATTAATCAATATAAGAGATAAAATTATTAAAATAAAATTAATAGCAAAGAGATAAGAGATAAAAGATAAAATTAATAGCAAAGATAATTACAAAAAACCTTCTCCTGTAAAATTTTCTTTTTGGCGCTTAAGATATTTTGGCAGTTATGAGTCGATATGTTTGTGTTAAAATAAAGTAAAGTATTGAGAAATTAAATAATTTGATTAAAAAATTATGTGTTCATAAGTGAAAATACATTTTTTTATATAAATTAAATAAAATAAAATTTTATTCAGTGTAAGCAGACGATCTGATAAAACTGAGCGCATAAGCAGACGAGCAGCAAAGATGTTAACTGCTCGACGGAGAATTTCAAACTGAAGCTTTCGTCGTGCTGTATGTGAGATATATTCTTGCTTTTGCTTTTGTGAATGTATTCCGGGGCGAAGCTGTTTAACACTGATCTATAGTCAAAAACTCAAAATTAAAAGAAGCTGACATAAATTTATAATTTTTATACTTTCAAAGTTGACCAACCCTGAACGAGATCAGAAGAGGTTCTGCCCCAAACTTTTTTTGAGGGGGTTCTATCACAAACATTTTGAGTTTAATGATCACTTACTATGGCCGAAAACTTTTCGAATATTACCAGCAAATCGATATAGGGGCTTATGACCTCAAACAATTTTTTTCGATCACTCTAGGTCAGAAATTATATGTTCAATTGTTTACTTTGCGATCAATTCAAAAGTGCAATACCGGCATTTTAGATAAAAATGCCTTTTTAAAGGATTAGCCTTAATACTTTCAAAGTTATTGCGCAAAACGCAAAAAATATAAATGAGCCCATTCTGGCTAAAGAGGGTACTCAGTATTCATAGTCAGAGGGTATGAATTTTTTTCTTGTTTTGACTCCATAAATCCTAGTACAGCGTCTAGATCCTTTAAGACGAAACACACTGTGCATTGCTTAGAGCCAATGTACCCAGTCTTTATTCTAAATTCTTAATTTTCATTTGAATGTCTGTGTCCATCTTTTGTTCGTCTGCAAGTTTAATTTCTTATGTTACTTACATAAATTGGATTAGTTAGGTTTTGTTTTTTTTTTTTTTAATTGTCTACCTCAATTTCGAATCTTGACCATAAACTGCTGTTGCTTCCTCCTTCGTTCCTATGCGGACATGTGCTAATGTTTAGTTGCCAAATTCAGTGAACTGTTATGGCAACGTTACGTCAAATTCATACTAACAAAAAGCATATAAATATATTTTTGTATATATATATGATTGTATACATGTATATTTACTTGTATAAATAGTAGGAGTAGCTTGCACCCACATTTTGTTCAAGGCTTAAGAAAATGCATAAGTTTCGATTGTATGCGCAATACAGTTGTGCACGCGGAAGTGTAGACCAGATCCATCGTGGTTACTTGCGGTTACATTGCTCAAAGTCAATGTCAATTGGACCGTTAAAAGGGGTTTACTGAGTGAAGAGGATTCACAAGACATTATGAAATAATTTTGAAATAATTATAGGTTTGACATAACCTTTAAAAAAAATACACAAGATTTAACAATCTGTAGGAATTTCATATTCAGAGAAACAGTCTCAGACTATAATGTTCTCTCTGCCATACTTAACTGATTAACAGCAGATTCCAGTTAATTTATTTAATAATTTTTCCTCCTCCTGTGTATAGTTTTCGGTATTACGACTGTAACACTCGCTACGTATTGTTTGCTAAATGGAACAAGAAGAAGTCATTGGATGCCAAGTCGGAACTGTAAGGCGGATGACGCATTAATTTCTCTTTTTGAGTGCTCGAAAACTCTTTTGTTTGAGCTGATGTGTGGGAACTCGCATTGTCGTGATGGAGAATGATCCTTCTTCAGTGCTTAGTTTTCATCAATTCCGACAAACAAATGATTGTGTACCGTGTAGCATTAACAGTTATCCGTTGCTCAAGTGGTACAGTTGCAACATAACCGGTTTTTCTGAAAAAAAAAACTGGCAACCATTTGCTCCGTCCGCGGACGACCGTTGTCAGGTTTTGCTCACTTTGAAAGACCCAAACAGTGGATTGCTGCTTTGCTTCGTGATCGAATAGAAAGAATTCGATCTAATAGAAGAATAGAAAGTTTTCTTCAGTTTGCTTTTAAGGGCTTACGATGGCAATTTGATAAGTCAGTGACTTTTTGAATAAAAAGTAGTTTTTTTTTTTTTGGCAAAAAAGTGCTTTATTTCTCAAAATAGTCTTCTTTTCTTTTGTGGCGTCCGTGGCGTAGTTGGTTAAAGTGCGTGGCCGCTATGTCAACGAACCTGGAGACCCAGGTTCGAACCCCAGCAGCGACATAAAATTATTTGAATTAAAATAATTTGTCTGTACGGCCGCCACCTCTCTGCAGACAATGGCAAACCTCAGAGAGTAATCAAAATGCCATGTAAAGCTTCTTTAGAATAAGAACATTTCGTTCATCGCCGTTCGGAGTCAGCGTTAAGCCTGTAGGTCCATTTCTCGGTCAATTGTGTACAAACTTAATCACACGCACAACACAATTGATCATAAGAAGCTAGGTCAAAGTCCTTTCAAGGGCTGAAATGGCCAGTTATTTATTTTTTTATTTAAATTTATTTTTACTTTTTAGTTTTTAAATAAAATAAGGACAAGTATTAAGAAAAAATAAGATTATAATTCCAACAGCTGTGAAGACTGATAATATACGAAACGGAGGAGGAACGTTTTGCTAGAGGGAAAAAAGTCAAAATGGAATCTTTTTTTTTTTTTAAAAAGGATTTGAACACAACAGTACGCTCATCACGAGAATCATAATTGTTTTCCCTGTTTCTTTCTAGTAAAAAAATATCAGGTTAAAAAATGGGTAAAAACTGCATTTTTCTGAATATTGGGTTATGAAAAATGCTTACAAAAAAACAGTTTTTTAAAAATAGTTCCTAAACTCTGAAGAAGTTGAAAAAAGACATGTATTATGTCAAAATATGTACTTTCGATTGGAATTACATATAATTTCGTATCTTTAAGTTTTCGCTTAATGCATGTTGAATTTTTAGAAAATCATGAAATATAAAAAAGGTACAGTAGTTTCGACTTTGTCGTAACACAAGACGTAGAAATATTCAATTCGCTATTGATGACATCTTTTTTAAAAACTATTTAGCAAAAAATTTATTCCATACACCTGAGAATATGACCTTTAAAAGAGTGCTGGAGAGGGTTAATATGTATGACCGACCCCCATTACTTTTGCAAAAGAAACATTTGTGCCTTTGACACCTATTCCCTCCGACCACTCCTTAGGGGGGCTCCCATACAAATTTTATGGTTTTTGTATATTTATTCCATACACCTGAGCATATGACCTTTAAAAGAGTGTCGGAGAGGGTTAATATGAATGACTGACCCCCATTACTTTTGCAAAAGGAACATTTTTGCCTTTGATACCTATTCCCTCCGACCACTCCTTAGGGGGGCTCCCTTACAAATATTATGGTTTTTGTATATTTATTCCATACGCCTGAGCATATGACCTTTAAGAGAGTGCCGGAGAGGGTTCATAGGTATGACTGACCCCCATTACTTTTGCAAAAGGAATATTTTTGCCTTTGATACCTATTCCCTCCGACCACTCCTTAGGGGGGCTCCCATACATATTTTATGGTTTTTGTTTATTTATTCCATACACCTGAGCATATGACCTTTAAAAGAGTGCCGGAAAGGGTTAATGTGTATCACCGACCCCCATTATTTTTGAAAAGGAACATTTTTGCCTTTGACACCTATTCCCTCCGAGTACTCCTTAGGGGGGCTCCCATACAAATTTTATTGTGTTTGTGCCGGAAAGGGAGGGTTAATATGTATCACTGACCCCCATTACTTTTGCAAAAGGAGCATTTTTTTCCTTTGCCACTTATTCCCTCCGACCACTCCTTAGGGGGCTCCCATACAAATTTTATGGTTTTTGTTTATTTATTCCATACACCTGAGCATATGACCTTTAAGAGAGTGCCGGAGAGGGTTAATATGTATGACCGACCCCCATTACTTTTGCAAAAGGAACATTTTTGCATTTGACATCTTTTCCCTCCGACCACTCCTTAGAGGGGCTCCCATACAAATTTTATGGTTTTGTCGATAAAACCGGAAACTGTCGATAAATAGGTAGCAAGTTTAAGCAAACAAAAACATCAAATGTTGGCTTTATATTTCATGTAATTGTGTAAAATTTATATAAGTTAAAGAGTTCTAACATGAATTTTTGTCGCATTGAGGATCAAGCAGACAAACAAGTGCTAACATCAACATTGTACGATCAGTACTTTAGGCCCACCAAAGGCTCAAAAAGTTATATAAATACCGACACTTGATCACTATCAACCACCCTACTTACCTCCGAGAATGACGTATTCTACGTCAAAAAAAAATGTTGGACAATCTAATCAATAATGTTTAGGGATGTATGGGAGATTTTGCATTTTATGTAACTTTAATATGTCTGAAGTCAAGCCGTTACTATGAGATAGTGTGCAAAATTTTTGGTGGTTTTTTGAAATGGTTGTGTTTACTGCCATTTCAACTGTGTATTATTTATAGTGTAAGAACTTAAAATTCTTTCGAATCAGATAAAATTTTGCATATATGTATTTACATCGATAGATAACTTGTAAATAAGATAATTAATTTTTGTTTTTGGTGATAATATTTAGCAGATCTGTATCTGCTATAATTTAAAATATACGTTTAATTTTTCACGTATATCTTATAAAATGCATTTTTCATCATGCTAAAATTAAGTTTTTGTTTTCTATAAAAGTCAAACTGTATTTTTATTGATAGCATTTTCACACTTAAGTTAATGATATCATAAATAAAATATTGGTTATACATGTTGTTTTATATCTTTACATACTAGATTGGTAGCATGTGTTCCAGTTGTATGGGAGGTGCCACGCCCTTATTTATTCAATTTGGCACGTATCATTCAAATGACATAGCTGATTATTGTTGAAAATTTTGTCCTCTAAGCTTTACTTATTCTCCAGATATTGCGAAAAATGTGTTCCAGTTGTATGGGAGGTAGCGCGTCTACTTGACAGACATTTTAAAAAACCCTTTTTTTTACTTTACTATGCCTAAAATACCAAAAAAGGCCAGTTAACAAAATAATTTATTTCCTCTAAATTGTACTACTTGTTCCACTGTGCATTGTGTACAACTTTTTTGGCCGACAGACCGCCCTTGACCTTCTTTTGTATACTTTTACTCGGAGAAGTTTACTGCCTTGGCTGTTCCGTGGTCTTTGGTGTATTGTGGTGTATCCATGTTTCGTCTACGATTACGAAACGGCGCAAAAACTCCTTCGGATTGTGGTAGAACATCGCCAAACACTCCTTTGAAATAGTCACAAGGCTGTTCTTATAATCGAGTGTGAGAAATCGAGGCACCCATCGAGCGGATAGCTTTTTTCTGTCCAAATTTTCATCTAATATCTGAAGTACCCTCTCAGTTGAATGCCTACAGGCAACTCATGCACTTTCATTCTGTGATCGTATAAAATGATTCGTATAAATGATGATAATGATCGTATAAATGATGGATTTTATTGATGATTCCTGGCGATTTCTACTTGTACGGAATTCAGTTAACCACAATTAAGCCATTGAAATTGATGTAGCAGAGTCCTCTTAGTATTCATCAAGCCTTTCCTTGTTAACGGTGATGGTTTTTTACGCAAAAAACAATGCTTGATGGGTACACGAAATTCCCTTTTTTCCATTTTCGTCGAAATTCACGAGATTGTCTGTTTTCAATGGTTGTCAAACACAAACTAAATTACGCATTTTTCTCAAAATTTCACAATAGTCTATTAACAGGTTTGAGTTGACAGAACCAGTGTTGCATTTAAAGTTAATACGTGGGAAATTCAAAAAGGCACTGGCTTTTCGAATTGACCTCGTAGGTAGACTTACATTTGACACTTACCTCTCATGTAACAAGGATCGTTTGAAACTATTAAAATGCTAACTTTAAGTGAGGAAATCCGCAGATACCGTCTATTTACATAAACGCATTATCGGTTTATTCACTTATATATATGTACATTACATGTTTGAAATTAAAAACCTCGTGTAAGACGTTTAGTCACCACTACTTTGAATTACGAGAATGAGAATACATAAACATAATTTTTCCCTGCTTCGATACACACATAATCGATCAATGGGCGATCCCCAAATTTCCAGAGTGAAACAAAAATTTCATCAGGAATTTCTACACTAAGTTAATCCACCATATGACTATTTGCCAGCTCCGGTTAGTTTCTATATTGTTTTTTTTTTTTTTTTTTATTTTTGTGGATCGGTGCTCAACAGTCGCATTCTTAGTTTTATCAAACAATATCAGATAACCTTATCAGCGTTGTAAGTATGTATTTTTAAATGTCGCCACCAATTATCGTTGACCGGCGTATTAATAAAGTAGCATTTTTCCCATAGACAATAAAAGAAATTCAGTCATTCGTGCACTAAAATTCAACCAGGGAACTTAAACGAGAGAAATGTTGCTGCCTACGCTACTTGCCGTCATTTTGGCACTAATCGTGCTCTTCATAAAGTACCAGTATTCCTACTGGCAGCGCAGAGGATTTCCCTACGATCCGGACTATAGCATACCATTTGGCGCTCTTAAGTCCGTTAGCAAGCATGAGCGCTCCATGGGCATGGCCATCTATGACATATATTTAAAGACTAAAGAGCGTTACATCGGCATCTATTTGCTATTTCGTCCAGCGGTGCTGGTGCGTGACTTGGACCTGGTGCGTAATGTGCTGGCGCAAGACTTTGCAAGTTTTCACGATCGTGGCGTTTATGTGGATGAGAAAAATGATCCGCTCTCGGGAAATCTTTTCAGTATGGAGGGACAAAGTTGGCGCACGATGCGCACAAAACTTGCACCTTCGTTTACATCTGGCAAATTGAAGGGCATGTTCGGCACAGCTGAGGATATTGGCAACAAGATGGTGAAGCATATGGAGTCTATTGTACCCGCAAATGGAGCTGCGATTGAAGTCGATCTTAAGGAGATTATAACAACGTGAGTGAGTTAAGTTGAAAAAACTACAAATAACTGGAGTTCTACAACTGTTTCTAGGTATGCCATTGACATCATCGGCTCAGTGATATTCGGCTTGGAGATCAATAGTTTTGACGATCCCACAAATACTTTCCGATCGCTGGTGAAGACAGTACGAAAAAACACCTTCTTCAATGCAATTTTCAGCATGTTGATATTTTTGTGCCCACCGTGAGTGTCTAATCTTTCAATCACTCTCTCTCTTTCTTGCTCGTTCATTATTTTAAATTTCTATCATTAACACTTAATATAGCGTAGCCAAGGTCTTGTTTAAAATGGGCTTCAAAAACAAGGTGGCCCTCACATTACGCGATATACTGCGCGAAACCATCGAGTATCGTGAGAAGCACAACATCATACGCAAGGATATGCTACAGCTGCTCATGCAGCTGCGAAACACGGGTCGTATCAACGAAGATGACGACATTTGGGCAGCTCAATCGACTGCTTGTGAGTTCATAATTATACTTGACTAGAAAAAAAAAAAAATTAAATTTTACTTCCAAACAGCTCAATTCAAATCCATGTCTATGGAGGCAATTGCTGCTCAGGCTTTTATCTTCTATATTGCCGGCCAAGAGACGACAGCCTCAACGGCTGCCTTCACGTTGTTCGAGTTGGCACAGCAGCCGGATCTGCTGCAACGTGCTCAAACGGAAATTGAGGAAACACTAGCTAAGCATGGCGGTGCTGTAACCTACGAAGCTTTACAAGATATGGAATTCCTTGAGCTGTGCATACTAGGTAATATATCCAAAAAGTGTTCAAAAACTTCGTTCACAATAACTAAATTTTTGATATCCAGAGACTATTCGTAAATATCCTGGCCTACCTATGCTAAATCGTCAGTGCACGCAAGATTATCGCATTCCCGGAACTAATGATGTCATAGAAAAAGGCACTCCGATTGTCATATCGCTGTTTGGCATTCACCGTGATGCTGCCTTTTTTCCGGATCCCGAACGTTACGATCCTGATCGTTTTCTCGAAAGCAATAAAAATTACAATCCTGCAGCCTATATGCCTTTTGGTGAGGGTCCACGTCATTGTATTGCACAGCGTATGGGCAAGATCAATGCTAAATTGGCAGTGGTCAAGATTATGTCCGCCTTTAAGATTCCTGTGATGGAAAAACGTGAGATTGAAATCGATAACTTTTCAATTGGCATCATACCGAAGGGTGGTGTAAAGGTGCTGTTGTCCAGAAGGTAGTGTAAGTTATGAGTACAAAACTTGGAAAAAAGCTGTAACATGATATATAAATATTATTCATAAAATACACCCTTAACAAAAAAAGCATGATTGCCTATAAACGGGACGAAAAATATTTTTACTTGATTCTATTTAGGATAAAAGTTTATAGGTTCCAAGTAGTTAAGTGCGATGTAGTGCGATGGCAATAGGATTTAAATAGTCCTTGTGTTGCTATAACATCATAAAAAATTTAAAGCACAAATGTGAAATCTAATTCTAAGAATACTCCAATGAGAATAAAACCTATTTGCCGATAATAATAGTAAACATAAAAAGTAGTAAGGATTTATCTTGGGCTTGGTCAAAGAACCGAGTATATACCAGTAATCTTTAAGTCCTTTCGAAATTATGAAGTTATGTTATATTGTTTTGATGACATCACTTTTTTTGGCGGATAAGCGTGGTGTCCATCCAATTTTTTAAAATTTTCCACATGTTTCCCGTTTGGACTATCTTCTTTGAGAACAATACTGCAACTTCCTTTATTGAAGTGTTCTTTTGAGAAGACCCCGTACCTGATCTTGTCACTTAGCTTCGTTTCTATGGCAGACTATTTTTCCCAGTAAGATCTAGATTGAATAAGAATACTATGGCTTCCAGTAAAAGACAGGGAGGGAAAATAGTTCCTGTTGATATAAAATTTTATTTATTGAGTATTTCTAGATAACCTAAGTGCACCCAAAGCAATAGCAAAAGCAGAAATAAAAATTATTAATAAAAAAAAAAAATTACAATTAAAATAAAGACAAGTATTAGGATCAGAATTTGGATAAGGATTAACCCTCTCATACAAAAGTAGTAAAAGTAAAAACAAAAAAGCGTTTTTACAGAAAGTATTTAAAAACATTAAAATTATTGTTTCATTGTAAACCAAGTAAACAAAATAAATAAATAAAGGTATATTTTAAAAAATTTGTTAAAAAAAAAAACAGAAAAAAAGTGTTTAGTTTGTCCAACCACTCCCCAATGTTGCCTATAGATAAAATCCTGTAACAAACGAACCGGGACACCAAGGACTTGTACATTTTTGACAGTTCATATTTGAGTCAAGCACCTCCCATTTTTTTTCGGGCATGACAAGGGTTAGAAAAGAATAAGGCGAAAAATGTTGACGAAGATTAGGTTAAGTAATAAGATAAGGAGTAGGATAAAGATTTGAACAAAGATTATAGCATGGAATTGGACTAGGATTAGAACAAGAATTTAGACAAGGATTGGGCAAACGACTATGTCAAGGATTGGGTCAAGTATAAGGAAAAAGGTTTGGACACGCCTAAAACCATATTCAGGACAACATTGGGAAAAGGATAAGGGACAAGAAATGAGACAAGGAATGGAAAATCAAGAAATCAAGATTTTCGAAAAGAAGTAGGACAATTATTACGACAAATATAAGAATTATGATAAGAATGAGGACAAGTTTGCGAACAAAGGCAAGGATTGGGACAAGAATAAGGACAAGGATTAATCTACGCTGTCACGTCATTACCTACTGATGTGTCCACGATACACTCAACTTATTTTTTGACTTCTAGAGTTGCTTATACTATATAATGTTTTTTAAGGACACATATTTTGCTTAATGACTGCAGTAAACAGCCAGTGTAAGATACGGGGGCAAAAACCCAATTTTGTCGCGTTAGCTTTTTATAGGTTTTCATTGTGGCTTTTTTTGTGGCTTTTTTTATTCGGTCTGAACTATTTAACTTCCAGCTAATCTTTTTATCCAAAATCAGTCGTATGTACTTTCCGTATTTCGTAAGGAATAGTATATATCCATTTTAACATGATTGAGACCAAGTGTGTTCTGGCCGGATTTACCCCAAGACCTGGCTTGGTCCAGTATTCTTGTTTGCAAAGTGCTCTTTGCATAACATCGCGTAGTGAGAAACTTGGATCCGACTGCGATTGTTAGGTCGTCGGTGTAGGATTCATCTATTCATTCTCTAAACTGGAAGGAGCGTATCATTCATTGCCAAAATCTAGAGGAGTGGGGGTACGCTAGGCGTTACAGCGCTGTATGCTCCCAGGACAAATAAAATTACTCTGCAATTAAGTAGTTTATCATAAAGATCTATTCCATAAAGTGTCTAAACTGAAGGTGACACACATTTTTGGTTTGATACAAAGACGCTTATTATCAACCAACGAAAAAACTTCTTGAAAACTTCAACCCCCACCCCTGTTTTGCATCTAATGTTGTTTTTATTTTATGATCCTTTTTAATATGATCCTTTATGTCGAATTAGATTTTTATTTCACTTTTGTGCTGTAAACATAAGAAATACATGAAAAAAAACCTATGGAGCTCCCTAAAGTAAAATATTTTTGTAGATATGTGGGTACTCATAAAAATAACTCTTATTTCTGCAAATATTTTGCTTAATTCTTATCTGCATTTCAATTAATTGATCTATTGTTTTCTGAATAACGTTTAATGATATTTGAGTTTCAAATGAAATTTCTGAATATCAATTGATTTTTTCTAAATTTAAAAACAAATTTGTGATTTTCAATAAATGTTTTCTGAATTTCAAAAGGAATTCTAAATTACATTTGTTGATTTCTGATTTTCAATTGACTTTTTCTGAATTTCAAATAAAATTTCCGAATTTCAATATATATTTTCGGGATTTATGAATATGAATTGATTTTTTTTTTAATTTTAAATAGAATTTTTAAATTTTAATTAATGCTTTCTTAATATTAATTAATAGTTTCTGAATTGTAAATTGTGTCACACTAATAAATCCTGAGATATATTAATTTTCATACTCTGAGGGTTAATTTGAACCTTTCGGGATATTTTATGGTTTTCCCCGTAAAATAGGTTGCTCAGTTTTGTAGGCCAAGCAATTTGTATCAGCTTTGCTTAAGTATTCAAAACCGAATTATATTTCGTTAAGGATATTAAAAAAGATACAGTAGTTTCGACTATGTCGTAACACAAGACGTAGAATTAGTCAATTCGCTTTTGATGACATCTTTTTAAAAACTATTTAGCAAAATATTTATTCCATACACCTGAGCATATGACCTTTAAAAGAGTGCCGGAGAGGGTTAATATGTATGACCGACCCCCATTACTTTTGCAAAAGGAACATTTTTGCCTTTGACACCTATTCTCTCCGACCACTCCTTAGGGGGGCTCCCATACAAATTTTATGGTTTTGTCGATAAAACCGGAAACTTCGATAAATAGGTAGCAAGTTTAAGCAAACAATAACATCAAATTTTGGCTTTATATTTCATGTAATTGTGTAAAATTTATATAAGTTAGAGAGTTCTAACATGAATTTTTGTCGCATTGAGGATCAAGCAGACCAACAAGTGCTAACATCAACATTGTACGATCAGTACTTTAGGCCCACCAAAGGCTCAAAAAGTTATATAAATACCGACACCTTATCACTATCAACCACCCTACTTACCTCCGAGAATAACGTATTCTACGTCAAAAAAAAATAGACAATAACTGAGTTAAGCAGTCACTAAATTTGTAAACTAAACTTAAGGCGGTCTTCTCATTGAGCAACTTTTTTTTTTTCGACTTTTGTTTTTTGCATTTATTTATAGCTTGGGTGTGAATATGCCCCTAAAAGGATTTTTAGAAATTCGAAATATTTTAGAAGATACAGCCTTTTTTGTGAAGCAAGGTCTTCGTCAAAATGAGCTATTTTTTCGACTCATTTTCGAACGAAGCGGCATAAAGTAACCACCGAATTCCATTGAAAATGTTTATTGTTAGGTAAAAACGTGTTTGCACACATATTTTGATGATACAAAGTGAATTCGACGGAGAATTGTCAGCTTTTTAAAACTGCATTTAAACATTTTTGATTTTTTTTTTTTTTCCCAAAAAAATTACTTCAAACTTTAAACGCGTTTATCTCGAACCCACGTTTTTCGAACTGGCGGCCATGATATCTCCAGTTCAACTGAACCGATTTTCATGAAACAAAGTAAAATCGACGCAGAATTGTCACCATTCTCGGGTGAACCTCGACCATAATTTTAAAAAATTTTTTACTATTTTTTTTTTACACTAAACTACAAAAAAAAAAACCCGAAATTGAAATTTTTTTTTTGAATGGCAGCCATTTTGTCAAAAAAAATCAAAAAATTAAGCTTGAGGTTCACCCGAGAATAACATCTATACTGATTATAACCCCGTTTTGACGTAGAATACGTCGTTCTCGGAGGTAAGTAGGGTGGTTGATAGTGATAGAGAGTGGTGTCGGTATTTACCTTACTTTTTGAGCCTTTGGTGGGCCTAAAGTACTAATCGTACAATGTTGATCTTAGCACTTGTTGGTCTGCTTGATCCTCAATGCGACAAAAATTCATGTTAGAACTGTCTAACTTATATCAATTTTACACAATTACATGAAATATAAAGCCAACATTTGATGTTTTTGTTTGCTTAAACTTGCTACCTATTATCGACGGCTTCCGGTTTTTTCGACGGCGAAGACAGCGCCATCTAGCGTGAAGACATAAATCTTATAATTTAAAAAAAGCATACTTTTGGGTGCATGTTGTTTTTAACAGACTCGCGTAGCCCAGTAATACTGAGTAATTTTGAGGGGCATGCTTTTTTAACAGAATCTGTTATTGAAATGTCAAACGCAGCCAATTAAATATCCGGGCATATTATCGACAGTGAAATTTTGACACATGGGTTGTTGAACTTGATAGCATTGAACAAATTTTGTTTGCTTGTTTAAGTTTTCTACCTATTTATGGACAGTTTCCGGTTTTATCGACAAAATCATAAAATTTGTATGGGAGCGCCCCTAAGGAGTGGTCGGAGGGAATAGGTGTCAAAGGCAAAAATGTTCCTTTTGCAAAAGTAATGGGGGTTGGTGATACATATTAACCCTCTCCGGCACTCTCTTAAAGGTCATATCCTCAGGTGTATGGAATAAATATTTTTAAAAAAGATGTCATCAAAAGCGAATTGAATAATTCTACGTCTTGTGTTACGACATAGTCGAAACTACTGTATCTTTTTTTTTTTTCATTTCAATCGCTCCGCAGACCCGGAATCGTGGCCGCCGTGACGACACCTTTTTTTTTCACCACCAACTTTGAAGTCTCATTACTTTTTGAACAGCCCACGTATCGAGGCAAAAAAATTTTTTTTATTTACTTTGAACCTTTTGTAATACAATAAATAAAAAAAGTTTTCAATTATTCTTTGCGTTTTCAAATAAGAATTTTTTTAAGAAGGGTCCAAAAAACGGGTTTTGAATGAGAAGACCGCCTTAATATTAATGAAGCTTATCTGATCTGGCTAAGAAAAACTGCTTATTGGATATGTTTTTTGTGTCTATTATCACCGGAAACATGTTTTTGTACATAAACATATTTTGTATAGAAATAAACTTGAAAAACTAAAAATTTTCTTTTCATTGAAGCAACTTCTGTTGAATTCAAGAAATAATTACATTAGTGCAGTCTGGTCACCTTAAAATCACTAACTTACTCGTAATGCTATAAAAGAGAGCTTGCTGCTATAATAAAAAAAGCTTAGCTCGCGTGAACTTTGCTATGGGCGCAACAAAAAGCTGCCACTAGGCACTAAATTTTACACACTAAAAGCTTTTAACGCAAAGCTTATCACGTGAAGCTGCTTAAGAGGCATGAATTGCAGATAACGCACGATAATGTTTGGTGTTTGCTTTCGCCGTCGAAGATAGAAGTGCGTGGAAAAGATGCTGGTCGAAGCCCTGGTTAGGACGATGGTTCTATTTTAAGTTTTTTATATCGTTTTTTTTTGTCAGTTAAATTTTCTCTTGAATTTGTCGTTTTAAGAGAGTGCTTTAAGTTATCATTAGACTGCGGATCAGTGTTGCCAGATTGAGGTAAATTTCCCTAATTGAGGTAATTTTTGACTCATTTTTTGGGCAGAGGTAAAAAAGGTAATTTTTGACCAAAAGTGGGAAATTTAGCGGAAATAATAATTTTTTTAGACTTGTTAATTTTTCGAGTTATTGGCAGTACTGTTACCTCACTGAACATACTCACAAGTAGTTTAATATTCTTGTGAATCATCCTGTGTAACAAAAAAAAAATCTGAATTAACCACCTTTAGTTGCTGAACAAAGACCTCTGTTACATTGGTCAATAATTAAAAGCAATTTTTCGAGTTTGTAGGCTAATTGCGGCGAATTGGCTGAGAAGAAAGGGGGGGAAAATGGCGGTATGCTTGTGTTGTATCGTCAACTTTTTGGGTTCAAAAGAGAACCAATGTAAAAGGAGTTATTAAATTCAAAAATAGCGAAACAAAATAACCGGTAAGTCCTGGTTTATACACGTCAAGAGTTGACGGTTAGCTTGTTGATGAGAGATAAATATATAAATGAGAGATAAATAAAAAAATTATAACGGTTGTTAATCATTTAAAAATTTTTTAAATTTTTTTATTTTGGAAAAAGGTAAATTTTCTCCGAAAGTGGTAATTTTTTTCCCAAATAGTGGTAAATTTCAGTTCGTCTTTTTGGCAACACTGCTGCGGATAGACTGCAGAAAAATTGTTTTCTCAGTATAGGAGTTTTAACGGTTCTTACCTATATATTCCTATATTATATAGAGTTTCCTACAGTTTTTTCAATACGCAAGTTGTATGCAAGTCATATGCAAACGATATGAAAACAATATGCAAAAAACTTTCTACTTGAAAAAATCTAAAATTTCAGTTCTCATTGTAATCAAGATAATTTTAAGGTATTTTTGAATTTCTGATCATAGTTGTAATATTTTTATTGTTTTATCAATACGTGTGTTTTTAAAGAGTGTTTATGTAATAATTTCAATTAACTTACAACTTGTTGTATGTAACGTATGCAAATTGTATGCAACGTATGCAACGTATTCAAGATATATGCAATATGCAGAATAAATGCAATATGAAGGATATGCAACAAAATATATTGCATAGATGATTTTTCTCTTTTAATATCCCAACAGGTTCATTTCTAGTGTAAAAGAGCTAGTTTTGAGTTACTTAAATATATCAAAATAAAGAGATGTGTTATTAAATTTTTATAAATTCATTTATTTTAAAAAGATAAAATTATCAAAAGCATGCAGGAGTGCACACTGTATCTTTAAAGATACAACCAACTAAAGTGACCCAGTGAGGTGCCAAATGATCGAATTTTTTAGAACCACTTAAAATCACCAAAGGACACGTTTTGAAAGCAGCCAGTATTTAATTAAAAAAAAATTTTTTTTTGACTTTGTACATAATTTTTTAAAAAGTATGACAAAGAGAAGTAAAAACTATTTTTTTTTTGTGAAGACTTATAATATTCTTAATAATATAGATCCAATTTGAAAAAAATTAAACCAAAAATATAGCTGTAGAAATTTTTTGAATGGTTGTATCTTTTAAGATACGCGGTGCATGTAAGGGTTAAGAAGGAGTAAGTGATCAGTAATCTTTTTGCTAGATCTGTGAAGCTTATGAATAAGTGAATGAGACAAAAAGTATGATTTTATATGGTTTGGAAAATTCGCGACCAGCTAGTTTATTGTAGCATGACAACAAGCATGAAATTTACTCGTTTTCTCAGGGTTTGTTTGCTTTTTGGTAGTAAAGGGTTATCCATTTTAAAGTAAGAAAGTTAATTTAAAAAAATCACACTAAAAATGCAAATTTCGATGAAATTTTTATTTCGTTAATGTTTGAACTTTACTATTCCAATATCATTGAAAGTTTCTCCACGGGAGTTTTTGCAGCACTCAATCCTTTTGAGGTAATTTTCGAAGATTTTTGTGCACAACTTCGGCACCAGCTCGACCATGACTGGAAGAATGTTGGTTTTTAATTGCTCAAAAGTCAGGTTTATTCATGTAAATGCGATATTTGTGTAAAAATGAAAATAACAGCTCGTTGTTTTTGTACCAATTTCAAGCGATCGAACTGTCAAAGTACAAACAATGCTTCAGGGGCGCATTCAACTTACATAGTTGCACACATTTTTAGGGCGCTTTTGTAAATCAGTTTTAATACCTTTATTTACTTTCAGATTTCCACATATGCTTGATTCAAAATTGATTTAGATTCAAGCACTAGGTTTAGAAAATGATCTTGTAAATACAAGATCAGTCGTTTGAATTTAAAACAAATTTAGAGGAGGAAAGTAGCCAGGAATCTTTACTCTGTTTTAAGTCAGAGTGGTATTCGAAAAAACCTTTAAAATCGGTTGTATTATTGCTAAAAAAAGAACAAAAACAACAAGAACATTCGAACAAAATTATTAAATAAGGACGAATCTTATTTGTATGAAATTTATTACAATCGAATTATATTGAATACACAACACGCCCTTCTTGGAAAAACTTATGGGAGTTATAACATGCCCTTCTTGGAAAAATTATGGGAAATTATTCAATTGAAATATTTTTAAGAAATCGATATTTGTTTATAACTAAAAGATATAATGAAAAACCAACTGCTAGGCAAAAATCGCATAAGACAATACATACCGAAGGAGTTTAGAAAAAAAAATTGTTATTATATTTATGTTAATTTTATTTATTAAAATTTATTTATTTATATAATTAGTATAATTAATTACACTGAACAATAAAATCAATTTTTTTCCAAAATAACAAGGGTCCGGCAATTGATTCTGGTAGAGGGGACGAAAAAAAAATATACGTGTATCGGCGTTTTGAAAGTTTACGTAGGAGTCTTATTTTAGGGGGGATTTAAGTTTCCCCCTTTTAGTGAATCGGCATAGGAATCTTAGTGAATCTTAGTGAATCGGCATAGGAAATTATGTTAACCTTACATTTTGTGTATAAGATGTGTTCTGAGGATTTATGTGAAATACATAAATGTGTATATATTGAAGGACGCTATAAAGGCAAGAGTATTCATTATCTGGACATAAGCTGGACATTGTTTGATAACAATATAGAATTGCCTAGAGCTAAAAGAAAAATTTAATAAATAAATGCTTGATTAAATACCCAAATTTGTGGTCATCCTTTTTATTTATAGAAATAAGCCCATTCACACATTTTAAGTTTTGACTTATTTCTGGCATTTAATTTGAATTTTCAATTTTAGTGTATTCAGAGACTTATAGTAGAATTTTATGACAAATTTTTTTGTGGAACACTTTGACCCGTTATATCCTTGTTTAATGGGTCTTTTTTTGCCATTTATCATAAAAAGGTCAAAAAAGACGCATAAATTGAGAAGTAAGAGGGTGAAAATGTTCCACAAAAATATTCCTCGTAGTATTTGACATAAATCCTTAGAACACATCTTATACCCAAAATGCAAGGATAACATGATTTCCTATGCCGATTCACTATAAGAATGTTCAAAAAGGGGAAAACTTAAATCCCCCCTAACATAATACTTACAAGTAAACTTTCAAAACGCCGATAAACGCATATGTTTTTTTCGTTTCCTTTATCAGAATCCATTGTCAGAACCTTGTAATTTTTTTTTCGTGTCGAACAGTGTAATTATTTACAGTATTTATAATTTATAAAATTGAATGTACGCGTCTTTTTATAGCTTTTATTATAATTCTTTTGTTGCAAATTCACATCTTTTTATATTATTTACTTATATTCTTCTACGCTTTCGGATGAAAAGGACTAAGGACCGAACGAAAAAAAAAAAATAAAAAAAATCGGTAACTCACCAAATTATATACCTCAAAGTTGGTGTGGAAATACAATATAATGTTTTAATGGATAAAAACAAATGAGATTACGATTTCATCCAAATTAATATATAATTTTAGTCAGAGAGTTCAGTTAAAGTCGTTTTGATGGCTGAAATGGGAAATTCGTTTGTTTTTTCTTTTTTTTATCAGAAACAGTTTTGGCCTTGTTTACAATGCCACCGATTACGGCCCTGCGTGAATATTAATGTATTTGTATGAGCCAACCCCAATATGAAAAATTCCGCACTTTTGTCCAACTACACCTCTTCCTTTTATTTTACTTCTTTGTATTCACGATGTGGGGCAACTGGTCTGGCAGATGGGTAAGAGAGGAGATTAGCTCTAAACAAGAACAAAATAAATTTGACGTAAATTAGCTATGCGTTTGCTCTATTGCTACACACAAACCCTAGAGTAGATTTCAGTTGCTAATCTATCAGAGAAAAATGCAACTCTGTGCTTGACTTGTCTTTACATTTCACGTTAATTTTTGGTGGTAGGTGCATAAAAGTTACATTTTTACGAAATAAGCAGTTTTCTGCAACAATTATTTTTATTAATTATTTATTTTATTTATTTAAAAAAAAAAGTTAATAAATTAAATTTTCTTTTTTTTCTAATAACTAACACTAGTAGCTAAAGTCTTCAGCTAGGACTTACTTATGAAATACTTAAATACAAAATGTAACGTAAGGTAATAAAATAAGTTACACTTCAAAAAATATTCTTGCTTATTTGAGAAATTTGGAAAAAATCTTAATGTTAACATCATTTGGTGTTTTAAGAGATCATTTAAATTTTGAATGTTTAACTGTCTACATATATTGGCAGCTACTTGGCATTGGACAAGCAAATGGTGAATAGATACTGGGTTGTTATGGCACAGTGGACAGGTTATATCACTTGAGTTGTCAAAAATGTGCTTATGAGTTGGTCTGGTATGGCCAAGACGGAATCTCGTGACTGCAACTGCTTCCCTCCTGGAGACTGTGGCTAGGTACTTGTGTGGGTTTTGGTCAGGGCTTATGGATTTGTAGAAGTGGGAGTAATTTAGCCAGTCCTATAAATTTGTTTCTAAAATGATTTCATGGAAGGCTTTGTTGATGTCGATTTTACTCTAGATAGTTTCCTCAACTAATGGAAGTCTGGTGGCAAGCTTGGCTTTTTCATCTGCTGCTTCATTCCCATGAATTCCGATGTGACTTGGTATCCATAATAATTTCAAATTGTTGCTACGTATGAGGAGATCGCGAATTTGATTGACCATAAAGTCGTTATTGTTGACATTTCGTACTGCTTCTATTATAGAAAGGGAATCGGTGCATATAATTGTATTTTGGTGTTTTGTTTTTTGTGCGTACAAGCTAGCAAAAAGAATAGCTGCTGCTTCTGTCGAAAACACCGTTGAGTAATTTGCTAACCTCCCAAGTTTGATTTCTATAGCTCTTTCATCAGCAACGCTGAATCCAGTCCCATATACTGTTTTTGAGAAATACATCCGTAAAGAGGAACTTCCAGTTGTGGTTGTTACTTTTTATTGCTAAAAAAATTTTTGTAAATAAACACTGGTGTTGGTGTTTGTCTTACACCAATGGTTAAGCGATAAGTCTGTAGATTCGAGGTGAAGCATCCATGGTGGAAATTTTTGATTATTTCTTGACAGAATTGACAACAAATTGGTTTTCCTTTTTGTGTGGTTTTTTCTCTCAGTTGCTTTATTACAATCTCTCGAATATCTGAAGTATCCGGAAACATTAATTTAAAAACAAGTCGTCCAGTCAATTGAGTTTGTCTTTGGTCCAGATCAGGAAGACCTGCTTCGGTCAGGATATTTTTAAAAGGTGAGGAATGAAAAGCACCCAGCGACAGTCTGGCTGCTGAGTAATATACAGACTTTATTCTTTGCAGGGTTTTTTTTGATGTGGTTTCGTATGTTATCATTCCATAATCAATTTTTGACAGTATTGTCGCCTTACTGATATTGATTAGAGAGTTGATTAGATTAGATATTGATTAGATTTTAATAAACAACAAACAGCTGTTTTGGTAGCTCTTTAGCAGAGAGGCAACATTATTAAAAGGTGTGTTCACGATTTGCTCTACTATCCTGCTATTCAGCTCATCTGCCAGGCCAGTAGCTCTACATCGTGAATACCACTAATGATTTCTTTTATAATATTGGGAGATATTTTACATTTAATCCATGGGTCACACAAGGCCTTCGGTTCTAATAAAAATTTAATTTAAATTTATATTAATAGATGATATAGATGTCTGAACTAGATCAGATGTAGCGAACAAGAAATGCTTAGAAGACAATTGTTTTTTCGTACCCACTCGCAAAAAGTGTCAGTTCGAACAATTTAAAAAGGTATTACAGTGGATTTGGCCTTTTTTGGAACTAGTTCAGAACTATTTAATATTTTGCCAATTCTTATGCAGTGATCTTTTGATAGATCTTTCATTTTGCAAAAGAGAATCTTGAAATTATAGAATTATTAATTTGTCAAAATGTAATTTGGTATCTTTTTATCTGTTGCACGTGTGTGGCAATATTTCTGATAGCGGCAAGGATTTTATAAAAAACCTCAGACGAACGTACACTAGCCAAAAAAAAAAAGAAAACACACCTGACATTGTCGAAACATTTCATTCTCCGACATTCTGAGGCACATAATTTCATAGGTGCGTGCGTTAAATATGCGTCACGGCAGCACTGCGTCACTTTATCTATGTAGCAAGCGATAATTATAATTGTATCCACATGTAGAATGTCAACTTATCTCTAATGTATCTGCTGATGATCAACACAATTGCTAGTAGAACTTTATGTAATTGGCCATTGTTTGAATAGAGTTGAATTGTGTTGCCATGTTTTTCGAAACACTTGTGGATGAAAAAAAAAAAATGCTCAAGCAAATTTTGCTCGTTTTACATTCTAGATACATTTGTATCTACGTGCGTTTTATGCTTGATGATTGCTGGCGGATTTTAGTTTTTGTTTTATTTTGTGGTTTTTGTTTCTATGATTGTTCAATTTTCATTGGAATTGGCTAATAGTTTTTTTTTTTTTCAAATCCAATTTCGAAACTGGTCAATAATTTTTATTACTTCTCATTACTGTGTTGTTGTTGCGTACATAAGTGAGTTTTTGGCAACAAATTTGTAGTTGTTGTTTTTGTTTTAATGACCACATCTACTTTGCGAAAACGCAAATGCAGAATAATATCTACTGATCTGAAGAATTTTTTTTATAGATTTGAATTATGAGATTTTTTTTTGTTTGGAGAATTTTGATGAAATAATTTATGGGGAGAATTGATTTTTATTATTCAAAGAATCGATTTACCTATTCTTTTAAATAAAGAAAGACAGTAATGATAGGAATGCAAGACAGAAAGATGTCTAGAATTATAATTTAAACATTCTAAACGCTGACATTCAATCCATGAACAATATAATATCTTATTGCTGCCATAACTTCCATTTTTTTTAACAATTATAGGCATAAAAGTGAAAATAACTGCTTGAAATGCGACAATTATTTGTCAGCACCATATATGTCACATAATTTGTCGAACGAACACACCATAAAAGTATCAACGTAACAATTCTACAAATAAATATTTAACTTAGGCGTCATCTTTCCACATCTAACCGGCAATAAACGAAATAGAATTAACGCAACAAAGTAACAGACAGAGGCGCTTGACACATTAACTTACAAACGTTTACATCTTTATTTGTATAAATAATAATAATAATAAACATTTGTATCTTTTTGGTGCCAACAACTTTTGTCAACAACTGCTTGCTTTTATCAAGCTAACTGAACATGACGTCGTGACTTTTATTGCGGCGCTGAATTTTATATATTCTTTTTTTTTATTTATTAAGATAAGTATACGTACTTGTAGTTTTACATGTAATTATGTATGTTTATTTATAAATATCTTTAAACATTTCTAATGTTTGGTTACGCATCTGTTAGGTCGTTATTAACAGGCGCGTCTCTGGCTCTATGCGCCCAATAAGGCTACAGTGAATACTCAAACCTTAACTCGTTTACGTTTAAATACAATTTATTTGTACTAGATATATAGATACCTACGGTGCTATTAAAAATATATATAAAATTGTTTGAGTTTCTTAAAAATGAAAATTTTTTATGACTCAAGGCATAGAATTTTCAGCTGGGTTACTCTAGGTGCGAGGTGTGTTCAAAAATAATGGGAATTTTGAAATTTTGCGAGCTGCGTTGGTTCGATTGGCACAATTTTTTTGTTGTTCTTTTGTTAGCAAGCATGTCTAGAATATTTTCTATATACAGGGTGGGCCAAATACAAGTTTTTTTTTTGTTAAAAATGCAATAAAATGAACAAAATTAAATTAATAAGAGCAAACATGCCCATTAATTACACAGTGTGACGAAATCGACCAAAAAAAAAGCACAACCAAACTTTATAGAAATTCTTAAAGAGGGACATGTTGTGAGTCCATCGCACTTGGTCTGGCCTCTCAATGTCGTCACAATTTTTTGACGTAGAATACGTCATTCTCGGAGGTAAGTAGGGTGGTTGATAGTGTCCAGGTGTCGGTATTTATATAACTTTTTGAGCCTTTGGTGGGCCTAAAGTACTAATCGTACAATGTTGATGTTAGCACTTGTTGGTCTGCTTGATCCTCAATGCGACAAAAATTCATGTTAGAACTCTCTAATTTATATAAATTTTACACAATTACATGAAACATAAAGCCAGCATTTGATGTTTTTGTTTGCTTAAACTTGCTACCTATTTATCGACAGTTTCCGGTTTTATCGACAAAACCATAAAATTTGTATGGGAGCCCCCCTAAGGAGTGGTCGGAGGGAATAGGTGTCAAAGGCAAAAATGTTCCTTTTGCAAAAGTAATGGGGCTCGGTGATACACATTAACCCTTTCCGGCACTCTTTTAAAGGTCATATGCTCAGGTGTATGGAATAAATAAACAAAAACCATAATATTTGTAAGGGAGCCCCCCTAAGGAGTGGTCGGAGGGAATAGGTGTAAAAGGCAAAAATGTTCCTTTTGCAAAAGTAATGGGGGTCGGTCATACATATTAACAATCTCCGGCACTCTTTTAAAGGTCATATGCTCAGGTGTATGGAATAAATATTTTGCTAAATAATTTTTAAAAAAGATGTCATCAAAAGCGAATTGACTAATTCTACGTCTTGTGTTACGACGTAGTCGAAACTACTGTATCTTTTTTAATTTGTTTTTAAAGTTGAAGGTTCCGATTTTTGTTGCGCCGACGTTCATTGAATTTTTACAGCTATTTGCCTTGTTGGAAATGAAAAACAAATTCCACTTCTTTTTAGTAGAATTTCACGTAGAACAACGCTGTAATAAAATAAATACGATAAAATACAAAATGAAGCGTGTAGCGAAGCAAATTCCTTAATTTTTCTTTAATTTCATAAACAAAATTAGTGTTTCTATAAATTTAAATGATATAATGCTGCATGAATGACGTCTTTTTTTCACAAAAATTCATTGCACGTAAAAATACCTTTTCATTGAACCCAAAACCATTGATATCGGTTGAGAATTGGCAAAATGGCGGCAGTTTTAATGTTTTTTTTTATCAGAAAACACTGACTCCCATGTATATGTTGCTATCGCACAAAGTACTGTCATTTTGTCAAATCTTAACCGATTTTGGACATCTTTAGCTCATTGGAAAAAAAAATATGATGAGTAACATACATCTAGAATATTGCAATATAGATCTTTGAAAAATATAAAATTTACTATGGAACGAATAAACATATTTTTACTTTCAACAGAATTTTTATATGAATGAATGTATACGAGTGCATTAGACTCTTTTTTCCATTAATGGAAAAAAGTAAGCTGCACACTGTCTAATCTGAAGCATTTTTTTAAGAAAATTTCGAAAAAAAACAATTGTTTTTTCCCGAACGTTTTAGTCTTTCTTCACATCTTCGGCATTTACAGACCTATCTTGTCCAAGAATGATATATCAATGTTTCTATTTCGAGGCGTCAAAATTTTTTGCTCTAAAAGACATTGGGGTCGAGGACCCCTTTCTAGTACTTACCAGATTTCAACTTTTACGACATGAATTAAAAAAGAAGTGTCAAATCAATTTCAATCAAATTGAAAGTCCTCAATTAAATTTTTATTTGCATTTTTTTATCTTTTAAATAAAACACAGAACTTTATTAGTGGGTAAGCTTTTGCTCAAAAGTCACTTTAATTATTTTAATAAGCTACTTTTCACATATAAAAAAGTAGGGTAAGTTTACCTACCATATACTTTCTCGTGGGTAAGTGCTAGAACGGGGTGATTGATCTCAGTGACCTTTGGGGCAAAAAAGTTGGACTTCTCGAAATAAAAACATTTATATATCTTTCTTTAATGGCGTTTTCTTTTCTTGGCAAAAAATTCTGCCCTCTGAGAGTGCAGAATATTTTACATTTTGACCTGCACTCAAAAAATGTTGAACTGTTCTTAGTCGAGAAAAGATCAGAAAAATGCAAGATTTTTTCAATGATGTTGTGTTGGCTGTACTGTTGCTTACTTTTGAGAACAATTTTTATAATATTTATTTTGTCATCCGTGAAAAAGCTCAAATTTTAATGAAATGTCAATGATAATATTTAATATTTTCCTAACATGTCACTTTTTTTGTTCATTCAGTTGGTAGCATTTGAGGGCAGAATTTAAAATCGTCGATCTTGAGAAAGAAAAATTCTGCATTTTTTCTACTTTCCATGCCATAACAACTGAGAAACGCCATAAGATAGAACTGTAAATGCCGAAGATAAACTTAAGATAAATTTTCTCACAAAAACGTTTCAGATTATATGGTGTGACGTGTACTTTTTTACACATTTCGTACACATTCATTCATATAAAAATTCTATTGAAAATAAAAAAATATGTTTATTCGTTTCATAGTAGCTTATATATTTTTTAAAGATCTATATTGCAATGCTCTAGATATATGTTACTCATCATATTTTTTTTCAATGAGCTAAAGATGTCCAAAATCGGTTAAGATTTGAAAAAATGACAGCACTTTGTGCGAAAGCAACATATACATGGGAGTCAGTGTTTTCTGACAAAAAAAAAAAACATTAAAACTGCCGCCATTTTGCCAATTCTCAACCGATATTGATTCAATATGGATTCAATGAAAAGGTATTTTTACGTGCAATGAATTTTTGTGAAAAAAAGATGTCATTCATGCAGCATTATATCATTTAAATTTTTAGAAACACTAATTTTGTTTATGAAATTAAAGAAAAATTAAGGAATTTGCTTCGCTACACGCTTCATTTTGTATTTTATCGTATTTATTTTATTACAGCATTATTCTAGATGAAATTCTACTGAAAAGAAGTGGAATTTGTTTTTCATTTCCAACAAGGCAAATAGCTGTAAAAATTCAATGAACGTCGGCGCAACAAAAATCGGACCCTTCAACTTTAAAAACAAATTAAAAAAAATTGTGACGACATTGAGAGGCCAGACCAAGTGCGATGGACTCACAACATGTCCCTCTTTAAGAATTTCTATAAAGTTTGGTTGTGCTTTTTAAGTCGTCACACTGTGTTATGGAACACAACGTCGTTCAAGTGGCTGCCTCGGCTGGCTTCGCAGTAGCGCATTCTGTCACTCCAATATACCAAGACCTTGTTGATGGTTTCGAGCTGTAGCTCACGGATTGCTTGAATGATATTGGCCTTAAATGCTTGAATAGTTTCCGGATTCCTGGCATAACATCGGTCCTTACCTGTTCCCAAAAAAAAAGTCCAAAGGAATCAAATCCCAGCTCCGAGGCGGCCAATTGACATCGCCAAGAAGGCTGATAGCACGATTTGAGAATTTGATGCGCAAAATATCGATTGTGGCATAGGCTGTGTGACATGGCGCGCCATTCTGCATGAACCAGAGGTCGTACAAATTCATGTCTCCAATTTTAGTAAAAAAAAGTCGATTAACATGGCTCTGTAATGCCTACAGTTCGCCGAAACGTTGTTCCCAGTCTCATTTTCGAAGAAAAATGGCCCAATGATGCCACCACTTCACAATCCACACCAAACCTTCACTCTCTGTGCATGCATCGGCTTCTCAACAATAACATGTGGGTTTTTCAAATCTCAGAAGCGGAAATTTTGTTTGTTAACGTAGCCACCGAGATGAAAATATGTCTCGTCAGAAGAGATTATTTTTCGACCAAAATCGTTGTCTAATTCAAGCTGCTCTATGGCCCAAACTGCAAAGCGATAACAAAGCGGATGGTCGTGTGCCTTCAATTGCTCAGTCAATTGGATCTTGTAAGCAAATAATCCAAGATCTTTGTGCCAAATTCTCCGCAGGCTAGTGCGTGCCATTGTGTAATTAACAAGGTGAACGTGACGTTTACTAATTTCCCTACGGTTGTCAAAAAATGTTAAGAATGTAAGAAAAAAAGAGACAAACTGCGGAAAAATGTCAAATCGCTTGCACTCAATAAAAAATTGTAATAGATTGTCTTGCAACTTTTGCTTAGAATTTACCATCAGCTGTGAGCTAGTTGTCAAAATCAGCTGGTAATTTTGAGTTTTTCTAATTGTTGTTGTTGCTTTTTTGGTTAGACGTTTGTAGCTCCTACAGCTTTGTTGTGGTCCAAAATTTCTCATTTGAGCAGTTATTTTAAAACGAGCCTACCTTGAAATTGTATCATGCTTGAGATCGATGGTGAGTTGATGTTCGTGAATTGAGTCTCACACTCTCGGCTACAGCAGCCACATTCAGTGTTGTCCACTAGCATACCAGTCTCACCAAACTTTTTGCACAAACTTGCGTACAACAGGCGCGTTCATTTCGGCCAAAACTTCTTTTCAAATAATGCACTGTTTGGGCTACACAGCACTCACTTTGGAAATAAGTTTCCAATATTTCCCAACGTTATAGAAAAGCGTTAAGCGATCCATTTCTTTCCGCAGAGGTATGATACTGACTTTATGTTAAGATTTCGAGCAGGAAACAATTGTCAGTGTCAAAATAAACTATGATATAAAAAAAAACCGTGTGGCGTCCGTGGCGTAGTTGGTTAACGTGCGTGGCCGCTATGTCAACGAACCTGGAGACCCAGGTTCGAACCCCAGCAGCGACAGATTATTTTTTTGAATTAAAATTATTTTTCTGTACGGCCGCCACCTCTCTGCAGACAATGGCAAACCTCAGAGAGTAATCAAAATGCCATGTAAAGCTTCTTGAGAACGAGAACATTCAGTTCATCGCCGTTCGGAGTCGGCGTTAAGCATGTCGGTCCGGTTCTCGGTCAATTGTGTACAAACTTAATAACACGTACAACACAATTGATCATAAGGAGCTAGGTCAAAGTCCTTTCAAGGGCTGAAATGGCCAGTTATTTATTTTTATTTTATTTTTTTTATAAAAAAAACCACTAGATAGCCCACCCTGTATATTAAAGTTTATAAAAAATATACATCTATATATTTTCAGCCATATTGGTTGTTTACTTTTTTTATTAAAGAGATTTTGCATTAAATAAAGTCTAATAAATGTTTAAGGGGGGAGATTCTTCAGAACTTTCAGTTTTTGCATTTTTTTTTTTGCTTTAAAAATTCATTGACAACCTAAAGAACATATTTGCAATGTTTTAAGCTCAATAGAATGTCTAAAAAGTCCCTAGAAAGTCAGTGAAGTGATGAGCGTCGCAAGTACCGAAAGCAAGAACAAAAAATATAATCACGTTTTTCGCAAAGCATGTTTTTCCCGCGCTGTGAAATGTAACTTAAAAAGTAATTAAGATATCAACTTGAAATTTTGCACAGACATTCTTCAAGGTATTGATTGGCCTTTGTATACACCTAAAATTTTGTATTCATTATTATTAGAAATATTGTTTTTAACAATTTGTTAAAAATTCCCCCCTTCCCCCCTTTAAAATTGTAAAATCCTTAGTGGCATTTTCTGACCTACGAGTATAAATACCTTTGACCAACAAAAGCTTGTTGCGGTACCTCTTTATCTTACTTTTTCGATCGAAGTCATATCTGTGATAATTGCTTTTACCAGTAACGGAAACTTTTAAGGGGGTGTCCCGAAAAATATTGGCATTTTCATTTATAAGGACCAACTTGATATATGTGATGTTTCGTGATGTTTCACAGTAAAAGCGACCTCATCTTCCCGGAATCAAAGTTTATTTTTTTCCATTTTCAAAACTTACATATTATTTTGAAGAAAGACACCGCAATTGCCAAAAAATTTTAAAAATTAGCTCACTTGTAGCATTTTGAAATTCTAGCATGCCAATCACAAGTTTTGAGATATTGAGCTTCAAAATTGGACAATTAAAAAGGACGTAAACTTCTCCATTTAAAATACATAGTGGAAGATAAGGTTTCTTTCTCTAAGATGGTAGAGGTTGGCGAAAATCTTTTTTTTTTTTGGTATTTCTAATTTAATAATCGACTTAGTACCGATTGTTAAATGCTCAGAACATGTCTGGGCAGTATTACCAACCTAAACCTGAAAACCAATAAAATTTATGTCTATTTTTAGCTTTCCTGAAAATTTGGTCTGGGAAGATAAGGTCCCTTTTCCTGTGAAACATAACGAATTCTATTTTTTGAAATGTTTATGCAAGTTTCAGAGTTGTTAACATTGAATAAAAAATGTTAGGAAATATATTAAAAAATGTGCGAAAAATAGAAAAATTTCAAATATATATTCTGTATAAAATTTTTTAAATAATAAGGGCGTATCTTCAAAACTGGATGGGGTCAAAACTCCCCCCTTCACAAAAATTCTACTTCACAAAATTCCCCTTAACAAAAGTCTCCTTTATAAAATTCCATTTTGAAATAAAATATGTGTTTGGCATATTTTAAAAATTTTTCCCTTGGGTACATATTCCCTCCGATCACTCTTTATGGGGAATCACATGCAAATTTTATGATTTTTTCTATTTATTCCCTTCACCTGAACAGGGGGGCTTAAAGGGAGCGCTGGAAGGGTTAATATGTATGACCGATCCCCATTACTTTTGCAAAAGGAACATTTTTCTTTTGGGGACCTATTCCCTGCCACAACTGCTTAGGGGAGCTCTCATACAAATTTTATAATTTTTGTGTATTTATTCCCTGCACCTGAACAGGGTGGGGGGGTTTAAGGGAGGGCTGGAAAGGGTTAACATGTATCATAAAACTATGTGATATGTAGAATTTTATATCAAAAACATAAATACAATACAGAAATATACTCTGTGTACTCTTTTGTTTATCTCAAAGTTTAATATATTCTTTAAAATGTTGGACATGTTCCATATGATTCGAATTTTTCTTTTCAATTTTATAATTACTACTGTATGAACCATGCAGTTGAAAAGCTACTGTGTCCATACTATATTATAATTATTTAAAAACACGTTGAAGCGTTTCACGGCGAAGTGTTTCATCGGCGAATTGATTCATCGCGGCTAAAGAAGTTTCACTTAAAAAAAAAAATATTTTTATATTGAGGGATAAAGCGTCCGTTTTCTTGAAGGTTTCGTTTTTTTCAAGGTTTTGTTCTTTCGGGAGCATAGAGTTCTGAAATGCAAAAATTTATAATGGACGAATTTTACAAAACAAGATGTTTTAAAAGCGTATATTTTGGAGAAAGAAATTTTATGAAGGTGAATTTCGACACTGGGAATTTCGCATGATCTCGGTAGTCAATTGCCATAGCAAAATCTCAGAATAAGTTGTCCTGCAAATTTCTGTTGCAACAAAGCCCTAATTGGTGCTGTTGTGTGGCTTGTGGTCCCATCCATGGTATAATAATACATGGTAGCATTGACAACTGCTTATTTTCTCTTCAACAGGAAAACATAAACTGTCAAAAACAGCTTTTTGTGGAAGTACATCAGCAGCTGCTGTGGTTGTTGTTTTTTTTTCACTTCAACGTTTTCAACATTGCTTGTGTTTTCAATGGCGGATTGTGAGCGCTCTCTTTTTGAGTATATTTTTTGACAGTATATGATTTCCCAAGCAACTGTCAATGCTACCTTGTATTATTATACCATGGTCCCATCTTTTTGAAACCACATATCCTTCAGATTAATATCTTCAATTTAAGACCAAAAAAAAAAAAGGTTAACATGCGGCCAAGGTGCTCAAAATTTACTGTAACGGTTGTTCCTTGATAGTTCTCAAAAAAATACGAATCAATTACTCACTTTTTGTGGATGCTAATGGCTTCTGCACAATCGCTTAAGGATTTTCAGAGCTCCATATACGACATTTTAGCTTATTCACGTATCCACCTAGGTCGAAATGGACTTCATCTCTGAAAAAAAATTTGCATTTGCTTTTTTTTTGTCTATATTGTATCCTCTTTTATTTTTATTTTATTAGCTATTTACCTTGACAAATTCTTTAAATTAATTAGCAATTTGCTTTCTTTTTGGGACATATTATTTATAACTCAGTGATTTTTAAAGAGGAGTGTATGTCTCGTAAGTGGCAACTTAGATGTCTTAGCGGGAAAATCGAATAGAAAATCACCATGAAATTATGCCACACCATGAGGAAAGTTGAACCGCCCCTGTTCAACTAGTCGTTTACCGAGTAAATTATCCACCTGTTTAGCATAGACACGAATTAATCTTGTTTTATTTTGACACTTAAATTCTCGAGCACACATTTACGGACCGATGCAAACATACAACCACAATAAACTACATGAAAATTTACATAATTAGTATGTAGACGCTACACCTCCTCTCCTTATCTGCTGCAACATCTAAAACATATTTTATAAATTTATCGCAAAGTCTTTGGCCAAACCGGAAGTTGTTAATTGAAAAAAAGAACGCGTAGCTGATGTTTTTGTTAATAAGTATTCAAATTGGAAAAATATTGCAATTTGAAAATATTGTTAATTCTTCAGAATTTGCATCTGTTGGTTGACCGTAATGTCCAAACAACTACGACGTGCAGCGCATTTAAAAAGCCTAAATATCTATACGGGTATCCGTTAACATAAAAAATTTCTAGAAGGAATTGATTTTTTGCTTTATACGAATAGATATATACATATGTATGTTAATAAGAATTGAGTGAGTAAAGTAACGTTTTACAGCGCAGGTTTCCAAAAAATTAAAAAATAAACATTTTTTCAAAATGCTTCAGCCTTGCATGGATTTGTTACTCCATGAGTAAAGGTGTTATGATAAAAGAAATGACATGAAATTAAAAGCGAATTTTTTGACATTATGAAAACAATAAGAAAAAAATTAAAGACGTCATCGGTACGCGGAGATAGCTGCCTAAGTAACGACACTTGAAATTTGTTACACCGAATTATTACGCGCTATGCATATGTGCTGCGGTAAAAAATATTACACACCAGTAAAGGTTTTGTAGTTTTTAGTCCTTATGACAAAAATAGACAAACAATTTATGATGCTATGAGGCCGCGGAGAGAGCTTCTCCAAGGTCGAAAATGCATTCATCATGCAACGGCGTTGCATAACATTATTAGTTGATAAGTTTATGCGACACGGAAAAAGTTATAAAAACAGAAATAAAAGATTTAAACTTGGCCTTACGACAGAAATAAAAAATAAATTATAACTTCATCAGGTTGCGTAGGTAACAACAAATGCAACAAAAATGCAATATTGTTACACGAAATTATCACTCGCTGAGTAGAAGTGCTACGTTTTTTTTCATTTAACGACAGCGAAGAATGTTTCTTTACACCCATAACGAAAATGAAAAAAAAAAAATAAAAATGTATGGACATCACGGAGGACACCGCTTTATGCATTTGAAATGCAACAATAATAACAAAAGTTGCATGGAATTATTACTACGTTATTACTACGTTATTATTACTACGTCTATTGGCGCTTCTGTAAATTTAATGGAACGACAGATGTCATGTGAAAGGTGATGTCACATGATAAGAAAAAGAATGACGTCATGAGGCCTCTCAGGAAACCCCTTTAAGTAACCTAAATTGCCGAAATGCAATAGCAAAAGCAAAAAACAAAAAAAACATACAAAAATTTAAGTAAAATAAATTTATTGTGGCGTCCGTGGCGTAGTTGGTTAAAGTGCGTCTCCTCTATGTCAACGAACCTGGAGACCCGGGTTCGAACCCCAGCATCTACAGAAAATTATTTGAATAAAAATAAATTTTCTGTACGGTCGCCACCTCTCTGCAGACAATGGCAAACCTCAGAGAGTAATCAAAATGCCATGTAAAGCTTCTTGATCATAAGAAACTAGGTCAAAGTCCTTTCAAGGGCTGAAATGGCCAGTTATTTATTTTTTTATTTAAATTTATTTTTACTTTTTAGTTTTTTAATAAAATAAGGACAAGTATTAAGAAAAAATAAGATTATAATCAGGATTAGGGCAGGAAAAGGAAAGGGAATGAGGGCAAGAATTATGATAAAGATTAGGACCAGTAATAGGATAAAGAGTAGAACAAAAATTTCGACTCCAATTTAGAGCATGGACTAGCATTAAGATAATAATTCAGATAACGATTGAGAAAAGGACTATGACAAAAAGTGATTGGTGGTCTGATGGTGTCATCGGTCCGTATTTTTTTGAAAACGATTAAGGAGCAACCGTTACAGTCAATTTTGAGCGCTATGGCCGCACCTTAACCGAAAAATCATCGAAAACTACCTCAAAAGGATTGAGTCCTGCAAAAGTCCATGTGAAGGACATTTGAATGATTTTGTATTCCACTATAGCAAAGTTCAAACATTATAATGAAATAAAAATTTTATCGAAGTCAGTATTTTTAGCGCGTTTTATTAAACTTTACTTTTCGAAAATGGATAACCCTATATTAGGAAAGGGATTGGAAGGGATCCGTGCAACTTCTTGTTTGGATAAGAAGTAATACAATTTTTAGGATTAAACTAAGAATAAGATTAAGAAGGAGGACAAGTTTGGTGACAAAGCAAAGGATACGGGCAAGAATAAAGACAAGGACAAAGACACACTGTCACATAAAAACTTACGGGTTTGCCTACGCCACAGCCAACCTCTATTATACTAAATATTTTTAAGCAGAACAACCAATTTGACAAAGCATTTCCCGATCTTACCAGTAGTATTATTATATTTCGCTCATTCCAGTTTTTTCAATTATTCAATTATTTTGAAGATAGTCACGAGCCAACTAGTGAAAATGGAGGCCAGATTCGTTTTCAGCGGGTCAAAATAAATGGGAATATGTGGGTCTACCTTCTCGTAGTCAAAATTTTTTTTTTGTGTGTCGGTTTAATATGAAATTATTCATGAAAAAACGGAAAAGTCCCAATGCCTTACAATTTGTGTCCCGATGCCATACGAAATAAATAGGAGATATTTTTTCATTGAACCTATAAAAATTATAAAGCTATATTATGAAGGGGTACATTTCATAGAAATTACGAATCGCATAGTAGATATTATATGATAGACATATATTTTTGTAGATTTATTTTCTGTCAAGAATTCTTTCATAAATATTTTTTTTGTTCGAATTGTCTTATTTTTACGGAGTTTTGACAATTTTTCCTTTTTTTCGAATAAGCTGTTATTTTAAGGTAAAGGCTTTTGTGGGATTAAATGTTCATAGGAGCTATAAGGAACTTGCATGTCACGTTTTATTTAATTCAACCCAGTAGTTCTTGCATAATAATATATAAGGTTAATATTTTAAAAAGTCTGTAGCTCTGATATTTACCTCGAAGTTAGAATTTTAAAAAAGATTGGGTTGTTCAAAAAAAAAGAGCATAGTTTTAGGCATCACTGTTATCGTCAAAGATCTGTCATATGTTGATGTATACACGGTGTGTCAAATAATATCCCAGACCATGATATAATAATATAAGGTAGTATTGACAGTTGCTTGGGCAACGACCATTTGTCAAAAAAAAATGTCTAGAAAGAGAGCGTTCAATTATTTCTTATGTTTTCGCCATTGTTTATGTTTCAGCGCTTGCAAATAACCAAGCATTTGCAAGGTTATTTCTTACAAAATATTGCCTATTTTATTTAATCAATAGTGAATTATTATTACTACAACGAAGATAACTTGTGAACTTTGTGTTATTAAGTGCAAACATAAGAAAAAATGTTGAAAACGTTCAAATGTAGCAACCTCAGCAGCTGCAGATGCATATGGACGAAATTAAAGAAGTTTCCAATTATTATTAAAACACCACGGCTGGAAAACGTTAAACACATATCACACATAATTTTTTCACAACTTTCATTATTATAATTGTGTATTTAACGCACATATTTTGCGGAATTTATTTATTTTTACATTCGTTTAATTCTTGTTGCACGAACAACTGTTTTTGACAGATGGTCGTTGCCTTGTTGCTGAGAAAATCTATACTTGTCAATGCTACCTGTATAATTATATCATGTCCCAGACAAGCTCTAGAAAACATAATTAAAACACTATTTCTGTTTATTTTTCGGGGTTTTAATTCAAAATATTCTCCTGCTTCAAATGCCTGCTCTAGGTCAAACGTTTTTTGGGCGGCAGAGAGACGTTGGAATTTGACTTACACACAGGAAGGCCAATTTCAGTTCGGAAGCCTGAAATGATAAAAAAAGTAGGTCATTTTGTTCCAGAACACCCCATTACTTCAGTGAGAATGATAGAAGAGGCCTTCAAAATCAGCAAAGAGAGTAATAATTCTCCACAAGAATTTGAGCAAAGCAAGGGTCGGTGCAAAATTTGTTCGTCTCTCAATTCAATTTCGCACTCATTATTCGTCTATTTTTGGCACGAAATCAAGTGTGTGTGTTAAATCATCCGCCGTATGCACTCGATTTGGCACCGTGTGATTTCTTTTTGTTTCCAAAATTGATGAATATTTGTATATCATGAATGCTCCTCGTTCTGGTGGAGGCTGATGACGACCAAGACGCTGGTGGACGCTGGTGGAGACTTATAAGCATTCGGCAATCAGAGAAATTTCGAGTGCTCTAAATTTTTCCGTTGGAAGCATTCACGATCATATAAAGTTTGCTGGTTTCATAAAAAAATTGAATGTCTGGGTACCGCACGAATTGAAAGAAATTCTCGCACGAATTGAAAGAAAGAAAAGTCAATTGATTTGACATTTGCAATCGGTTCACGAAACGTGAAAAATGGGATCCATTTCTCAAGCATATAATTATGGGTGATGAAAAGTGGATTATCCACAACAATGTCAACAGAAAAAGAAGCTGGTCCAAGAAATATGAAGGGAGGGAGAGGCAAGCAACAGCAGACATTTACCAGAAAAAGGTTATGCTCTCAAACAGGTGGAATTGGATGAGGCTTGTCTACTACGAGCTTCTCCCACACATAATACAATTATACAAGGTAGGAGTGATAGTTTTTTCGTCTTGCACCAACTGTCGAAAATTGTATAAATAAGAGAACGAAAATAGTAAAAAAGAAAATAGAAAGTAAAATATACAGAAAAATGACAGTCGGTGCAAGACACTCGTGAGAAATAGCCAGTTGTCACTCCTACCTTTTATAATTTTATCATGGTTCCACAGAATAGATTCATTAACTGAAGTCTACTATGAGCAACTACAGAAATTGAGCGATGCCATCCAACAGAAACATCCTGAGCTGGTGAACCGGAGGGTGGTGGTATTCCAGGCATCAGACGAGTTTGGCGATTCGCCAAAAATTGTTCGAGTTCGGATGGGATATATTGCCCTAACCAAACTATAGTACAAAGCTTGGGCCCTCCGATAACCATGTGCTTCGCTCCCTGCAAAACTCATTGAATGGTAAAACCTGTGATAATGAGAACCTTTTAAAACAATACCTTGAGCGATTCTATGCAGAGAAATTTCTGCCTGCGCGGTATACTAAAGCTATCATAGAGATGGGAGGTGGTGATCGAACAAAATGGCGAATATGTAATTGATTAATGTTGATTTGATTTAATGTTGATTGGGTGCAATTTGATGTTGAACCCAATACTTCATGTACAGTTTTTTGGGCTTCTTGATTCTTCATTCTTCATTCTTTACGCCGTATTTAGTATTCGGTATTCTGCGTTGGCATTTGTGTCACTGTCCTCAAGTTGAGTTACTTAAAATTTTGATTTTTTCAAGTTAATTAAATCTTTAAATTAATTTAACAAAGATTTCTTTATTACTTTTTAATTTTGCTTAATTTATTCATTGTTTTCAATAGACGCCAGTTAAAAAATGTGTTTGCTTTTATTATGGTTATTTTAATGGTTATATCATCGATGTTACGGGAATTGCTATTTTCCATATTAAGTTTTTATATCTCTTTAAAATTTAATTATTTTATATTATCCATTCATTGCCGTTGATAATTCATAACGAGCCATTGCATAACGAATAGAATTCAATTAGAATTTATAATTAGTCTGGGAAAAAAAACCTATTCTCCATTGCTTCTTCAAATAATTTTCGTTGGATAATAAAATTATTGTGTGTTAATTTGTATTAAATTAGCAAAATAAATATATCAAAAAAAGAAATGTGGCCATTGACCTTTCATAGACAAAAAAAAAAAAAACAAAGACTGTGTGAATGATATTTTTTTTTAATTTCCACATGAGAGCTTCCAAAACTACTTGTAAGCTCATAGCTTAATACCTTGTTAGTAAAATCCGACATGCATTTGATTTAGGAATTAATTATGAATGTAAATTCTTTTGACATTTAAGACCTGTCAAATTTTTTCGTTTGCTCAATGCTTTGAATTTTCGCCTTAATCGTCTTAAAGCGCCGGGATTTCCAGAAACCTAATCGTATATTTTCGAATATAAAAAAAAAAAAAACGAAATGAAAAATACTTACACAATTTTTAATTAAAAAAAAACAATCAAACTAAGAATTCAATTTCTTTAATAATCGAGCATGTAATCGGATGACGCAGAATAACATGCAGAACGAAAGGCTTAGAAATAATTATGAGAACAAAACGACGAATTGAAAGAAAAAGAAGCATTAAATCGAAATTGTAATTGAAAATATTTCGATGACGTTTGCAACTGTGTCAGCATTAATGGCTGCAAGACGGTGCAAAAAATATCTACAGTAGTGGCAAATTAAAGTGGAAATCGCACAAAGCTTATTATTTTACTTACTTATCTGGCGCTTATAACCGTCGATCGATTTAGGCCTCGTCCCAGAAATTGCGGCAGTCATTTTTATTGTGCGTTTGCTGGTGCCAGTCGTCAAGTGGTCCAACGCTTGGTCCTTCCAACGGAGATGTGGGCGTCCACTTCTGCATTGCATGTCACTGGGTATTGAATCGAATATTTTTTTCGCTAGTTCGTTGCTTTTCATATGTTCAACATGACTTAGTCGGAGGAGCTGCTCGATTTTTATGCTCTTAACTATGTCGTTGCATACAGCTCGTGGTTCCATTGATGCAGATTGGACTGAAGATCTTACTAAGAGGATCTTTATTACGAAGGCTCCAAAGCCTTTTCATCAGAACTGCTCAACGTCCAGATTTTTGTCGCACATAATAGTGCATAATTTGTTGCATGATAAGTGACTTGTAGAGCGTGAGTTTTGTTCGTCGAGAGAGAGCTCTGCTTCTCAATTGCCTACTCAGCCCAAAGTAACGCTTTTTAGCAAGAGTTATCCTTAATTTTATCTCATTATGTTGACATTGTTGGAGGTGTTTTCGCTCGATCGCAGGTAGACAAAGTCATTAACAACCTCTAAGGAGGTATTGTCAATAGTGACGTGATTTCAAAGATTCCGGTGGCTGTTTGTTGACACTAGGTATTTCGACTGTCGAAAGCGGACTTTTTCGAAAATTTTTGGATTTTTATGAAAAAATTCCATGGTTTTCTTAAAAAAAGGGTTGACTGTGTTGTGAACACACCCATAGGTTTTGACGTGACAGTGTTTCTTTATCATTGTCCTTATTTTTGTGCCTACCCTTTCTTTTGTTCCGAAACTTATCCTCATTCTTCTGTTATTTTTTTTTTTATTTTTGCAAACAATTTTCCTACATCCTACTTGACCAAATTCTTGACTTAATCAAGGATTCCGGATCTCTTTCCTAGTTTGGAAAGGTGTGTTTAAGATGTTTTTTTAATTTTTATCCTATTCCAATCCTAATTCTTGTTATAGTTCTTTTTCAGTTTCATAGTCCGCTTTCATTGTGTTATTTTGTTGTTTGTGAGCAGTGTTGGTTGCCACCGAAAAAAACTGTTGAAATCATAACTTAAGTTTTCAGCTTGTCGGAACTTTGTTGTTGTGGATGTTGATGTTGATTTTGATGTTGATGGTGATGTTGATGTTGATGTTGAGTTGATGTTGATGTTGATGTTGATGTTGATGTTGATGTTGATGCTGATGTTGATTTTGATGTTGAGTTGATGTTGATGTTGATTTTGATTTTGATGTTGATGTTGATGTTGATGTTGATGTTGATGTTGATGTTGATGTTGATGTTGATGTTGATGTTGATGTTGATGTTGATATTGATGTTGATGTTGATGTTGATGCTGATGTTGATTTTGATGTTGAGTTGATGTTGATGTTGATGCTGATGTTGATGTTGATGTTGAGTTGATGTTGATGTTGATGTTGATGTTGATGTTGATGTTGATGTTGATGTTGATGTTGATGTTGATGTTGATGTTGAGTTGATGTTGATGTTGATGTTGATGTTGATGTTGATGCTGATGTTGATTTTGATGTTGATGTTGATGTTGATATTGATTTTGATTTTGATTTTCATGTTGATTTTGATTTTGATGTTGATGTTGATGTTGATGTTGATGTTGATGTTGATGTTGATGTTGATGTTGATGTTGATGTTGATGTTGATGTTGATGTTGATTTTGATTTTGATTTTGATTTTGATTTTGATTTTGATGTTGATGTTGATGTTGATGTTGATGTTGATGTTGATGTTGATATTGATGTTGATGTTGATGTTGATGTTGATGTTGATGTTGATGTTGAGTTGATGTTGATGTTGATGTTGATGTTGATGTTGATGTTGATGTTGATGTTGATGTTGATGTTGATGATGATGTTGATTTTGATGTTGATGTTGATGTTGATGTTGATGTTGATGTTGATGTTGATGTTGATGTTGATGTTGATGTTGATGTTAATGTTGATGTTGATGTTGATGTTGATGTTGGTTTTGTTGTTGTTGTTGGTGTTGGTGATGGTGTTGGTGTTGCTTTTGTTTTTGTTTTTATTTGCTTCTTCATTGGTTGTGCTTGGTGCATTAACTTTCTTAGCTGCATGCAATTAATCCAGAAAAAGTGATGCATATGCGTTACATTAGGCGATTCCCTGACGGGCCTCAAGATGCCGTCAATTTTTTTTCTTATTTCTATCATGTGCCCGAAGACCTCACCTTCATTTTCGTTCCTTAAAATTTACCGTTACGCCCGTAGTCACAGAATAAAAATTCCATGCAACGTTTTTCATGGTCATAGCATTTTTACTGCATTATGTAGTTGCCACCCTGAAATACTGACGATAAGAATTTTGTTTTGTATTTTAGTTGTAAAGCGTAATACACATCTATGCTGTCGTTAAACAAAATTTACCTTAGAATTTACCGTGAGTGAGTAAAAATTCCATGCAACGATATTACATTTCTGTTACATAAGCTGCTATCTTCAAGACTTGACGACGTCAGAATTATTTTTTTTATTTTTGTCGTAAGGCCAAGTAGAAATCCTTCATTTTGCTTTTTAAACATTTGTCGTAGCTTAAATACTCATTGAGTAAAAATTCAATGCAACGCCGTTGCCTGAATGTTGTACTGTCGATCTTTGATAAGCTCTCTCTGTGTCCCCATGATGTCAATAATTTTTTGTCTAATTTTGTTCTGAGGGTTTAAAACAGGTTGCTTAGGCAGCTCCCATCGTGTCCTGATGACGTTTTGAATTTCTTTTTTTTATAATGAGGTCAAAGAATTAACCTTTACGGTCGTATCATGTTTTTAATCATAGCTCTTATACTCAGCGAGTAACAATTCAATGCAACGCTGATGAATTTTGAAAAAGAGCCTTTTTCAATTTTTTTGGAAACCTGCGCTGTAAAATGTGACTTCGTCGCGCCAAAAAAATCTGCGCTTCCTTAAGGAATTTCTGGTTTTCATAATAGAATCATTTCATGGACTTCAGGTGGATTCGCTTATAATTTGGTATCAAGAATATTTTAAGAATAGAAAGGCGTGAAAATATCATGACCGGGTATTTAAAGTTTTTGTGTTGTTTCTGTGTTTGTGTTTTGTCTTTGCTTTGTTGTTGCGCTTTGTGTTGTTACAAAAAGCTTTACTCTCAATTGCTCTCAGCTGGCTCCGAACCTTACTGCGTGCCCCTTGCTGGTCATGACACTTGATAATCACTGCTCTTACGTCGAGTTAGTTCTTGAAATATCTCTGCTTTACTGACAACCATTCGCAGTCATTCAATAGATTAAATGAGCTAACTCAAAAAGTAGAACAACATTTTGGCCACTACTGTGTATGTGGTTTTTTTCCGCTACAACAATTTAAACATGCAGACTGACACCCAATTTTCTGCCATATTAACTTTGTTGTTATTGGTATTTTTGTTGTGTCATTGTTTTATTGACATTTGTTGTCAGTCTGTCCTGACTGACGTTCGATAGCCATTGTGTCCAATTTCAAAAAACTGTCCATTGAAGAATTTCAATGAACATTAGAAAGACGGCCCAACATCAACAATAACCAATTCATATGTACATTGAAACAGTTGTTGGCATTGCCTTCTTTGGCCGCCATCGAGAGACAGCCGCGAGTAGATATCAAATAAATTTTGAAGAATTAAAAGAAATCATAAATAATTTTTTTATGTCCTCAGTTAATTGAATTATTTAAAACCATCTAACGCGATGGGTTAATTGGCACAATGTTGTTGGCCTCTCTTTGGCTGTCTCATCAATTGTTCACCACTAGATCCACCCGCAATTCTATAGCTACAGCTATTCTGATCGCCTCTGCGAATTGTGAATTGAGTGTGTCTAGCTTTTTTTGAGTGAATAGTTTTCGGTGTCTTTTTTGTTTTTTTTATTCGCATAGCTGAACTCAATGTAGGCGTTGGCAGGGTGTCATTGGTATGGTCTGACGGTATGACAGTTTTTTCGCTGGTTCATATGAACACATGCTGCTGGAATAGCCAGCTCAGCTTAAGCAAGGAACTCGTCTTGACTCGCCTTTTGGCTGTTGAATTTATGGAACTGAGAAAAAGGCGTGTCGCAGAAAATACTGTTAGATAACGATTTCTTCCAAAATTAAGATGCAATAAAAGTATCTTCAGCCCATAAAAGTTTCCCACACATCCCCAATTATGTAGGATGAAGAAAAAAAAAAGAAAAAAAAAGGCCCAACCCAGGACCATTTGGTGCTTTCAACAAACGCACATCTATGTTATAACTCATTTTTTAGTTCTTTTTTCTTTGTTTTTTTTGTTTTAATTATTTAAAGTTTTCATCATCTGCGTTGATCGGTTTTTTTTTATAATTTTCGATCATTAAACAAAAAATATTTATATATTTAACAGATGGATGAATCGAAGACTACTCAGACACACACACACACACACATACACACACACACACAGTTTGGCCTTTGCTGTGCAGTTATCACACATTCCTAGGCCGTTGCGTATGCGTGCGCCCGGGCCTGTCATGGGCATGGGCGCTGAGATCATTTCTGCGAATTGTTATGTTTGGCACGTACAGACAGCAAGCAACCCATTGGAGGCCGCTAGCCAGACAGTTGGCTACTCTGCTGCTTTTACTTGAACTTGCCTAAGTGTTGTTGTAGTTGGTGTTGTTCTACTTCTTCTTATTATTAGAGTGCCATTTCTTGTCTAGCGTATAAATCCAGCGCACATTGGGACATATCCGTTGCTTCGCGAACCAATTTTTTAACGGCCAAATGAACATGTAATACCTTATTGATGTTTGCCATAGATGCCTCAATCTCACTATATATGTCACATGCAGGTCCGCCTTGAGCCTTGCGTGTTTTGCTAAATCAATGGCAGTAGGTTGGATCGTTGACGTGATCAAGGGTAGCGTTAATGACTACGAAGGAGTAGCAAAGATCCGAAAAATAATTTGTTAGCACGGGGATAGTCTTTACCCTGTTAGAATCACGAAAACAAAAACATTGGCATGTCTCTACAGAGCGTAAATTGATGGTTAAAAATGGTTGGCAGTAATAACGCGTTTTCCATTAAAGACTTGACAGCTTTTTTTTTAAATAAAACGCAAACCATTTGAGATATTTCAAAAACTTTATTATCGGCTTGAAGTACAATCAAAACATTTATGAATGAAACTCGGCTTTGTTCATATGGCTACCGAGGGCATGTAATCAGCGGTCGATTCGTTGCACCCAATTTTCGATGACTCGGCTACACATTTCAGCAGAAACGGTCGCTTTTTCGCGTTCAATGTTGGCTCTGAGCTCTTCCAACATCGTCGGCTTGTTGGCATAGATCAATGACTTTACGTAGCCTCAAAGAATATAGTCTAGAGGCGTTAAATCGCACGAACGAGGCGGTCAATCGACGAGCCTTTTTCTTGAGATAACACGCTCATCAAACTTACTCTACAATAAATCGATTGTAACGTATGCTGTGTGGCTTGTGCCACCGTCCAGTTGGAACATGTCGTCCAAGTCCAAATCTTCCAATTCAGGCCAAAAATAATTGGTAATCATGGCCATTAACGATGGCCATTTACAGTAACGATATCGTCGACGTAAAAACCGCACCAAACAGTTATTTTTTGTGGATGAAATGGTGATTCATGAAGCACGTGTGGATTTTCACCCGACTAATAACGCATATTTTGCTTATTAATGAAGCCATTGAGCCAAAAAAGAGCTTCGTCACTGAAGATGATTTTGCGATGCAATTCATCATCTTGGCGAATCTTCTCCAGAGCCCAATCGGAGAACATTCGTTGCTTCAAATGGTCCATCGGCTTCAATTCTTGAATCAGCTTGATCTTGTATGGGTGTAAATAAAGATCTTTACGCAAAATTCGCCATAAAGTGGTCTGGGTAATGCCCAATTCTTGAGAACGCCGTGTAATTGACTGTTTTGTATCGTTTGCTATGGACGCCTGCAACATCACACAACGAATATGAAGACTCAAAGTTTTGCACTAAACTTGTTATTGTCTGTCTACTAGGACGAGAGTTACGATCGAAAATTGCAGTTAACGCTCTTAAAGTTGCGATCACCGACTCCGAATTTCGGTAGTAAATTTTTATAATTTGCAGAGTTTGTTCGTTCATGTACTTTACCATCATGAAAATGTTGTGACAGTTCGATGATTAGTGAAAGGGTGCGTTCAGAAATTTAATTCAAAGTTGTCAAGTCCCTTTTGGAAAACCCCTGCAAAACCGTGGGATTGCTCTAGGGCAGTACATGGTGAGCCACCAGATGAGTCTGACAGCCTAGTTTTAGTGATGCGATGTGTGATATAGTGTGAGCTATAAAACTCGGAAATGCCGTAAGCTAGAGTAAATCCAGAGCGAATAATGTGAAGTAAACTGAAGGTGTAATCTTAGGTGAAGATCAGGGCACGAAGGGATTTACCTATGTCCCCTATCCTAAGGTGGTCTCGGAGTGTTCAGGGAGTGTAATGAGCGCGATGAGATCCACTTTAGTTCTATCCTAAAGTGATCTCGGAGCGTTCAGGAAGAATGTAGGCATGCAGAGAATTACTCGATTCAATTTAAGAGTATTCTCGGAGTGTTCGAGGAGGTATTACTGTGGTTGCCAACACAGTAGTGCAAAATTGGTAATGCGGGACAGGCAGTTTGATGTTATTTTGTGGCTCAGGGTTGATATTGGTGGTGATAAGTGGCGCATAAAATTCGTTACAGTCAGTCATGTGTGATATGCTATGTTTTTTTTTGTTTTTATTTTATTTGCGAAGGGGGAACATTCAAAAGGCTGCACCGTGCAGGTGGGAGTGTGCTATGCTTACGCACTAAACCTGAACCTCCGCATTGAAACTTCGTCCCTTTGTAAACCGTCCTTTGTGAATTCACGGGGCATGTGGACAGCACTGAGCTGAAAACTGTAAGGCTAATAACCATCGTTTAAGGGGTAATAGACGTACTCTTCTCAGCCTACTGCGTTTTGTGAACGCTCAACTCTTCGCAGTTCTTTTGTTAAGCTTTTAGCGAGGGTACTGACCACTGACCAGTTCGCTTCGCTTTTCAGCATTAGGGACACCAAGTTTTGTTGTGTCACAGTTTCCCCGAGACTGTTTGAAGCCGGGCATACGGGCATTATCGAACTTGGGGCACTCGAATAAAGCATGGTTTGCCTCTTCAATTTTATTTGAAGAGCAATGTGAGCAGTTTGGATTTACAGCGTACTTAAATTTGAACGAGTATGCTCTGAAGCATCAATGGCCGCTAAAAATCTATGTTAGATAGAAGTTCACTGAGCCTTGACTTCTTTCGCACCAATCGGCTATGTTTGGGGTGGGCTGGTATGTTCAGCGATCCTTCAGAGATCTATTCCAGTGGTCTTGCCACTTCATCATGCTTCTTTCTCTAGCAACTTTCTTGCAAATGGACGCGTTGTTATTGGCCGTCAGAAGCGTCTCATCTACGAGAAGGTCGATGGTTATCGAGCTTACTAGGACTAATGCTGCAGCTTCGGAAACTGTTCTGAAGGCACAACATACCCTGAGTGCGCCGAGTCTGTAAACAGATTCAATACCTTGCCGATAAGACTTCGTCTTCATTGCTGAGGCCCATACCATTGACCCTTACATCACTATGGATCTTACTACATTAAGGAGTAGTTCCCTGCACGCTTGTTTGGGGCCTCTCGTATTAGGCGAGATATGGGGGTATGGAGCCATACCTGCGTCGGATGCTTTTTTGTGGGCATACTGGAGATGCTGTTTAAATGTTTATCGTGAGTTAATCATTACACCAAGGTATTTAATAAATGCACCACCGTCCCCTTAACATTGATGCTTGCAACTTCCATCTTTTTGCGGCTGCTTATGAGCACCGCCTCAGTTTTATGTTCGGCTAGGCAAAGCCCCACTGATAAAAGCCAGCTATAGATGGTTCCAATTGCAACACTACTGAGCGCTTCGATTTCTTCCAGGTGTTTTACAGTTGCCACAACCGCTAGGTCGTCCACAAAGCCGACGATCTTGACGCCTGTGGGAACTGTAAGTCCAAGAATGTCATCGTACATATCGTTCCGTAGCAGGGGGGCTTAGGACCTATCCCAAAGGGACACCACCGGAGACGTTATAAATCTTGATGCCTTTGTCTGTTGCGTAGCTTAGAACTCTTCTATCGAAGTAGTTTGCTATTACCCTAGAGAGATAGCATGGGATTTCAAATTCTGCGAGCGCTTTCATTATATTCTCCCAGTTTGTGGAGTTAAAGGCGTTGCGCACATCCAGTGTTTTCACGAGACAGTACTGCTTTGCGCCCTTCTTCCATCTTTTACCTTCAATAGCTTTCTCTGTCATGTTTGTTACAAGATTTATGGCGTCGGATGTTGAACGAGACTTTCGGAACCCAAACTGTTGATCCGAAAGTCCTCCTCTGGCTTGAATTGCTTCGTCAAGGCGGTTGCACAGCACTCGCTCGAAGATCTTGCCTATCGTGTCGAGCAGACATATAGGTCGGTATGCTATGTGTCAGTGTGTGTAAGTGCTATGTCGGGGTAAAACCTTTAGCCGAGGAGACTATCACAGGGCTGGCCCTTCGGGGAGTTTTTTGATGTCTGTGGTGGCTCATTGTCGCGAGTAGTTCTGCGGTGATTGGCGTAGAGTTGCGCTTGTTTACAACCGGGTGACAATGCCCACATATTGTTAGAGATTTTAGATGGGTCTCGATTTCCACCAATAAATGTGGATATTGATAACACTAGCCATCCATAATTGGTACTATGGTGCCAATATCAATATGTAATCCATACAGGATATTTATTAAATTAAATATGCAATAAGTGTGGTGGTTCAACCAGTATTGAAACTACAAAATAGGGCGTTGGTCGCATCCGGAGTCAATGAAGTGAAGCTCAGGAGATGATCGGAAGGACGCTAGTTAATGAAACGCAGCTGTTGTTAATGTCCGGAAGATCATCGGTTGAATAGACGTTAATTACCGTAGGTTGCTGAATTAGATTAGGTTTCTGAAGATTAATCTGCTGAGTGTCAATTCGTTGAACCTCGACTGCTTGTGTCAGGAAGCACCGTAGAATTGAGCTGTCAAGGTAGGTGTCTACGTCAAAAACTATCCGAAACTTATCTGTTTATGTCACAGGATATGTTTTGCTTTATCAATTTACGCAGAGTATTGATATTTTCTGGCACAGCAATCGATTTTGGACGACCTTCACGGAACTCTTTCCGGAGCGAACGGGGGTCACAATCGAATTCGTTATACCAGTTTTTTACAGTACTGTAGGTACATATGTGCTTTATTGCCGTATAAGGAATTAAGTTCATTGAAGCATTCTTGTCCTGAGAATCCACGTCGAATGTGAAGAAAAAAAATCAGACAAAAATGTTCAGGAGTTAACTTTATTTTTTGCTCGAGATGCATTTTTCAAGATTCTAAACAACACAAATCCCGCTCAAATTGTAAACCGTTCTGAAGAAGGATATGTGCAAAAATGTCAAGTTTCCAATGGAAACGTCAGATGGTAAGTGTTACTATTTACTGTTGCCAAGGTCAGAAATATAAATAGCAACCCTCGAATCCAGCATGCGAATTTCTAAATACTGAGTTCGAATTTGAATTTTGTAGCTACTGTTAGAAACTTTTATCAAAGCTGATTCCATTCAAACTGAATTTTTAAAAAATAAAACGTTGATATTTTGTGATCCAATTTAAAATTGAAAAACTTCAAAACGTATGTGTCGTCAAATAAGCATCAACTAGCACCAACGTGCAGCGCGTGGCTATGTTTTGGCTTTATTCCGGCGTTTAATGATCGTGCCATCGATCGTTTGCCCGATCGTAATGGAAATAATTGGAAAAACTTTATGAGCGTGCTTCTATAAGATTTTCATAATTTAATTTTTTTTTTTTTTTTTGGTTACTTTTTTTATTATTTTTCTTCTTGCTTCTGACACACGCTGGCCCGGCCGGCATTTGGTATCAGTAAACCACGATCAGCAACTATAAAGAAAAATTTTTTATACTGTATGTTCTCGTCTATGGCAACATGTTGAAATATTCATATGCTTTTATGCCACTTTGCAGCATTTTCTTGGGCTAGTATGCGTGTGTGTGTTTGTGTGTGTGTAAACTGGCATCTGGTTGGCGAAACATTCTGAAAAAAAACTAGCTATTGTAAACTTTGAAGTGATCGCAGTTCTTTGTCCGCAAAATTTCAATTGCAGAGATCATTAAGGAAAAAAAAAAAAAAAAAAATTAATAAACTTATAGCATCTACTACGGAACGCACTTAGAAATAAATCCAAATGTTTTTAAATTGATTTTTTATGGGAATTGAGAGTTTAAAAATAGATCCTAAAAACCCTCAAAGAGGGTGTTTCTAGTGCCTCTTCTGATGCGTTGATGCGTCTGTATTGACGTTTTGTCAGTACTCTAATTTCAGAAGCTTACAATTGAGTTGGGCCGAGGACACGCCTATTTGTCACTACTGCAAAGACTGTAGTGACTACTCATTGTGACGGTATGAGTGGAGTAGAAAATTTGAAAGATTACCACGAAAATGTGAATTTTATAGCGATAAAAAAAAATAATTAGAAAATAGTTAAATTATCTAGTTTAGTTCTAGATTAACCAAAAAGTAATCGTGACTTGTGCACCATTCCATTTAGACAAAGTTTCTACGTAGGGTGCTACTTAAATTTCGGGATCTAGCGATGCTAAATGTCATTCCAGTCGAATTAACGTTTCTATTGGAAAGTTTGAAATTTTTTTGCTTGAATGTACTCATAGCGTTTTGATGTAAATGCGCTTATTGTGTTGTTTAGTGTTTTTAAAATTGTATTTCACCAAAAAATGGAGTTGACACGTGAACATTTTCGTACGATTAATTTTTACAATTTTCAACTTGAATCATCTCAAAAATAGTGAATCGATGAACTCAATTCGACTTTTGGCTATGAAGCACTGTCAAAAATCTCTGTATATAGGTGGTATACAGAATTCAAACGGGGCCGTACTTCGTTCACTGGCGAATTTCGTGAAGAACGTTCAAAATATGTTGTTGTGCTAAGCAATTGATGCTGTGCAGGAACTGATAATGCTTGATCGTAACGTGATATATCTCGAGACTGAGGCATCCCTGGGTATTGCTTTCACCAGCATACATAGCATTTTGCATGAACTCATAGTTATGAAACAGATTAGTTCACGATGGATTCCATGTTGGTGTCGATTAGTGCAAAGACTTATATAAAATCGTGACTGGTGACGAATCAAAGATCTATGCGTATGTGTCTGAAAATAAACAGCATTCGACTGTACGGGTCTTTCAAGATGAAACAAATCCAACAAAAGTTGTTCGAGCTCGAAGCGCTGTAAGGCAATTGGTCGCCCGTTTCTTCTAAAAAACTGGTCATATGGCTACGGTACCATTTGAGACATGTAGAACAGTCAATTTGAAATGGTACACAATCATTTGCTAGAAGTATGTCGTGAAATAAGGAAACCAAACATGCGCCGAAGTATTATTCTTCATGTAGACAATACGAGCTCCCACACATCAGCTCAAACAAAGACGCTTTTGAGCACTCAAAACATAGAATTAATGGGTCAATCGCAAAACTATCCTGATTTGACACCCAATGACTTCTTTTCGTTCCCGCACATCAAGGATAAGGAGCATGCAAAACGATATTCGACGCCAGAAGAGACGTTAATGCGTTTAAAAACAATGTTTTGGAGATGTCTCAATCGGAATGGGATAAATGTACGACATATGGTTTCAACGCATGCAAAAAAGTTTAAATCATAGGGGAGAACGATTAATTTCGTAAAATTTTTTTTACGGTATTTTTAATAAAAAAGAAAAATTCAGTCCTTATATATATTCCCGAATTATATGTAGCAACCTTCGTTGTAACTCTTAAGTTCCAGATATCAATAGGCTGAGACTTTTGAAACTTTGATCAAGTTTCCTCAGCCTACTAAGACAAGTTATCAGTGTTAAATAAAAAACGTGAAAAACGACAAATGCAAAATAAAACAAGAAAAAAAAAAACAAACATTTCAAATGCAGGAAACTTGATTCTACGAATTATGGGCCTTTTTTTATCTTATATCAAATGCTAATGGCCATGCGAACAAGCGTTATAAAATCAAAACAAACAAATTTTACCTACAGATCATGAATAAATTTAGATTATGCCTAAACTATATGACGATGTTAATGATAATGATGATGAAGATAGTGATAGCGATAGTGATAGTGATAGTGATGATGCTCAGGATGCTGCTGATAAGATGATAGATTACTAAGATAAGCGGTAACAGCAGAACAACAACAACAAAAAACCACATGGCTAACTTTGTTATCAACAGCAGCAGCATGTGAGAAAATATTGCTCTGATAAACAATGACGTCTATTTAAGCGCCATCTTTTCAAATAATTGCAAACGGCACATAAACTACTAAATCAACAAACAAAAATAAGGTACTTTTATAATACGAGTAGCTTGCACGTTATTTAGTAGTAGCACAAGAAAGAAATAAAACACAAAAACAAACACAAAAAAAAAAAAAAAAGAAATAAATAAATAAAAAATTAAAAGAAAAAAAAAACAGAGGCTAGACTAAACAAGTCAAGATCTGAGTGGCATAAGAGCGTGACAAAGTATGGTTTAGCAGAGAGAGGCTTAAAATGAGAAAAGCAGCAGTGTTGCCACAGGTAATACGTCGCATTGTGGTATTGTGTGTTTGGAGCCGTGGAAATGTGCTTCTTTAAGGTTCGATTTTTCGATAAGTATAAATCTGTCATACGGTGGTAAGATCTGGCAGCTCTTTTATTCTTTTTAGGCCCAAGATCTTAACAAATCTAATATATCGGACGATTTGGCAACACTGATAGCAATGAACTAGTGACAAGTTTTTATGCTGTATGCTCACTAGCATAACATAGCCAGTAGTATCCCACTGGTAAATTGGCACCAAACAACATCGATGCTCAAATTTTTTTTTTGTTTTTCATGAACAGATATGGGCGCCACCATGATGTAATTAATAAGGTGATAGTGAATTTTTCACCACACACTCAATTTTGCTGAATCTGTCAAAAAATTGTGACATAAAGAGAGGACCTGTTGGTTAGTGTCAAATCATTATTTGTTTTGTTTGCTTGCTTGTGGTAGTTCTAGCTAATAAGTAATAAATTGAAATTATAAGTAGTTTCGTCGAATTTTCATCAAAATAATTGAAAAACAGTGAAATACTAGAGCGAAAACAAATGTCACAAACTTTGTTTTGCTATGGTTTTGCTTTAAATATGCAATTCGCTGTTTTTGACAGATCGAGAGTTCATTTTTGTGAGAGAGGTTCAAAATTCACTACCACCTTGTTAATTACACCATGGGCGCCACTACATTTAACACTTTAACTGCCACCATACAAAAAAAATATCGGGTCCTCCGGGCCATTTTTTTTTTATAGATCTAGTGTATTTTGGTATCAGAATATCCGAACAAAATATCAGAAAATGTTTTTTTTTATATATCTGTGAAATTTTGAAATATTTTATTGAGGCACAACATATGTACCTCACGACCTAATGTATACGTTTACTGTATGTTCACTGTGGATGACGGACAGATGAACATGGCCAAATCGACTCGGGTGATTATGCTGATCAAGAATATATAAACTTTTCTAAACCTACCACGCTTCCTTATGGGCGTTACGAACGGAGTGACAAAATTAAAGTTTTTAAAATTAAAAACCCAGTAAAAGGGGTTGTGTTTTAATCGTGGGGGTAAAGAAATAATGCACTAAAGTTAGGTTTATGTATGCCAGGCCATGCGGAAGTGAACTACGTTTACGGATTTGCATTTCGAGGTACTAATTTTAAACCATGAACTATAATGTGTAATCAAATAATGAGGCATATACGCTGTGCCTCAGAGCCTACGTGGACATTTTATTGAGTTATTGATTTTGTCCATTTTGATAAGATCAAAATTAGGAAAGTCCTATTAGCTTAGTTCTGAAAGTTATGAAGTCCCTGCTCATTATTTAATAGTAATATTTTTTTTTTATAATAACTGAGTTATTTGGCTAAAAATTCTAAAGCTACAAATTCTATCATCCTATAAGAATTATCCCAAAAGAAATAGTCTATCAGCCTGTAACAATATTTTTTTTCATATTAATTATAATGCATCTGTTCACGTGCATTAGTATATTGTATATTAAGGTAGATCGAAAAAAATTTTTCGTTCGACACTCATATTCTGGGAGCTGGATTCAGAAAGATCTTAAATCCAAAAGGATATCGAAATCAATGTACCGTCTGACAGCGGTTTTGATTTGAAAAAATCACTTTTTCCTTAAAAATCAACGGTTTTTTCGTCGTTATATCAAGCTAAAATAACTACCCCAAAGTAGGGTAAAAAGTAAAGGTTTCTGGGGCCAAAAAGTTGTGAATAGGAAGATTGTTTGAGCACAAAAGTGTTCACAACACAAAAGTGCTCAGATTTCTCAAAATGTTGGGTATTTTTCACAAAAATCACTATAAATTTTTCAGTTAATTTTAGAAAATGAAGTCTTTCTAAAAGAGACTTAATACAATCTATTGATTTCTAAAAAGGTGCATTTTTCATTTACGTAAAAAGCAATTTTAGTGGCTACTTGCCAAATATTAAATACATATTAGATAATGTTCGTATTTGCAAAAATAAAGGATTTGTTCTTTATAGATATGAACGTGAATGAAAATCCTTTAAAAAAATTTATTGCACTATTTTGAATTTTTTTATTTATCAATAGATTACATAAAGTCTTTTTAAAAAATACAAAATTTTCTAAAATTTACTGAAAAATAATGGATTTATAGCGATTTTAGTAAAAATTATCCAAAATTTTGACCGAAATCTGAACACTTTTGCATTAAAAAAATCCTCGAATCTAACAATCTTCCTATTCACAACTTTGTGGCTCCGGGTACCTTTAATTTGCACTTTACTTTGGGGTAGTTATTTTAGCTTGATAAAAAATTACTGCGAAAAAACCGTTGATTTTTGGCGAAAAGGTAATTTTTTCAAATCAAAACCGTTGTCATAAGGTTGAACCGATTTCGATATCCATTTGAATTTAAGATATACTTGAATCTAACTTCGAGAGTGTCGAACATTTTTTTATGTCTGAACAAAACGATCCACCTTATTGTATATTGTTTTTCTAAAAGAAGTTAAAAGTAGTCTTGATCATATTTCAATCTAAGCACTTCAAATAATGAATTGTAAATTGTTTCATGTCATGATTTTTACTTAAATGTTTTTATTTTTTGCCTATAAAAATTATTGTGAGTTCGAATGTTTTTGCCTATCCAAATTATAATGAGTTCGATTACATTCTTTGTTTTTTTTTCTTAAGCTTTGTTATTATACAAATAATTTCAGGTATAATAACTATTAAGTTAAGTCTATCTTGGTCTGTCTGGTACGAAATGGGGTGACAGATTAGTGGAAAAGAAGGCGCAACCAAGTGAAACATTTCTAGAATGTTTTTGGCTTGACGGGAAGCCGTTGGAACATGTGAATTAGAATCTGAGGCAATTGTTATACCTTTACCTCTGTCAATTCTATTTATAAGGCAATTCTATATATGTACTAACTTCTCTACCAGTAACTGGTACAACTTTTAAGCCTTAAATATTGAGAAAGTTTCAGTTGATTAGAAATGAGGAAAGAAAGGCAGAAAGGCTTAAGTGTAGGACCATGGCCTGGCGAGGATTCAAACCCAGGACCCTTGGGGTAGCAGTAAAGCGCGCTACCTACTCGACTACCAAGGCCGTCAAAACTTACCACCTTACATCACCGAATAAAATTAAAAGTACAATAAGTTTAATAGAATTGTGGAATTGTGTGAAGAAGATTGTTCGAAAACATTCCGATCAAGCTTTCTTTACCAGTGGGTCTGTGTCCACGAGGCAAACACTGAGCGAGCGTGTATTTTTCAAAGCGGCTCTCAATCTTCTGGTTGTTGTTTTAGTTGCTGCTGTTGTTGTGCTAGCTTTTGCTCAATTTGTTATTTAGTTGTAATTTTTTATGTTTTTTTTTTTTTCGAATAGTCTGAAGTAGTGTTGCCTGTCATAACGATATTTCGCCATCAGCGGGCAATAAATTGCCGGTTTTAATTATTTTTTGGGCAATATTTTGACAGCTTTTACCGAGTTTAAATAAAACTTGTATGACAAAATATATAAATATTATGTCTGTTTCTGAACTCTTGTAGAAGAAACGTGAAAGGTAAAAATTATAGAATGTAATAAACAAAATTGTTTTTGATAAAAAAAAAAAATCCAAAAAGTACTGTAACGAGTTTTATTTAAAACTTGCAACTTTTGATTATTTGTTGTTGTTTTGACAAAAGTATTATAACGGTTTTAAAGAAATTTGAGTATTTTTCGGAGTCAATTAACCATTTTCTATTATGGGGTACAATTTTTCTTTTGGTTTTCTAAGTTTTTGTTTCAATGTTCAATAAATTTCAAATTTTTGAATTAATATTGAAAACGAGTTTTTGAGCTCTAGGCCAATCATGTTGAGAACGTAAATGTTGTGTAAAGTCACACAAAAGACTACTGATGAGTTGGTGTAGCGACCAATGAAACAGTCTGTATAGTCAAAGCTGTTGTGATTGGCTCTATACAGAGCCGTTGTTGTTGTTGTTGTTGGCTGTCGCCTTCTTTGTTCTTCATGTTGTCTTGTTCTCAACATGATTGGCCTAGAGCTCAAAAACTCGTTTTCAATATAAATAATGAAAGGCCGTATTCAAAAATATTAAGATTTTTGAATTAAAATAAAATTGAATTGCAAGTTTTTGTTGCTTGAAATAGAATTTGGTAAAATTTTTTCACAAATTTTCAATTTTTCAACCGATTTATTTCTAATATATTTATCTATTCCTCAATAATTAGAAAAAAAAAACAACACAAAATAAAGAAAGAAAATGAAAACAATAAAGTAATTTTTAAGATAAATTTTTCATAAGACAATTTTTCATAAATCCATTAAAGCCTTATAGTATAAATATGTACTTTTTAGAAAACGCTCTTAACATAAGTTTCCTAAAAAAAAAAATAATTGAAAAATGTCAGGTGACTTCTGTTCAACGAACGATTACTTCACACAAAAAAAAAAAAAGAATCATTACAGGTTTTCGACCTCAAATTAAACCTTTCATATAATATTTGAAATGCAACTTGTACAATTAAAATTCAACTTGTTACACTCACAATTCAACATCGTACACTGCAAATGCATCGTTTTAAAAGTCGAAGCATTACAGAAAATGTTGAATTTGAAGTCTTAAAAGTTCGATTTGAAGTGTTTTAGGTAGAATTTCATTGGTAAAATGCCTTATTTGCAGTTTCAAAGGTTCAAATTGATGTTAAAAATCTGTATGAAGCATTATAAAAAAAAATTAAATAGTTTTTTATGCTTAAGAGAAGTTAAAAAATCAGTTGTAGCAAGGATAATTCAAAATAAATAATCCAAGAAGTATGTATATACATAGATTTTTTAATTGAACCTCAAAATCTTGATTTGGGGTAAAAAAAACCGTTTTTGATAGTTGTTATTATATACATCTAACTATATATGGATATATATCTCTATATATCTCTTCGATTTTTAGTTGAAATAACAAAAGGATTTTTTATTATAGATATGAAACATTGAGTTTTGCAATGAAGTATCGTTCATACAGGTTCTTAAATTAAAGTCCAATCTTTTACGATCCAAATTAAACTTTTTCAAGTTCAAATTCAATTTTTTTTCAATTCAACCCTTGAATGTATTCTGGTTTGTAAATGGTTAAATTTAAAATGGGAAAAGAAAAATTTGAATTTAAAGTGTTAAATACAGGATTTTTAATTAAAATTTGAAGTCCAAATTAAATTTTTACAAATTAAATACAACTTCTAAGACTTCAACTTTTTAATTTGTATTTTGACCAGCAGAAGATTGAATACTAAATATAAGAAGAAGAATGTGATTTGTAAAAACATTAAATTTAGTTTTTTAATTCAGCTTTAACACTTCAAATTCAATTATATACAACAAACCAAATTCAACATTTAACATTTTAACCATTTAATTTTATTTTGACTAGTAGAAGTTTGTATTCCATATGAAATAAGTTAAATTTGATTTGAAAAAATTGGAATTTAAAGTATTTAATACAACGAAGCATCGTTACTTTAAATTCAACAATTTTTACAACTGAAATTCGACTTTTCGTACTTCAACATTAAAATTTGTATTTTGGCCAGTAGCAGCTTTAATTTTAAATCTAAAAAGCTGAATTTGATTTGAAAACATTTGAATTTAACGAATTATATACAACTATGTATCATTTATACAGAATTTTAAATTCAACCTTTTACACTCTAAATTTAACTTTTACAAATGCATTTTTTGCATTTCACTTTTTAACTTGTACCAGTCAAAGGTAGAAAGTTAAATTTAAAAAGTAAAAACTTGAATTTGATGCGTACACATTAGAATTTAAAGTGTGAAAGGATAAGTTTGAAGTAAAAAACCCGTGTAGCTTTTCGTTTTAGATAAAATAATGTTTTTCAACTTTACCTGATTTTTTCACTGTGACATCAGTTTGTGGAGAAGTTTTCCGTGCAATGTTGGAAAGTGAAAGTAAGGGGTTATCGATTTCCTCCTTCGGGAAGTAAAGTTTAACAAAAACATTAAAAATCCTGATTTCTATTTAATTTCAATTTATATTTAAATTTAAAATTCTGATACTTTGCCATTATAGTGGAATACAATATCATTCAAACTTTGGAAGTTTTTGCAGGACTTAATCCTGTTGAGTTAATTTTCGATCATTTTTGCGCACAACTCGGGCACTAGCTTGGCGAATGTTGATTTTTAATTTTAGTTTGATGTGACCTTTTTCATTCAATTCCATTGGTTTTTAATTGCTCAAGAGGTAAATACGATATTTTACGTAGCCCAAAAAAAAAAAAAAAAAAAACAAAAGTCCATAGGCGTCAAATCATACGATCTTGGTGTTCAATCGACATCGCCAAATATCGAAATAAGTCGTCCTGGAAATTTCTGTAGCAACAAAGCCTTAATTGATGCTGTTATGTGACTTGTAGCCCCCATCTTGTTAAACCACATATCGGCCAGCATCATATCTTCAATTTCAGGCAAAAAAAAAAAAAAAAACGATAAACATAGGGCCATAGTGCTCACAATTTACTGTATAGGTTGCTCCTTGATCGTTTTCAAAGAAATACGGACCAAGGACGTCACCAGACCATAATGCACATCAGATAATCACTTTTTGCGAATGCAATGGCTTCTCCACAATCGCTTGGGGATTTTCAGGCAATTTTGCTTATTCACTTATCCATCTAGCGCGAGTGGGGCTCATCGCTGAAGAAAATTTGCTTCGAAAAATTTAGCATTTTACAAAAATCAACAATTTAACCATGTTCACGTATTGCTTGGTGGTAAAATGTTCCATATTGTAAAATGGCAAATTTTTGACTACTCAAAAATCAGTTTGGATGACATGAACATATGACAGCTGCCAAATGCCAGTGCTATACTTTCCGAAACCCTTTATTGTCATGTGTGGAAGTATTTCACATCCAATAAAGTAAAAATTTATTTAAAATAGATTCAATTTTTCAACTTTAAGCTTTTTACTTATCCATAAATAAATGAAAATTCAGAAATTACCTAAAACTACGATTTTTTTAATTGATTTTGCTTTTAAATTCTGTCGTTCAGCAACAAAAACAATAAAAATACTTTTTGGTCTTCTTGGGTTTTCAAAATTTAAAATTCAACTGAATCAGTTTTCACTGCATTTTCAACCCACTGAAGTCGATTTCTGAAAAAAATTGAGGCTTTTTGGATTTAAAATAAAATAAGTTTTTTAATAATTGGCAGATATAAGGACATTACTATACAAAATTTGTCCACAGATTGATGTCAAAGTAAGCAACCTCTCAGAAAAGAATTTAGAAAATTTTTAATGGTTTCACCTTTAACTTTAACTTATTGCAAAACTCTCCACTTCACAATTAATACAAAATGTTATTTTTATTTATTTAACCAGTAATCGAAGAAGCAAATAGTACACGCATAGAAATTTTTCGTACACCACAACTGAAAAATTAGCCAACTACATTTCGTTTGTAAGTTGTATTTGTCACAAACGAATATTCAGTTGTCAACTGAAAAATATATCTTATATATATATGAATACATATACCGCAAGCTATTTTGGTCATTATTATTTATTATACTGATTGTCTTTCCCTCTATGTCCGTCCGTTCTCTTATGGATTTTACTCATCGCACCTCTGTTGCTATCTCCGTCCGCTTATGTACAACAGTTTGTCCATAAAGTAACTCTGAATTATAAGCGTTTTGTGTATGCAACGAAGGAAAAAACAAAGGAAGTTTTCAGTTGGGAAAAACAATTTTTCAATTCCAGCAATTTAAAAATCATTCGCGTATATGACAAAAGAAATTAATTACCTGCAACTAAATGACGCGTTTCTCGCAACTGAACTATTATTATGACAACTGTTAAAACGTTTGCAAAAAACGTTTGCAAACTGGCAATACAAGTTTTTTTCTTTGCGTGTAATATATACGTTTTTCTAAAAAAAAAAACGGTTTTTTCTTCAACACCAAATCCAAATTTTGAGTTTAAATTCGAAAATCCAACTATGCAGTTATAATACTAGTACATTCCAGCATAGCTAAAGCATTCCACTAGATCTCGTGCCAAGATTTCTTTGTATTTTTCGATTTTGTAGCACAGTGTAACATTAAAATTTAGTAATATTTTTAATACTTTCCAAAAAAAAAAAACTTAATTCCAAGAATATTCCACTAAAATTGCATTGAAAAAAAAAACTGAACAGAAAACTCTCTTTTGAACTTTTGAGCGTTTTGTGAATTAGATCTAGCGTGAGCAAAAACTGGCAACACTGGTCTCGAGAGAACATCGAAATTTGTATTTCTTTGAGGTTTTTTTGGTGGAACGACAATTGTTAGCGCTTAGTTCGCGAAGTTAGTTCGGTCGGTTTGTCTGTTCGAGTTTGGTACTGTTTAAACTGGCTAAACTGCGAAAAGTTGCAAATAATTCAGGTTCAGATAATGTATCTCTCGAAAAAGTGCTTAAATTGAAAAAGTTAATATTTAATAAATAAGAAAAAAAAAAAAAATAAACGCAAAAAAAAAAATAAATAATAAATTATGCAAAATATGCAAAAAGCTAAACGTTAAGTTAACGTAAGCATACAAGGCAGTTAAGAAAGCGGAAAAAATTCGAGTTTTCATTATCACGCTACGAGAATCTTTGAAAGATGCGTGTTACCCCTCGTTTTGTTTTTTTGGCGCTATTGTTGCTTCTGCCAAAAGTTTGAAGTTAACATAAGCAGCAAAGACAAAAAACAAAAAAAAAAAAAAAACTAAAAAACTCTTTTATCTACAGCGCTGAGCAGCAAAATTTAATCAAATAAATTTTTGTTCAAATCTGGCTGTTCACAAGTTTTGTATCTGCAAGATACTCGCACGCGCACTTGTATCTAGTTGGCGCGTATCAACATAAAAGTCGTAAGATTTTATAACCAAGAACAAGCAAGAACAACAACAACAACCGCAAGATACCAACATCAATATCAGCACCAACAACAGCAAAGGCAACAACCCATCGACATTGTCCCCGGCTAGGCTGCTGTCTGGTGTTGCATTTTAATTAAATTACAACAACAACAGCAACAATAACAACATCAACAACAACAACAGCAAGAGACCAGCAATTTTCGATTCATCGATTTTTATGCTCTTTGTTTTTTTGCATAAAATAAATATTAGCCAAAAAAATATATTCAGAAAATTTGCGCGCGTGTCTGCGTTTTTGAAGTGGCTCCAGCGACTTTTTTTTATTACTTGATATCGTGTGCTTTTTATTTTTTTTTTGTGTGTGTTGAGACTTGGCTTTTGAGGCATGATTTCCAAAGAACATCAATTAATTGCTTCCCCCGCGTCTGCCAACAGCATCGAATGCCAACATTTATTAAAAGCTCGCGCTACGGCGGCCTCCACCACCAGCGGCAATGCCTGCTGCTGTTGCTGTTGCTTGGATCGCGATCGAGATCACAATCATACGCACAGCTGCCACACCTCCGATTTAAATTCAACATCTGACAGCATCAGCTATGCTGCAGATTCTAGCTGCTCCACCTCCGTCTGTGCCTCAGCTGCCAGTACGATACCAATTCTCCGCACAACCGACGATGATCATCTTCATCATCATCATCATGATGGCTGCGATGATGATTTCGAGGATTGCCAAGATCATGCGCACTACCCCCACAACAACAACAACAACAACCACGGAGATCTACTCTACTCCTTCAAAGGCAATCCGCCAGAGCTGTACTCCCGCAAGAAGGAATTTATTCATGCGCGTTACTTGGTGCAAAAACAGGTAAAGCTAAAAGCTCGACTCTATTGTATTTGTTAACCTAAGCTTTGCGAGTTCGCTCATGCAGTGCGATCTAACAATCAAATCGAATTGTGAAATAGTTAAGAAATAAATTTGAATATCGTTTTAACCCTTTGCTAGCAGGGAGGGTCTATAAAGCTGCAATAGGGAAAAGTAAAATGCTTTGTTTCTTAAGCACTGACATGGGTTGTAAGTATAGCTTGAACCAAAATAATTGGTTTTTTTTCTTTTAAAAGATTTTATGGAATGTTTACTGTAAATATGGAAACGTTTTATCAACCCAAAATAGCTTGACATAAGACTGAATGGATTATGTTTTCAGCCCATTATGCAATGAATATCGTTTCAGGTGAAAAATTTTCTAGAGAAATGTCCTTTATGATTCTCTTCATATTCAAAAAAATGGCAACTTCTATAGAAATTTGCTTGTACTCAAAAAGTTGTGGAGTGCACTGAGAGTAGTTCAAGTTAAATATTTCTTTTGATAATAAAACTTATTTCAGCTTTGTGCCACGTTTTCCAGGTGTTATACCTATTCAGTAAAGTCCATCTATGCTCTAAATGGGGCGATGGATTAGTAGAAAGGAAGGTACAATCAAGTAAAACATGTCTAAAAAGTTCTAATTCAGTAGAAACTTGTGAATTTGGATCTGAGGCAAGTGTTATGCCTTTACCTCAGTCAAATTAATATTTCTAAACAATCACCAAAAACTTCTCTCTCAACAACTACAACTTTTGAGTCGTAATTATTGATGAATCTTAAATTTCAGCTGATCTGAAATGAGGAAAAAAATTAAGAAAGTATAAAGCATAGGACCATGGCTTGGCCGGGAGTCTAACCTCGGGATCTCTGGGGTGGCAGTTAAGCACGTGTGAGTACCGAGGCTGCCAAATTCGACTATTACCGACTATTACCGAGACAATTTTTTTTAATTGAAATTAATTAATTGCTGATAGGACGTCCCCTCTCTGCAGACAATGGCAAAGCCCACACAGTAAATAATGTTATGTTATGCTATGTCCACACAGAGAGTTTAATTTGAGTTTAGTTTGAGTTCAACCGAAGCTGTTCACACAGAGATGTGTCGGCAGAATTGAGTTTAGTGTGATATTTCTTCGCTCTTTTTTTCGCTTTTATGTTAATATTTTGCAAGCAGTAAATTGGAAAATTTTAGAAATAGCTGTTTTTGACATTTCTCAGCACAAAATCGTCCAATACCCTGAATGTACCTTCTCATTTAAAAAGTTGCTTCTGAACGCACCTTTTCATCTGAACTAGGAACTCAAGAGTTTATTTTGAGTTCAGTGGCAAAATTAAATTTTATACTGATAACTCAAACCAAACTCTTTGTGTAGACAGCATTAAAATTTACTGTTTCTTTAACTTTTTCAAAAATTTACAAAACTAATACTCATTTTTTTACATTCGACAACCCTAAATTGTTGTTGACTGACAGTTCACCGTGATAACGTAAAAAAGCTAACGCAATAACGTAGTGATTAATAAAATGCACATTTTTTAATCCAAGTGATGCTCTACGCTAGCGTTGCATTTTTTCACGGTGATTTATAAAATGATGCCATAAATTGGAAAATAAATGAAATCGGATATAAATTATGCCTACCTACCATGCAAAGTGACGTCATGACAATGGTAAGAACTCCAAAAATTCCACAAGAATTAATCTACTAGCATAAAAATTTCCACATAAGCTTCGATTCCAAAAACAGACTCTGTATTTGAAAATTGATAAGATCGAATGGGAACCACGACTACTTCCCATACGAAGTGACGTCATCAAAATGGCATAATATTTACATAATTCACAAAAATCACGTGAAATTTTACACATGAGCTTTAATATCAAATAAATACTTTAAGTCTAAATTTGTTCATAATCAAATGGTATCCACGCATACTTTCCACACAAAGTGACGTCATCAAAATAGCAAAATCTTTATAAATAGCATAAAAAATAATATATTGACTTGATATTTTACATATAAGCTTTGGAATTAAAATCATATAATGAGGTCGAGATTTGAATGGATTAAATTAAAATCACGCCTGTGACCACCACACAAGCTGACGTCATCAAAACAATAAAAGCTTCATGACGTCAGAAATTATGTATTACATACGATTGTGGGGTGCTTAAACTAAGGTCCAGTCGAAAGCAATACATTCCTTACTAGTTTTTACTTGATTTCTTTTTCTTCCCTACTTATCTTCTCAATTCGAACCAATGTTGATTTTATTGAATAGATGTTACATCAAAAATCTGGTAGAATTCTAAAAAAAAAATTATGATAAAATTATGATAAAAAATACAAATTAAAATTTACCATATGGTGAGGGCCTTCGAGGTATTGGGTAACGGCTCAAAAACACTTTATTTCGTAAGGGCAAGAACGGGGTGCTAGAACAGGGTCCTTGACCCCAATGACTTTAACAATAGAAAATTTGGTCTCCTCGAGGAAAAATATCTACAAGTCATCCTTTAAGTTCAGACTGTAAATATCGGAGATACTTGACGAAAAATTTAAAAGAAGAAACCCTACGTTCTGAAAAAAAAATTAATTTTTTTTTAAATAGTTCTGCTGGGATAATCGATATAATTTATAATTAATGAATTTTCGCCAGCTTTAATGTTCTGACCTTAGAATGGTACAAAAGGATGGAAGAAAAACTGGGATCTGGTGGGTTAGTACTAGAACGGGGTGCTTGATCTTTATGACTTTTAGAGCAAAAAAGTTGCACTCCTCGAAATAAAAACATTGATATCTCATTCGTAAAGATCGGACTGTTAATGTCGAAGATATGAAGAAAAACTTAAATGTGTTCGGTCAAAAAGAAAACCATATTTTTTTCGAAATTTTCTTTCAAAAATGCATCGGATTGGATAGTGTGGCGTACTTTTTTTTCTATACAGTCTAGTGCGCTTATTGTGTTGTTTACAGTGCTTTTAAAATTGTATTTCAGCAAAAAAAATGGAATTAAGACGGAAACATTTTCGTGTGAATTTTTTTTTACAACTTTCAACGTGAATTATCTCAACAATAGCGCATCGGTTAACCCAATTCGATTTTTGGCGATGAAGCACTATTAAAAACCTCTGTATATCGATGGTACACAGAATTCAAACGGGGTCGTTTTTCGTTCACTGGCGAATATCGTGAAGGACGTCCAAAATCTATTGTTGTGCCACAAAACAATGATGTTGTGCACGAACAGAAAATGTTTGATCGTTAAGTAACATATTGTGAAATCGTTACACCAGCATACAAACCATTTTATATGTAAAAGATTGGTTTGCTTCCACATAATTTGACAATCATGAGGCTTAAAAAAAGGATTGGTGCAAAGAAATGCTCAAGAAATACAATCGTGGTGCTTCAAAAGACGTATATAAAATGGTGACTGGTGACGAATCATGGATCTATCCGTATGAGTTTGAAAATAAACTCCAGTCGACTGTATGGGTCTTTCAAGATAAACCAAATCCAACAAAAGTTGTTTGAGCTCGAAGCACTGCAAAGCAATTGAGAGGCCGTTTATTCCAAAAAACTGGTCTGCCATCAAACACGGTATCACTTGAGACACGTAGAACGGTCAATTTGGAATCAATTTGGTACACAAGCATTTCTTTAGCAGATGTGTTCCGTGAAATTAGGAAAACAAACATGCACTGAAGAATTATTCTTCATGAAGACAATACGATCTCCCACACATCAGCCCAGACGATTGACTTTTTGAGGATTCAAAACATCCAATTAATGGATCATTTGTCGAACAGTCCTCATTTGGCAACCAATGACTTCTTTTTGTTCCCTCACATCTAGGCCAAACTGCGTTGACAACGATTTTCGACGCCAAAAGAAGCCGTTTGATGCGTTCAAAGACTATATTTTGTAGGTGTCTCAAGCGGATTGGGATAAATGTTATGACAAATGGTTCGATCGCATGCAAAAATGTTTTAATCATACAGAAGAATATTTCGAAAAACAATAAAGAAAAAAAATTCGTTCCTTATATTTATTCCCGAAATATATGTAGCAACCATGGTAAACGTTCTAAAGACTATAATTAAGTCTAACCCAAAATTCACCAGAGAACAAAGAGGTTAGTTTTGAAAAGTTGTTTTACCTACAAGAAAAGTATAATTTTTCGTTCTTTTGTGAACTCATAAGCGATGAAAAATAGGTTCGCTTTTGGTTCATAAATGATTTAAAACTAGTAAGAAATGATCTTCGACTGGGCCGAAGCTAAAATACCCCTACGGCCGAACCAAAGTATATTCAAAGTCTTAAGCAGTCAATAAAATGCTTATTTAACGGAAAATATTCGCTTTTGTTTTTTGATAAAGTCACTTTGTATGGGAGGTTGGTGCGAACTTGGTCTTTATTTTTTAGATACATGCATAAATATCGAATTTCGCGATGATAAGAATATTTGATAAAGAATATATATACTTTTCTCTGCCTTTCACGCCTCCTTATGGGCGTAGCAAACGGAGTGACAAAATTAATATACCCCTTTTACGTTATTTACACGTGGGGGTATAAAAACTTATACTTTTGATTCATTCAAGGGTTAAGCTCACCAAACCAACAAAAAAAGCAAATACCAAAACGGAGAAAAAAAAAACAAAAAACCAAAAAAAAAAAATAAAAAAAACTTAGCCATGTGCGACTTTTTTACTTTTTTTGCTTGACTTTAGAAGTTTTTGTTTTTTCGTTTTTTTTTTAGTTTTTGTTGTTCTTGTCTCCTTCACTCTTGTTGTTGTTTCTCAGTTAATTGCCGCTTTTTTATTTTATTGTTGTACATGAGTTTTGTTTCTTTTTATTTGAATTTTTTTTTGTTTTTTTTCAGCTAACCTTATTTTATATGTATTTAAATTTTGAGCGCTTTTTTTTATTTCAATTTTTTATTTTTGTTGCACGCCACTGCTTTTGTTTTCTTTTTATATCTTCTGTCAAAACAAAAAAAAAAAAAAAATGCAAAAATGCAAAAACATATATTTTGAAAAGAAAAACTTTTTCTATAGGAAGCTTTTTTCATTGTTTTTTTTTTGTGATTCAATCGGATGTGTTCTGTTTGTTTAAATTTTTAGATTTATAGGAGCTTTTGTTCAACGTGTTTTAATGGCATGCACTAAAAAACAGCATTAATTATTTTTATAGTAAATTTTTATGAATTTCTTATAGTTTCCTATATTTTGCTAAAATTTTTTAATTGTTTTTTTTATATTTCGTCCACGCTTCTTTGACTGTCAACAAATTGAATTTTTCTTTTTACATTTCTTCTATTAAATATTTTTTTGCAGCCAACAACAATAACAAATGTTGTGATTATTTTAGTTGTTTTTGTTGTTGTTGTGTTTGCTTGAATTTTGATTTTTGAAAAAAATATATATTATTTTATTTGTTGTTTTTTTTAAGGTCGCCTTGTTCCAAATTTATTGCTTCTTGGCTTTACTTTAATCTGTGCGCTCGCTCGTTCATAGCTATTTGTTTGTTGTATTAAATTTATAATTTTTTCCGAATTCTTTTGTAAATTTTTTTGTGTTTTTAATTTTTTTCTGTTAAAGCCAGTTTTGCAAAAAAAAAAAAATAAACTTAAGAATCAAAAATCAGTTACGAAACTCTCCGCCTTATTTCATAATCAGCTTTGTTGATTTTGTAGATAACAGCTGTCAAAACATGACAGAGCAAGAGGCAGAGACAGTAGCTGTAGCGGAACGTTTGGAATTGGTACAGAAGTGGCATGGTGAGTTTATCATTCATCTGTGTTATCTTAAAATCGAAGTTCCCGTTTAAGTGCTTTTTTGTTCGTAACTTTGTGTGCTTCCTTCTTTAGTAGAAGCATTCTTCTTTAGAACGGACATCTCACTTAGAGATGTGAGCAGCATAGGTTATCGATTAGACATCGATTATCTCTATTTATTCAACTTATTTCTGTTTGTTTTTGTTTGTTTGTTTGACCGCTATAGAAATTTAGAATGCCGCTCGGATTTCATTAAAAGCGGATATATATTTTTCATACGAGGGTTGCCTTTTGAGTCTTGCGCCTAACAATAAAAAAACAGTGGTTAATCAGTAAAAATGCTTTTATCGTTTTTCAGAGTATTCTTCAAGAAGATCAATATATGTACTTCAATTTTCGACACTTTGAAGCTGGTAACACCTAAAACCAGGGTTTTGAAGGCCTTACTGGTATGTTCGGGCGTAGAAAAATGCTCGCCACGAATTGTGTTCTTAATGTGAGGGAACAAGAAGAAGTCATTGGGTGCCAAGTCGGGACTGTAAGGCGGTTGACGCTCAAAAACCCTTTTGTTTGAGCTGATGTTTGGGAACTCGCATTGTGATGATGTAGGGTTGTTTTTCCTTAATTCTCTAAACACTTCCGGCAAACAAATGTTAGTGTACCATTTCAGCATTAACAATTCTGCGTTGCTTAAGTGGTGCAGTTGCGACATGACGGGTTTTTGATCCGACCGCGGATCACATTAAAAGACTCAACCTCACTTAAAAAGACTCAAACAATGGATAGCTGCTTTGTTTCGTGCTCATAGGCGTAAAAACATGATTCGTCTTCTGTGGTGATATGGTAGACGTGTTTCGAACCATCCCCCCTGTATTTTTTTCAGCATTTACTTGCACCAATCGACACGAGCCTTTTTTTTGAGCAACTGTAAAATTAAAGAGAATCCAACGCGTAGTGGCTCAGCCTATATGAAGGTGCGGTCAAAAAGCGATATCATTAAAATAAAGCATTAATAGCATTAAATATAAAGCAATGAAGTTTGGCAGTTGTCCTTAACATGATATCACGCTCCTATATTCTAAACATAAACTTAATGTAAAATGTTTATAGCTTCAATAGGACTTTACATTTGTCGAAGCACTGTGCAACGGGAACAATTCTTCATGACGGCTAAATGTTTATGTAAAATCGAATGTATGTTAGTCCCACTAATGTCCAAGGATGACTCCATCTCGAGGTATGTCATATGCCGGTCTACTTTCAACAGTTCACGCACAGTATCCATGTTTTTTGCTAAAGCAGACGTTCTTGGAAGACCTTCATGAAATTCGTCTTGGAGAAAACGGCGTCTACGATGGAACCCATTGAACCAGCGTGTTGCAGTTGTTGCGTGTGGTGCTTCATCACCAAAAATCAAACTAAGCTGATCGATGCATTCTTTTCTTGTCAATCCACGTTGAAAGTCGTAAAAATCATCACCCAAAAATGTTGAAGAGTTAATTAAATTTTTTTGCTAAAATACAACATTAAAACCACTGTAAACAACAAACAAAATGGTATAATAATATATAACAAAAATTTCGAATGTTACTGTCACAATTTATTTGACAATAACTACTTGGTCGAGGTGGAAGACTTAAAAGGCAGCGCTGTAGATTTGCAAATGGGAAATAGAGGGGGTAACTGTTGATAATATGATGGATGGGGTAGCATTTATGGATTTTTGCCATATCGACTACAGACGTATGCGCCGGTAAGTTGTCATGGTCGGAGAGCACTTTTTCTATGCCAAATACGGTCGTTTTTGCTTCAAATCAATATAAATCTGTTCAACAGCTGTGACATAATTTTCGTCGGGTTTTACCATAAATTTTCAAAAATTGCATGCCTTGATTAAGCATTACTTTTTGCATAACAAAAGTGAGAAAGAAACAAAAGATAAGCTCAATAAATACTATGGCGAATCGCTCCGTCGTATTCCACGATATAAAAATCCACGATTTTATATTGGACAACCCGAAAGTGAAAGTGCTTGATATAGCCATATGCATATGAAGTGGATCGGTAGTTTCAATTTTACACGAACATTTGGGTATGAGCAAGTTGACTGTAAGATGAGTGCCGCGTTCGTTAATAATCAATCAGAAACATGAACGTGTTCGCACTACCCAACAATGTTTGGATATGTTTAAACAAAATCCGACTGATTTTTTGTGTAAAATAGTTACCATGGATGAAACATGGATCCACCTTTATACACGAGAATCGAAAGAGTAAGTAGGTCCCAGTGGAAATGCACCAAATCGAGCGAAGACTCAAATGGCCGGAAAGGTGCCTGCTTTTTGGGATTCAAGTAGGTTCGATTTTGTTCATCGGCTATTTGAGAAAAGGAAAAACAATGAACAGCGACTATTAACAATGCTTCAGCTCACAAATCGATCGAAACCAAGGCCAAATTGCACTTCGAACTGCTTTATTTCCCCCCCCCCCCCATATTCTCCAGATTTGGCCCCTAGCAACTATTATCTGTTCCCAAACTTAAAAAGATGGTTTCAGGGAAGAAGATTCATCGAATCGGAAACGAATATTTTGGAGATCTTGAGAAATCCTACTATTCAAAGGGCATCGTTATAGGCCGAAACACATAGGAGGTATGCATGCTTCAAGCATCTGACATATGTGACTCAATGTACATATTCTTATGAAGTAGCCCAAATTAAAAGCATGCACGCATGCTTGATGCTTGAAAAATGCGTGAAGTTGGCGAACTATTAAATTTTTGCAGGCATCAAAGCATTGACAGAAGACATGTGTGAAATAAAAGCAATATCAACATAACCATTAAATATAAAATATCCTCCAATTTAACATATTTGAAATTTATCATATATGCGATGCATGCTTTCTATGTGCTTTAACCAAGCATGCTTCACAGGCATGCATGCTGTCTATGTGTTTTGGCCTAATGTTAGAAAATCATTGGAATAAGTGCATCGAGCTGAAAGGGGACTATGTGGAAGAATAAACAATAATTTTGGTAAAATTGTGTGTTTTGTTTTGTTAGGCCGGTAACATCTTAAATATCCTAGTAATTTGCCGATTTCAGTTTACAAAGCACCCTTTGTTGTTTTTTGTACACACCAACGATCGAGTAGTTTCGATCAGCCGTTTATAAATAGTGATTGCATTCAGCTTATATAGGTACCATACAAAGTCTAAGCCTTTTCTGCGCATGTTTGAAAAATATTTGCGCAAAGCACAAAAAGTTAGTGCTTTTCAATTATACTTGCAAAACTCTTACAAAAGCAATCATTTTGTAAATGTCCAATACTGCTTAAGAGAAAAGCTTATAGTTCAGAGGTACTTTTTTGACAAAATGTTACTATACAAGCAAATTGGTAATTTACTTAAGATGCGGAAGAAGATAAGAACGAAGATGCGATATATTTCGGAGGTGCAATCTATAAGAAGACGGACGGACATAGGGAGAGAGATAACCTATATTAATAAAAATCATTTTCTGTTTGTTTGACTACAATACAAATCTTTACGGCTGAACGGATTTAACTCAAATTCAGCTCACATATTACTTGAATCCTAACTTAGGTTATGGCATACTAAGTTTTGACCACGCCTCTTCCGCCCCTTTACAAGTAAAGCAAATCTAACTACTGGCGTATTTTTTTCAAGCAAAAATGCTGAACTTATTAATTTTAAGAAAATCCTGTTATTTTGACACCAAAAACATTCGTATATCTTTAAAATTGCACAAACTTCTGGTACAACGTCTTTTTAAAATAACATCGTTTCCTTAGAATAACAAAAAAAAAAAAAAAACTATCAGAAATTCGTATATTTTACTTGCGAAGCAAATAACTCCGTTGTTTTTGAATATATTTCATTCAAATTTTTTTCGTTGATAAACTGAATTCAAGCACTTAATAAAAACAATTTAAAAGGTACCGTTATATTAGCGGATATATTTTTAATATTTCTTTCAAAAAAGGTCCAAAATATTGACTTTTTACTCAAAAAATGACACAAAAGTTGTTTTTGTTGTTAAAATATTAAAAACTCAAAATTGCATTTTCGACTACATTTTACATGAGATAGCGTTTAATAGCAAAAATGCTTCCAATTTTACAAAAAAAATTTATTAACTGTTTCTGTTATCAAAAAACATGACCCCCACCCCCAGTGATTTTTTAAAGAAAGTAATTTTTTTCAAAAGTTTTTTTCATTCTTTTTATAGAATAGTTAAGCTCAAAGAATAATTTATGTGAAAAAATTATACCAATATCTCTTTTCGATCAAAAGTTATCGCAATAAATATATTTTTCGACACAAACCAAGCTGTTTTTCAAATGCTTATCTATTAATAAAAATCATTTTCTGTGATCATTAAAACTACTGGGAAACTGTAACGGGCAGTGGAAAGTGACAGTGGTGTCAAACTATGAGTCTAAGAAAAGTTTTGAATACACCTATTATGTTCTCATATAGTTGCAGTGTGCAGCAACGCGCGCCGGGAAAAGGCTAGTTAATGTAATAAATAATAATGACCGAAGTAGTTTATTTAACACTTTCAATTGTAAAAAAACACTTGGTAAAATCTTTTTGAAAGACTTCTTTCTAATTGTAGAAAAATACTTGGATAAAGCTTTTTTAAATACAAACTCTCATTATTATTCCAAGATATAAGTTTCGTTAATGCTGCAATAACTTATAAGCTTTTCAGATTTTTTAAGTTTGGTGTTTATATTTCTAAGCTTTTTTAAAGCTTATTCTAAGCTTGTATGGCTGGTTGGATCGTATATCGCATTTTGTTGGTTTTGTGTTTTCTACAATTTGAACTTGTGTGCGATGGCGGGCACTGTCAACATGCGTTATTGCTTTTAAGTCCTTTTTGTTGTTGGTTAATGCAGCGACCGCGCACAATTAATATTTTAGTTGTTAATTTTCACTTAATTATTGTGGGCATCGTTGCTTAAGAGGACCAAAGTAATGCTTTGTCGACGCAAAGAGTTTAGTTTGAGTTTCAATATAAACTTTTGATTTTCTAGTACAATTAAGCAGGATGAAACTCAACCTAAACTCAAGTTGCTTTCTTCTCAATTGTCCGCTTTGTGGACACCGTTCTGAATCGATAAAAGAGATAGAAGCCGAAACAAAGAAGGAATTGAAGGCTATTTACAAAACGATGGTTATCTCAAACATTAATGGATATTTTGACGTGTAATTTGGCAGAGATGTCAATGACAGTATTGTCAAACTAAAAATAACAACATTTGTCCCTATTGGAATCCCTAAAAAAATTTATTTTTAAGGATTCCGGTATTTTTTGCCCACAGTAGTAAGTTAACAAATAAATATTACACTAAACTCAATTCTGCTGACGCATCTCTTTGTGAACAGCTTTAGCTGAACTCAAACTAAACTCTCTGTGTGATCAATTAAAGTATAAGTCTTTAAGCCTAAAAAGTGTATTAACGGTTAGGCACCCGAACTCGCTAGAAATGGTACCATCAAACCCCTATCGACAGAAAAGGAACAAATTGGAATACCTCTCGCAACATGTAAGCTACTGATAAATGAGCTATCCCTTGAAAACACCAACATCACGTGGTCAACGGGTAGTACATGCAGTATAACGCGTCAAGTTTGGCTAACACTGAACTTAAGACGCTCAAAAGAACTAATATCCCTTAGAAGAGACCAAATAAATATCGTAATAGGCGTTCTAACAGGACACTGCCTGATTAGAAACCATGCCCGAAGACTGAATATTCCCCATAACGACTTCTGCAGAAGTTGCAGAGGTGAGGAGGAGGTTGAATCCACAACACACCTTCTCTGCACATGCCCAGCGCTGGCCAGAAAGCGCCATCTCTTCCTAGGTAACTACAGGTTCTACAGTGACCTAGACGAACTCTCAAAAACTTCGGTCTACCGAATACAAAGCTTCATTAATAGCTCCAACTGTTTCAGATAGAGTGGAAATAATTAACCCCTGGTATCACAACGGGCCAAACTGGCCTAAATGTGTCTCATAGGAGACAGCCACGTCAACCTAACCTAGGCACCCGAACAAACATTTATAATATGACAGCTCTACATTAACTTCCAGGATAAAAAACAATTTAAAAAAAACGCATTTTCAGCATTATGCCAAATAGTTAAAATCAGATTTCTCCATACAAAATAGCGCTCATTATTCAAATGGAAAAAAAAACAAATTTTTTCTATAGATGTCTCTCGGTCGCATTGAATGTTTTAGTGAAAATAACTGAACGAATAGACAACGTTCATTGACTTTTAACACGACATTTATGGCCAGTCATTAAAATGTGCAAAAAAAAAAAAACAAAAAAACGTTCGAATAATTTAAAAAAAAACCAGCTGCGAAAAAAAAGTTCGACTTTAAAATAAAAATACAATAAATTAAGAGCACATATTTGTGCAGTTCAAAACTGTTCATCAGTTCGTCTACCTGTCTGTCGCGCTAGTATGACGCACATGTTGGCTGTCGCACAGTCTAATTGACTGTCATTCACTCGATGATGCGTTTGTGCCATTCACTCGCGTCAATTATTCTCGCAGCACGTGCGACGAATGTTGAATTTTGAATATAAAAAATTTTAGAAAATACACTTGCCACCTCGTCTTGAATTTGAAATTTTCATAATATATCATTTTTAAAAGCCACAAAAGTAACCCTTATTTCATGCAAAATACAATTCAAGCCAATTTGAGCTGCATTTCAGTAGCTGTCAGATGGCTAAAAAATTTATGCCAACTGGTGGAAAAAAATGGAAATACATGTTTTATATATTTGAAGAATGTAAAAACCGCATAAAACGAAAAACAAAATTTATATCAATATCAAGTCAAACAGTTAATTTGACAGATTGCCACAAAACTCGTACTAAAATGTATTCATTTTAAAATGAAATCTTTTTTATTTCAATTTAATGAAGCATCAAATTACGGAATATTAACATAATCTTCAAAGCTATTTTTAATTCTAAGGTCAAGGCAATAAATAAATGAAAAACAAAAGTAAAAAAATAGATAAATATTAATAAAAGGAATAAAAATAGGAACGGCGCGCGTTTCATACAGAATAGCTACATACATGCTTGAAGAATGGAAAAAAGTGCGTGAAACATCTATTTTTGCCACACCAACGACACTGGCCAGTTATTTTGTTCAGAAGAAACAAAAAAACAGTTTTTTTAAAAAAAAACTTGCTCAAACATTGCATAACTATACTATGTACATTTGTCTACAACACAAAGCAGCAAAGTTGAAAAGCTTTAATTTGTGGCGAAAAAGTTCTTGACATTTGGTGCTTGAAATGTAACGCAACGCCTTAGGCTTTGTTTACATCAAAAGCATTCCGCTCCTGTTCAGTGTTTCTTGACGCTTTTATTTAAATATTTTTTTAAAATTGTTTTGTCTTGTTTTTGTGTCTATATCTTTTGTTTGTTTCGTCTTTATTGTTGTCTTTAATTTGAAGTGTTGTCACTCTTCTTCTACAAAACATATATATATATAAAAAAAAATTTGGTAGGCATTTCATTGATCTTCACAAAATGCGTGGTGTGTGTGTGTTCGTCTCAGTGTCTGTGAGTGTGTCTGTTTTTTTTTTAAATTAAATTTTAATGAATTGGGTAAAAATTTATTGAGTGCCATTAATTTTGAATGTTTCAATATGTTGTTGGTTGTTTGTGTTGTTGGGGTTGTTGTTTTTGTTGCTGTGCCAGCTTCTTGCGCGCAACATGCTCTCAAAGAAACTGTTTCTTTTTTTCTCAATATATATAGACATATATTTATATGATTATCATGAAACGAAGTAAGAACCGGTTATCGGTTTATATGCTAATTGAATTTTAACAACCTAATTAAAATTGTTATGAAATTCAAAATAGTATTTGAGCGAGTTTTTTTTTCAACTAAGCCGACATTTTATTGAAGAATATTAGCGGATGTAGAATTTAATGGGTCCATCACCTCAAAACAACTTCTGAGTGGGTGTTCAGGGACGCTATAAAGGGTAAACAAGTTCAGAAAGTACATTTTTGACGTGTTAACGCAACGTCTTACCTCTTTTCACTAGGAAACCAGATTTCCAAAAAAAGTTGGTAGATTATTTTTCTGAAATTCATCCGGGTTGCAAACAATTGTTGCTCGCTAAGTGTAGATGCTCAAGAGGTACGGTTTGGTACAATAGTAAAGATTAATTTTTATGCTCCATGAAAAAACAAAAGTTTATATTATTGGTCATCGGAACGCGGAGGGAGACATTGTAACCCCTATGCTAAAAAAATAATATACGCCAATAAAGGCTGATTCTTTGCTCTCAGGACAAGAATAGACAAAGAATTTATGACGTCCCATGAGAGAGCCTTTCCAAAATCGAAAATACAACAATCATGCAATGACGTTGCATGGAATTATTACTCGATAAGTAGTTGTGCCACGGTATTTGTAATGAAACGAAAAGAAAGTTTTTGTACTTGGACTTACGCTAAAAATGCGGAGAAAGCAGCTTATGCAACAAAAATGCAAAACCGTTGCAGGGAATTATTACTAGCTCAGTCAAGAGTATACATTAATTTTTTTTTCCGAAAGCAAATGTTGTTTCTTTGACCTTTTAACGAAATAAAATAAAAATGGCGCCATGTCACTACGAAGGCAACCGCTTAATTCACTAAAAAAGCAAAAAAAAAAAAGAGTTGACTGTGTCGTGGATACTCCCGTCGGTTTTGACGTGACGGAGTTTCTTTATAGTCTTACTTCATGTCCAAACTCTGTTGTTTGTGTTGTTTGTTGTTTGTGAGCAGTGTTGATTACCAAACTGTTGTTGTTGTTGATGTTGATGTTAATGTTAATGTTAATGCTAATGTTTATGTTTATGTTAATGTTAATGTTAATGCTAATGTTAATGTTAATGTTAATGTTAATGTTAATGTTAATGTTAATGTTAATATTAATGTTAATGTTAATGTTAATGTTAATGTTAATGTTAATGTTAATGTTAATGTTACTGTTAATGTTAATGTTAATGTTAATGTTTATGTTTATGTTAATGTTAATGTTAATGTTAATGTTAATGTTAATGTTAATGTTAATGTTAATGTTAATGTTAATGTTAATGTTAATGTTAATGTTAATGTTAATGTTAATGTTAATGTTAATGTTAATGTTAATGTTAATGTTAATGTTAATGTTAATGTTAATGTTAATGTTAATGTTAATGTTAATGTTAATGTTAATGTTAATGTTAATGTTAATGTTAATGTTAATGTTAATGTTAATGTTAATGTTAATGTTAATGTTAATGTTAATGTTAATGTTAATGTTAATGTTAATGTTAATGTTAATGTTAATGTTAATGTTAATGTTAATGTTAATGTTAATGTTAATGTTAATGTTAATGTTAATGTTAATGTTAATGTTAATGTTAATGTTAATGTTAATGTTAATGTTAATGTAATATTAATGTGAATGTTAATGTTAATGTTTATGTAAATGTTAATGTTAATGTTAATGTTGATGCTGATGTTGATGTTGATTTTGATTTTAATTTTGATGTTGATGTTGATGTTGATGTTGATGTTGATGTTGATGTTGATGTTGATGTTGATGTTGATGTTAATGTTAGTGTTAATGTTAATGTTAATGTTAATGTTAATGTTAATGTTAATGTTAATGTTAATGTTAATGTTAATAATAATGTTAATGTTAATGTTATTATTGTTAATGTTAATGTTCATGTTAAGATTAATGTTAATTTTAATGTTAATGTTACCGTTAATGTTAATGTTAACGTTACTGTTAATGTTAATATTAATGTTAATGTTAATGTTAGTGTTAATGTTGATGTTGATGTTGATGTTGATGTTGATGTTGATGTTTATGTTGATCTTGATGTTGAAGTTGATGTTGATGTTGATGTTGATGTTTATGTTTATGTTGATGTTTATGTTGATGTTGATGTTGATGTTGATGTTGATGTTGATGTTGATGTTGATGTTGGTGTTGATGATGATGTTGATGTTGATGTTGATGTTGATGTTGATGTTGATGTTGATGTTGATGTTGATGTCGATATTGATGTTGATGTTGATGTTAATGTTAATGTTAATGTTGATGTTGATGTTGATGTTGATGTTGATGTTGATGTTGATGTTGATGTTGATGTTGATGTTGATGTTGATGTTGATGTTGATGTTGATGTTGATGTTGATGTTGATGTTGATGTTGATGTTGATGTTGATGTTGATGTTGATGTTGATGTTGATGTTGATGTTGATGTTGATGTTGATGTTGATGTTGATGTTGATGTTGATGTTGATGTTGATGTTGATGTTGATGTTGATGTTGATGTTGATGTTGATGTTGATGTTGATGTTGATGTTGATGTTGATGTTGATGTTGATGTTGATGTTGATATGATGTTGATGTTTATGTTGATGTTGATGTTGAAGTTGATGTTGATGTTGATGTTGATGTTGATGTTGATGTTGATGTTGATGTTGATGTTGATGTTGATGTTGATGTTGATGTTGATGTTGATGTTGATGTTGATGTTGATGTTGATGTTGATGTTGATGTTGATGTTGATGTTGATGTTGATGTTGATGTTGATGTTGATGTTGATGTTGATGTTGATGTTGATGTTGATGTTGATGTTGATGTTGATGTTGATGTTGATGTTGATGATGATGTTGATGTTGATGTTGATGTTGATATGATGTTGATGTTTATGTTGATGTTGATTGTTGATGTTGATGTTGATGTTGATGTTGATGTTGATGTTGATGTTGATGTTGATGTTGATGTTGATGTTGATGTTGATGTTGATGTTGATGTTGATGTTGATGTTGATGTTGATGTTGATGTTGATGTTGATGTTGATGTTGATGTTGATGTTGATGTTGATGTTGATGTTGATGTTGATGTTGATGTTGATGTTGATGTTGATGTTGATGTTGATGTTGATGTTGATGTTGATGTTGATGTTGATGTTGATGTTGATGTTGATATGATGTTGATGTTTATGTTGATGTTGATGTTGAAGTTGATGTTGATGTTGATGTTGATGTTGATGTTGATGTTGATGTTGATGTTGATGTTGATGTTGATGTTGATGTTGATGTTGATGTTGATGTTGATGTTGATGTTGATGTTGATGTTGATGTTGATGTTGATGTTGATGTTGATGTTGATGTTGATGTTGATGTTGATGTTGATGTTGATGTTGATGTTGATGTTGATGTTGATGTTGATGTTGATGTTGATGTTGATGTTGATGTTGATGTTGCTTTTGTTTTTTTTTTTTTTTTTGTTTCTCCATTGGTTGTGCTTTTCCTTGGTGCATTAACTTCCTTAGCTGCATGCAATTAATCCAGCAAAAGTGGTGCTGGTCACATTAGGCGGTTCCCTGAGCGGCCTCATGACGCTATCAATTTTTGTTTTTAATTTTATCATAAGCTCGAAGACCTTACCTTTATTTTCGTTCCTTAAATGTTACCATTATGTCAGTAGTCACAGAGTTAAAATTCCATGCAACGTTTTTTCATTGTTACAGCATTTTTACTGCATTACGTGGTTGCCAACCTTAAATCATGATGATAGGAAGTTTTGTTTATATTTTAGTTATGAGGCGTAATAACACATCTATGGTGACGCAAAACAAAATTTACCCTATCACGTCTCCTGAGTGAGTAATAATTCCATGCAACGATATTATATTTCTGTTACATTAGTTGCTATCTTTATGATTTGACGAAGTCGGATTTTTTTTTTTATTTTTGTCATAAGGCCAAGTATAAATCAATTATTTTCTTTTATATATACTCACTGTGGCGTCCGTGGCGTAGTTGGTTAAAGTGCGTGGCCTCTATGTCAACGAACCTGGAGACACGGGTTCGAATCCCAGCAGCAACAGAAAATTATGTAAATTAAAATGATTTTTCTGTAAATAATGCCATACCTCAGAGAGTAAATAATGCCATGTAAAGCTTCTTGAGAATAAGAACATTACGTTCATCGCCGTTCGCAGTCGGCGTTAAACCTGTAGGTCCAATTCTCGGTCAATTGTGTACAAACTTAATAACAAGCACAATACAATTGATCATAAGAAGCTAGGTCAAAGCCTTTCAAGGGCTGAAATGACCAGTTATTTATTTATTATTTATTTTTTATATACTCACTGAGTAAAAATTCAATGCAACGCCGTTGCATGAATGTTGCATTATATATCTTTTGAGCGGCTCTCACTGCGTCCCTATGGCGTCAGAAATTTTTTGTCTAACTTTGTTGTGAGAGCTTAGAGCAGGCCTTTATTGACGTATCGTATTTTTAATCCTTGCACTTATGTTCAGCGAGTAATAATTTTATGTAACAAATTTTCAGTCGCGTTGCTTAAGCAGCTCCCACCGCGTCCCGATGACGTTTTGAATTTTTTTTTTGTTTTTGTTTTTGTAATGATGTCTAAGAAGTAACCTTTACGGTCGACTATAATTTTAATCATAACATCTAAAGTGGTGCGTTCGTTGGATGCTTTTAGAGCAGACCGTTCGGTATGAAACCACTCGGATGTTTTATGGTCGGCCCTCCGATCTGAAATCAATCGGGCCGACAAGAAAACCATTGTTCATTAGGATGAGCCATCAGGTATGAAACCATTCGGGCGCCAGATGTAAGGTTCGGTCATTTATGTCGTCCCGATGGTCCGAACAAAATGGCACGTCTACTTGGATGCCTTTAGAGCAGACCGTCCGGTATGAAACCACTCGGGTCGACAGAAAAAGCAGCTTTCGTTATGCCACTAGGGTGTTTTATGGTCGGCCGTCTGATATGAAACCACTCGGGCTGACAAGAAAACACTGTTCACTGATGTACTTGATCACTTTTTCACTGTCCACTGTCACTGGTTCACTTATTGTTCTTGGTCACTTAGTCACTCGACTTACCGATGTGCGTTGCTTGCGTGTTGACTTCAAACTTCGAATAACAATTCAATGCAACGCCGATGAATTTTGAAAAAAACTGACTTTTTTGACTTTTTTTGGAAATCGTCCGGTACAACGAAACTTCGTCATGTCAAAAATAAAGCCCCATTTTCAATAACGCGTCAGATGCGTTGTATTTTACGCTGCGTAAGCTGTGGAAAAAATCAATTTCCAATAAAACGTGTGCGTGAACATATGATTGACGCACTTCTAATTAGCGAAGCATAATTTTGAACAGTACCGGGCTCAGTAAGTTTTGTAAGTAGGGTTTTGTTTGCGATGTTTTGTTTGAATACGACTGAACTTAAAATTTTTACAATCAAGGCATGACGCAAAGCACGCAACTATACACTAATATTTAAAAAAAAAAACTCATTTGAGGACATTTTGTCAATTTTTATCGAAAAAAAAACCAATTACCTTGTAGTTAGTTTTAAATAGTTCGCACAACACTTGCTGAAAGAAACAGCTGTTTCGATTTCAATAGCTGTCAAATTTTTAAGCACGTGAAACATTCAATTTTTCGAAAATTTCACGCTGCGTGCACACGCAGGCTTTTTATTGGAAACAGTTACGCATATTTTTATGCATTGATTGTTTGCGTAAATTTACGCAACGCATCTCACGCGTTATTGAAAATGGTGCTTAATCGTTCATCCGAATAGTTGTAATATTATGAGTGTCTTCAGCAGCAGTCTCAAAATTAGTTTTTCGAATTACTTAACGGCCTCGGTAGTAGTTGAGTGGTAGCGTGCTTGAATGTCGCTCTAGATATTTCGGGTTCGAATCCCGGAGAGACCATGGTTCTATGTTTTAGATATTGTTAAAATTTTTTCTCATTTCTCATGACTTAAAAATCTACAACTTTGGGGGTAGAGAAAGTTTCTGGAGAGAATCTCTTAGTAACCTAAATTAATTGAGGAAAAGGCATAACAGTTGCTTAAATGCAAATTCACATGTTTCTATGACTTTCCGTCACGTATAGAACATTCTACACATGTTTCACTTGATTAACCTCCTAATCCATCAACCTATTTCGAATCAAGGCATGCTTGACTGAATATTTTTAACACCTGAAATTTTTGGCCAAAAAAAAGACCAAAGAATATGATAGTTTTAAACATTAATTCGTTCTTCTTTTTTTAAGAGTTAAATGGCAATAATTTTCTCTACTTTATTTTAATTTTGGCTAAAAATCTTTTATCAGTCAAACTGAATCATGTCGGGTTATCAGCCTAATTTTAATTTTTTTCTTTTTGGTTATCTATGTCTTTTTGCGGGTCTGTTCGGTGTTGCGTACTTTTCCTTGAAATTTCCCGCTCATCTTGAATTTGACTTTGTGCTTATCTGATGTTTGCCTATTTACATTAAATCATGTTCTTCTTTTTTCCTCAAACAGTGATAACATAATCTCAGTTCTGTGAGATTTTTTTATATATTTATATTAATTTGTTGGCGCAAACGCACAACGACCTGGCAACACTGGCTGACAAGATGTTCAAAGCATGGCAATTTTTGTGTTTTTTTTTCTTTTTTTTTGCATTTAACTTTATTTATATTTTAAATCAAGTGCGAAAAAATGTTTGTAATTTCAATTAACTGCTTCACTTCAACGTTGATCGTTTCACACCTCATCAGTTGCAAGTTATTTGTTTTTTTATTTTTATTTTATTATTTTATTTGTTAGTAGCATGTTTTTGTAAACATAAAATATATGTTTATAAAAAAAAAAACAACTAATAAACAGGTAGAACTTAAGCAGCAACTGAGTTGCCTTTGCAGGAAATAAATATATAAAAAATAAAAACAAAAAAATGAAAAAATCAATCAGTACAAAAAGTAGCGTGAAAGCTAATGACCACGTTGATGGCCAGCTGGCCGTCAAAGGGTTAAATGAACTCTACGCTCGTTTGCTCGCTTGCTCTTTTGCAAGCAATGTCGTAAATGACAAGCTTAAAGACAATTATTAAACAGAATGCATTAAAAAATAATATTTATTAAAACGCATAAATATGACCGTGATGTGACAGTGATGAGTTCGCTGGACAGTACAAAGCATTTGCTATGATATAGACCGTGCGTGTCATCGTCATTTTTTTTTTTTTTATTTCTGTCATAACTCAGAATGTAAGTTTTGTTTACAAAATAAATTTTTGACTTCAAATGAGCTCAATTCTACTTCCTCGAAAAGCGCGCCTCTTATTTTTGCTCATAAAATTTATGCATTCGTTAATATTTTGCTTTGCAAAAAAAAAGGTGCAAAAAAAGAACAACAAATTCTTTCATATATTCTGGCCAAATTCACACAGACAGCGTCTCAACAGCAACGACCTTGACAACAAAAGTCATTAAATCCTATTAATTGACTTAGTAAACAATCGTTAAACACGCTAATAAATCTGCCAAACAAGCAACCGACCTGCTTTATTCTTTATCACTTTCCCATCAATATAAATATTGACAGTTATGCGGAAGAATTGAAACCAAAAATATGGCTCGATTATACCCACTGAAACTGAAAAGGGAGAGTTTGGCGCATGTTTTAGAGTTGATAATTATTCTTAAGGGGGATTACATATCCAGAGGCCGAAAAAAAGTCATGTTTGTGAATTTTTTTAAATATACCCAAGGAATATTTTTGAATCAGGGTTCTTATACCTAAAAATATACACATTTAAGAGTATAAAAAATTTAATATTAAGGTAGATTTAAGCCTTTTTTTATAGAACGCTGTGAAAAAAAGGTAAAATGCGGTAACCAAGTTTGCTCCTCCTAAATTTATCTGAAACAAAAACCCAAAAAATGTTATTAAACTAGATACTTAAACTCGTTCTGGTCATAGCCGATTTTCAAAATTTTGATTTTCCACAAAATGGTGGACTTCCAAACGTAATGTAACGACTTTCGACCAAAAATTCGTCATTATTTTGCCCATAACTAATGAACGAAGCTACGAAAACAAAAATCCTATGACAAATACGAGATTATTATGAATAAAATAAAAAAAAAATCAAAACGATCGATTCACTGAGTTTCGAGAAATCTTAATCGATCGATAAGTCACCGACTTTGAAAACATGGTTTCGAGAAAAACCTGTTTGAAAATAAGGGCCAGCACTCTCGAAGGAGTTCACTCACTAGGTTATAACTTTGTTATTTTATGAGATATCGGCTTGAAATCTTAAGCACATATTCTTGAGACTTGAAAAAGTTTGGTTTGAGAAAAATCAAAAAAAAAAAAAAAAAATGTTGAAAAAAAAACTCTGGTTCCCCCTTAAGTACATTTTTGTCTTTGCTTGGCGTTTCTATAAAAAAATAAAATTTTACAATAACACTATAATACAAGGTTCTGGATTCTAATAGAGGGAACAAAAAAACAATACACGTGTGTCGGCGTTTTGAAAGTTTACGTATGAGTCTTATTTTAGGGGGGTTTTAATTTTTACCCTTTTTTTTTGAACATTTTTATAGTGAATCGGCATAAGAAATCATGTTATCCTTTAATTTTAGGTATAGAATGTGTTTTGAGAACATTATAACCCTCTAACTTCTCAATTTATGGGTCTTTTTTGACCTTTTTGTGATAAAAGACAAAAAAGACCCATACAACAAAGATATAATGGGTTCAAATATTCCACAAAAAAATATATCATAAAATTCTATTATAAGTCTCTCAATGCTCCAAAGCTGAAAATTCAACTTAAATGCCAGAAATAAGTCAAAACTTAAAATGTGTTAAAGTGTTAATTTCATACTTATTCAGAATTGATGATAAAATGTCGCACAAAACTTGGTTTTAGGGGGTTACTTTCTATGAAAAAAGTGTTTTACTCCTTTGGCACATCATACTTAGCAACAAAATGAAAATAAAATGATCGTTGCAATTGACATTTTATCATAAATTCTGAATAAGTACGAAATTAACCCTTTAACACATTTTAAGTTTTGACTTATTGCTGGTATATAAGTTAAATTTTCAGCTTTAGTATATTCAAAGGCTTATAGTACAATTTTGTCGAATATAGTCGAATGGGTCTTGCAGTGAACGCAGATAAGACGAAATACCTAGTGTCAACAAATAAACAGTCCCAGCGTCTTGGAAACCACGTCACTGTTGACAACATCTCCTTCGAGGTTGTTAAGGACTTCGTCTACCTGGGATCCAGCATTAACTCTTTCAATGATGTTAGTATTGAGATAAAACGAAGGATAACTCTTGCCAACAGGTGTTACTTTGGGCTGAGTAGGCAATTGAGAAGCAGAGCCCTCTCTCGACGAACAAAACTCACGCTCTATAAGTCACTAATCATGCCCGTCCTATTATATGCAGCACAAACCTGGACGTTGAGCAGTTCTGATGAAAAGACTCTGGGAGCCTTCGAGAGAAAGATCCTTCGTAAAATCTTCGGTCCAATCTGCGTCAATGGCGAGTACCGAATTCGATGGAACCACGAGCTGTATGAGCTGTACGCTGACATCGACATAGTTAAGCGCATTAAAATCGAGCGGCTCCGCTGGCTAGGTCATGTTGAGCGAATGGAAAACGACGCTCCAGCGAAAAAAATATTCGATTCGGTGCCCGGTGGTGGTCAACGCAGAAGAGGACGCCCACATCTTCGTTGGAAGGATCAGGTGTTGGATAACCTGACCACGCTTGGTGTTTCCAACTGGCGCCAGCAAGCGCAGAACAGAAATGGCTGGCGCAATTTCTTATACGAGGCCAAAACCGACTTACGGTTGTAAGCGCCAGATAAGTAAGTAAGTAAGTATAGTACAATTTTATGATAAATTTCTTTTGGTGGAATATTTTAACCCATTATATCTTTGTTTTATGGGTCTTTTTTGTATTTATTAAAAAATGGTCAAAAAAGACCCATAACTTGAGAAGTTAGGGGGTTAAAATGTTTGACAAAAGTATTTTTAGTAGTATTTTACATAAATCCTCAGAACACATCCTATACCCAAAATGTAAGGATAACATGATTTCTTATGCCGATTCACTATGAAAATGTTCAAAAAGGGGGAAAATGAAATCCCCCCTAAAATAAGACTCAACGCATATAAGAAGAATCGATGATTGTCGATTTAAAAAACACCTTAAAACTTCTGTACTTTTTCCAATTTTCAACTGATTTCAGATTTCTTAGACTTTTTGGAAAGGTACTTCGTAGTTTTAACGATTCCTGTAAAAAAAATCAAGGATTTTTGTTGGATACTATTTTTTAAAAAAATAAAGAAGAACTAACATTTGTACAAAATTTTTAAAAAATTTAATTCTCCATTACGATAAACCAACTTTATATATTGTTTTCAAAAATTTTTGGTACTGTTAAATTTGACGTTTAATTCTATGGAACAAAAGTGCAGTTTGTTTTTAAATTCCACAACAGAAGCATTTATAAAAAGTTGTTAAAAGTCGAAATACTTGAATTCCTACTTTTTAAATTTAAGAATTTTTTAAAAGAAATTGTGATGGAATTGAGAGGTCGGAAGAGTCGCGATATAATCACAAGATGACCCTCACTCGGAATTTTTAAGATGTAGCCTGAAATTTTTTAAAGGTCGAATCGGTCACGCAGTATAATAATAAGGTGTTAGTGAGTTTTTGACAACACCAAGAAGAGCTTTCTTTCTGTCAAAAAATTGAGAGCGAAAGAGAGGAACTGTTGAGAGTTGTCAAATTGTATTATTTGTTTGAATTGCTAAATGAAGATGTGTTATAGTTTTTATAGGTTATTGTGTGAAGTTTAAATAAATATTCAATGTAATTAATTGTGCCGTGTTGTGTTGACACAAAGTTATTGCAGTGTCTTCGCCCATTTGCCAAGTTCGCCATTGAATGGTTTTGCCATTTTATCAAAAACGTGCGCTAGTAGGTGCCACCGACAGAAACTTTGGCCAGCAAGCAAATTGTCTTGCACTCACATCGTCTGCATTAACAACATATCGAATACCAAGTTCAGTGCCTCAACTGATAATAGCCATCAAAAGAAGTGGACATGTCATTTAGTTCCGATCAACTGCACGTTAACTGATTTATTTTCATTCCAATTCACCATCAGCTGTATTTGACAGGAGCGGGGAGAAATAAATTATCATTTTGAGAGAGAAGTGTCAAACTCACTAACAACTTATTATTATTACACCATAATCGAGTGTGCGTTTTTTTATTTTGGCTTTGCATGCATTTATTTTTGTAAACTTCTCTGGAAAATGTGCTGAACACTGAACGAATACGGTTTGTGTTGTTGTTTTTGGCTCATCGCAAAGACAAAATTAAAATAGAAACAAAAATTTTTATAAAAGGCCACGCGGGCCATACGGACAACTATTTATATGGGCATGTTTGCTTTAGCAACTAAAACAAAAATTAAAATAAGCTTAAAAAGATTTTTTATTTACTTGACAAAAAAGTATAATTTTTAATACTGTTGCGAACACAATTAAGAATTAAAAACAAAATTCAAGTTTTAGGTGGCATTTTAGTTCGATCATTTATTCAGGAGGAATGATTCATTAACGAGTGTCAAAGACCTCGTTTTTCTAGCCAAAAAGGTTCATTAATGATCTAAAAAAAAAAAACTTTTGGTTCACTGGGTTGTTTTTGGTTTTTTCGTTTTTTTTACAGCGGCAGATTCATTCAGAAGTGCGTTAATGCTATCAATTCATAGAAAACATTAATTTTAAGCAACAGAGTTTAAGTATCATCGTGACTGGGGTTGGGTGTGATGTCAAAAAGTCAGTTGATAGCGAAACGCTATCAGAGGCTTACAGTCTATGGAGGGGAAAAAAAAAAAACATTCAAATGATTTACACAAAAATAGATTAATATAAATAAATTAAGATTTTTAGATGAAAAAATTAAATTCCCAAATTTTAATTATATCAACAATAAGTGAAGTAAGAATACCGCTTTGGTGGTGCAGTCGATGCCGACATTATTTTTTGATAAATTGTTTTGTTTTATTTAAAAGGCTTTACTTTGCTTTTTAGAAATTTGAAGAATTTTTCGAAGTGTTGCATAGATCAAAGATTTTATGATTTTGTCATATTCTAGAAATGCTCTAAGATGGGAATCTAAGATAATGTGGGAAAAAAGCGAAATTTGATGGTCGAATTTTAAAAAATAATGGCATTTGGGAAGATGGCGAACTATACGAGTTCGAACAATCTCCTTTCTTTTCATTTTCAATATGATAAAAAAAGATCTTCCGAATCGGTCTTGGTATGAAAATGGAAAAAAAGTTCTCATTTTATAAAAATATATAGTGATGTGCGATGAAATAGAGCCAATGCTATAAAATTTATTTAAATCAAAAAATCTAAGGAAACTTTGCATTTTTAATTTTTTCTTTTAATAGGTAAAAAAGAACAATTAATTTAATTAATATTAGTACACCAATTAATTAAGTTACGTGTGAAACATAAACGAAAAAATTCAAAATTCAATGATATGTCCTCTTTCGACTGTGAATTAAAATAGAGCCAGAAATAGTTACTTGATTTTAGCCATGACTTGTGATTAGAAAATTTGAAATTTCATGATATAATCAATAGAAATTATTGAAATATAATTATTTCTACCTCAATATTTGGTGGAGTATCCATTATTTCTGTTAACTGCTGAGCAACGCCTAGGCATCGAATCCACTAGTTTTTGGCACTTAGTAGCTGGAATTTTCTCCCATGCGTCCTTGATTAGCCTCCAAAGATCATCTTTGTTGATTGGATATCTGTCTCTAAGAGACACTTTAACCTCTCGCCATAAATTTTCGATAGGTTTAAGGTCTGGCGACTGTGGCGCCCAGCTTAAAACTTCGATGTTTTTTGTTTGAACCATTATTTTGCCCGCTTCGATGTGTGTTTTGGGTCGTTATCCTGCTGAAACACCCATCGAAGCGGCATATTTAACTCTGCGTACGGCATCATGGTTTCACTCAAAATCCTTATTTTAAAGCATCCATCTTTCCCTCGAAGCGAAATAAGGGACATGTCCCATTATATGAGAAACATCTCCAAACCATTATACTCCCACCGCCATGTTTAACAGGTTTTTATAGTGTTTTGAGGGAGGAATTCGGTATTGGGAGGTCTTCTCATAGAAATGCTGCCTCGGTCTGAGTTAAAAAAATTAACTTTGGTTTCATCTGACCAAAGAATGTTTTGCCATTTGCTCGTTGGCTAATCAGCATAATCCTTTGCGAATTGAAATCACTTGCGGACATTAACTTTGGTCAGGAATAGTATCTTCCGAGCAGGTTTTCGCCTTCAATCCGTTTCAAATTTTCAGATCACTGTATGCACCTCCAAGTGGGCTTTTAAAAGAGAACTTTTAGCTCTCATTTTGTCTATATATCAAGGGGTACTTTTTTATTTATTTCGAGATATTTCTTTAAAAAAAAAAAAATAAATCCATTATAACAAAAAATAACATTTATTTTTTAGATGTTATTTCCTTCAAATGTTGGCCGTAACTACGACTATCATGGTTCGTTCTGAGGTTTCAGTTTTATATTTGGTATTTAGTTTTTGGTATTTGGTATTTGGTATTTGGTATTTGGTATTTGGTATTTGGTATTTGATATTTGATATTTGGTATTTGGTATTTGGTATTTGGATTTGGTATTTGATATTTGGTATTTGGCACTTGCTATTTGGTCATTGATATTTGGTTTATGGTATTTGGTATTTGGTATTTAATATATGGTATTTGGTATTTAGTTTTTGCTTTATGCTATTTGATATTTGGTATTTGGTATTTGGTATTTGATATTTGGTATTTAGTATTTGGTATTTAGTATTTGGTAGTTGATATTTGGTATTTGGTACTTGGTACTTGGTATTTGCTATTTGCTATTTGCTATTTCCTATTTGCTATTTGCTATTTGCTATTTGATATTTGGTATTTGGCATTTTTTAATTGGTATTAAGTATTTCGTATTTGATATTTAGTATTTTGTATTTTGTACTTGGTATTTCATATTAGGTATTTAGTATTTTGTATTTGGTATTTGGCGAATGACACGATTAATTTTCACTTCAAATTCTGTAATTGAGCCGGATGATCAATGTAGTCTTTCTCAGAATTGTTTTTTTAACAACACAAAGCATTTCAGTTGTTGCTCCATATGTGCCTTAACCTCATTCAATTCAAGTTATTAAGCATCCCACCCGTAAGCTTTTCAACCAATTACAACTTTAAAGACAAAAATACAACTGAACTTTCTATTATAGTTGATTTTCAATATCAGAATTAAGGAAAGAATAGCAGGAAGCCATCAAAAGCTCGAAGGGACAAAGTGTCGAGGTGTAATTTCAAATGGTCCAGTGAACCATAATTACGCGGGTCAAAGCGAGAGATTAATTGTTCAATTGTTCTCGCTATAAAGTCTTATTAAGTATTATTAAGATTTAACGTAGTCACCTGGCTTTTCGGCTAAATAATACTTGCCCCATGGCGAGGTGTCGAAGGTTCAAGGAATTAACACCCACCAAAGGAATTTCTTTTGTGTTATTTCCTTGATTCCAGTTGTGACTACCATCCTATTTTATTATTACCACCCTCAATACTGAACTCATCCTATATGTTTAAATTATTAATAAATTAATATTAAAATACCCCCCGAAAAGATAAAAAAGAAGGCAACAAAGATGCTTAAAAGAACTATAAATACAAAGGTTCTTATTTTTTTTATACCATTGTTCTTGGATTTTACTAAGTTGAAGAAACTGTGACGCATATTGACGCAAAAAATCACCTGATGATTTTTTTTTTAACAAATAGTAAAAATACTGATGATTTTAAAAATAAAATAATGTTATTTTTGTTTTGACAGTTGTTTCAGGCTCAAATTACATCCCTACAGCATTGAGATATACGCGTATATTTAAAATTTATTTGCGGAATGAGCTAAAAAAGCTGCTGTTATTTTTAAACCTCCATAAAGACAAAATGTAGTATCAGTCATATATGACAAGTTTAATTTAAATTTTGAAAATTTTAAAGAACTTAACTTCAACTAATATCTACTTTTAAAAATAGTTTCAAGTTTAGTATCTGCCTTTGATTAGTAAATACGTAATTAATTTATATATTTAGGATTTTTGGAAAAATACCCAGTGCATTCAGAAAAAAAGTTGCAACACTTGTACACTAATCGCAATAGGTATAAGGGACCAACAAAGTTTTTTGTAATTTCTTACAGACTTATTCCAGATATGCAGTAGTTTTAAATTTTTGAAATCTTTCTTTTCGGGTTGTATATCCTTTGAACATATTTTGAAAGTGTAATTTCTCAAGGGAAATAGTTTTAAGAGACAAACGCGTTGTGAGCATTTCATCTGGTAAAAAAATTAGTTCGTAATCTTCTGAATCTCAGAAATAACAAATGTTTAGTTAAAAATATCACAGAAACTTTTATATATAATGGCCTTTTTGTATTAGATATAAAGGTACGTTGTATTGAATGGGGCTTACCATGAACCGGGAGTTCAATTCGGAATAGATCATTAAAAATCATGCAAAGTAAAAATGATTGCACAACTTTTTGAAAATCCTCAAAATTATGGGCCAATTAATAGACCTGAGCCAAAAATAAGATGTCAAAGAGAAAGAGATAGACTTCATACCGTTGATGAAAATATTACCCCTTAGGCCCTTGTTATGCAGACGCTCATATGATCCCCGACCACGTCCTTTTTTACTCTCTTTTTTCGTTTGATAAGCTCTGTGATGAAAGTTTGTTATACAGACGGGCTACTTTCAATACTTTATGCAAAAAAGTATCACGAGTATGAGTATGGTGAGTGTTGCTGTTAAGCAGGTTTCATTACTGCTTTGATACATTTCGTACTAAAAGTGTACTATTTTCATGCAAAAACACAAATGTTGTGAATAATTGCATAGCGCAACACAGATTTGATCTCGTGATTCCATATTATTTTCGAATCATTTGGTGACCATTCTGGGAAAATTAAATTCCCTCGCTCACTCTCTCAAATTTCCCTTTTACATTGAAACAACAACAATGCGTCACCGTGATGAGCCCGTGAGCGTCTGCATAACAACGTCTGCAAGTACGTAGTCGATCACATAGTACCCTCGCGAGGCAAGCGACATTTCGTCTTTTTAAGTAAACCCGAAAGAGCTGTTGTTGTGGTCGAAACTGCCCTAACCTGTTTATAAGTCAATAGTCTCCCAAAGTTACAAAGAGGAGTGTCCAATAAATTTTGAGTAACGACTTGAAATCTGCTCGATCTTGCAGCGAGGCATAAATTTAAAGACCTCGATGGTAATTTATGATATTTGGTAACGAAAAAAAATGATTTAGATGAGTACGATGGCTACAAGAAATCTTGCCGAAGTATTTGCATCTCCATCTCCATCTCCATCTCCATCTCCATTTCCATCTCCATCTCCATCTCCATCTCCATCTCCATCTCCATTTCCATCTCCATCTACAACTCCATCTCCATCACCATATCCATATCTGACTCCATATCCACCTCCATATACATCTTCATCTTCATTTCCATTACCCATTTCCTTTTGCATCTCCATTTCCATCTCCATCTTTATCTCCATTTCCATCTCCATCTTTATCTCCATTTCCATCTCCATTTCCATCTTCATCTTCATTTCCATTACCAATTTCCTTTTGATTCTCCATTTCCATCTCCATATCCATCTCCATTTGAATCTCCATCTCCATCTACATTCCCATCTCCATCTCCATTTCCATTTCCATTTCTATTTCCATTTCCATTTCCATCTCCATCTCCATTTCCATCTCCATCTACAACTCCATCTCCAACTCCATCTCTATCACCATCTCCATCTCCATCTCCATATCCAATTCCATATCCAACTCCATCTCCATCTTCATCTTCATTTCCATTACCAATTTCCTTTTGCATCTCCATTTCCATCTCCATCGCCATCTTTATCTCCATTTCCATTTCCATCTCCATCTCCGACTCCATCTCCATCTCCATCTCCATTTCCATCTCCATATCCATATCCATCTCCTTCTCCATCTCCAACTCCATCTCCATTTCCATCTCCATCTCCATCTCCATCTACATCTACATCTACATCGTCTTATCTTCATCTTTGTGTTTATGAATTATCAGTAATCTTTATCTTATTAAATTAACACAGTTTCTTATTTAACGTACCCTCTTTTAAGTACGAGTGCCATGTCAATTTTCCCCAGATTTATTTGTTTGAAGAACTTTTTTAAGAAAGGCGTATTACGTTCATTTTTACAGAACTTGTCTGAACTGTATATTTTGTGTAACTATGTAGATAGAACTCTCAAAATTATTTTCGGTTACTTCTAGTTGATCCCAATTTATGCATGATTTTTTGAACTGACCTTTTCTACTCTTGTACCAAATTTCACTATTTCAGCATCAATATGTTCTAAAATGTAGCCTGTGCATTTAGTCAATCATAAAATGTCGGTAATTTTACAACATCAAAAGAGGGGATTTGCTCGGTGGAAGGTACATTTACCGCTAAATTGCATTTTATAAAATTGGTGTTGAGAACCCTTTTGAAAAGGACAGTTGGATCGTACGGAAATTTGTGTTTGAGAGCAACGAACTCTTTCGTTATACTCTCTCGTGACAACGTTTGCTAATATGACCTGAAATCGATCATAAAGAGGAATACATGTCAAAAGAAAATGCCAATTCATGTACTACTTACTTGGTAATATCTTGGCAACTTTTCGCTCCTATTTGCTCTCAATTATGTTAACCTCATAATAAGCTGTAAGTGCCAAACAATTTTATGAAAGTATTATTTATTTCAATATCAATTAGCAACCAAAGATTGACTTTTATACATACGTTTAAATATAAATTTTAGCAGCTAAATATTTGTTGTTTTAAGCAATATTTTATTTACTCAAGTGCAGTGTTTAGCTTCACTTACTACAGAATAATGCATGGATTGTATTGCATGTAATATCTGCAAATATCTGCATGTTTTCAAAATGAAAAAATTTCAATGAAATGCATGTGAGGCATTATAATTGGAAAAAATAATAATTGTTTGGAAAATTATATGTTTTGCTTTCAAAATTCTATTTTATTTACTCGAACTGCTTGAATTAAAATTATTGCATAATTGAATTATTATGAAAATATTTTCATTAAATATAGCCAAGGATTTGAGGGTCTATATGTGGTTGTTCTAGTTTTTTGTTGTCGAGAGCGAACAGCTCTCATATGAAATTGGAATCAGGTCATTACCAAATGTGCCAAGTTGCCACTGGAGTACAAAACTGTTGCCCACACATGATTTTTTTGTTTTTAAATAAAAATTTTCTTAAATTAAAAACGCATTGAATTAAAATCTAGTTGAATTAAATATAGCAAAAACAGGCGTTGTTACTTAGCAGCGCTGTTAAAGGGTGCGTGCGAAAGAGATAGCTGCATAGTGTAATTAGCATATTTTGGGTGTGCAAATTATTTGCTGCTAATAATTTAGAGCAGCATCAATAAACATTTGTGTGCCAAATGGAAACGCATAAATTTTCTATGGCATTTGTGGGATTGTGTTTTTTTGTTGTTGTTGTGCAAATATTGAATGTAAAAAAATATGTATTTGAAGAACTTTGGTTTGATCAATTTCAAGGTAAGGCTGGTGTAAGTCGACTATAGGCAGAGTTCTAAGGTGAGTAACGTAGTAATTTACAAGTTTTGGGGGCTGTTTGTGTAGAACAAATATTTGTCGAGAAGTTCGACATAAAAGCTATGAGAAAAAAAATTTATTTTTGATTGTAAAGCTCAGCAACAGGTTCAAGAACCTTGAATCTTGAAAATAGCCTATGTATTTTTTAAAATTTTCTTTTAGTCTATTTTTAGAAAAATTCCAAAACAATAAAACTTCAAGTTTAATTGAAATCAGGTTCACAGGAAAATTTATCCTTAGGACTTAAATATTTACTATAAAGGATCTGCTCAGAAATTGAATTAAGCTAGCTTTAATTGCACTGTAAAAAACTGTAGAAATCATTAGGACATTGTAGCAAAGTGTACTTGGAACAAAATAACCCAACAAAGTTCTATTCAAATATATACGTAGGTTGACTTTCAAGTCTTGAGATATGGCTACAGCAAAGTGAGCATGTCAAATTTGACATTGTCATCATAAAGTTTAACATTTTCAGTGGTGAACGTACTCAGAACGTTTTGTCATACGAGTGCTATTTGTGTTGTTTATTTTTGTTTTTATGTTTACTTGGAAGATTCATCTTGGTAAAAAAATTTAATTTAATCGTGAACATTTTCGTGCGATGATTTCCTACGACTTTTGATGTGTACAAAACTAACAATGAAATATTATGCAAAATTGTCTAAACACTCTCGTAAACTGGGTTACCAGCTGTGGACTCAGCGTTAATCTTGATAAAACTGAGTCAATGGTCTTTACTATACAACACAACTTACCCACAATCAGTGCTCCAAAACTGGGAAATACAAGACTAAATTTCTCAGAACAAGAAAAATACCTGGGTCTCATGTTAGAAAGGAAACTAAATTGGAAACCCAATCTGCTCGAGAGAGCCAAAAAAGCCAATATAGCTCTATATTCATGCAAGAAAGCAGTGGCAAATGGAGATTACAACCTAAGGTTACTACTGGCTCTATACAGCTGTTTTAAGGCCAATATTGTTATGGTGCTATAGTTTGGTGGCCCGCACTTAACAAACAAATACACCTCAATATACTTCTCAAAGTTCAACGGTCAGTTGAGCTGTGTATCGCTGAGAACCACTTCAATACACTCGACATTATGCTATACCTGACACCATTAGATATCCTAACAAAACAGATGGCTGCAAACAGAGAAATCCGTCTAGAAGCCACTTCCCAATGGAAGGGAGGTAGAATATGACACTCACTTCTTCCTCCAATACCTAAGACCGTAGACTACATTTCGCGAGGAGGAGGTAGAATCCACAACATATCTTCTCTCCTAGGTAACTGGTTTTGACAGTGACCTAGATGAACTCTCAAAATCTTCGGTCTACCCAATATTCAGCTTCATAAATAGTACCAGTTGGTTTAGATAGAGTGAAAAATAATTAACCCCTGGTACCACAACGGGCCTAATTGGCCTAAGTGTGTCTCATTAGAGACAGCCGCGTCAACCTAACCTAACAGCAGAGTGCCGATAAACACACTTCGATCTTTGATTATGAAGCACTATCTCGAGTCACCGTGTTTCGCTGGTTTTCCGAATTCAATCGTTGCCGCACTTCGCTACAGGACAAATTTAGCGAAGGTCATACCAAATCGGCTGTTGTGCCATACAACATCGATGCTGTGCGTGAAATGATATTGCAAGAGACGTCTTTGGGGAGCATCTTTGGGGATTAGTGGGACCAGCATACATTCAATACTACTCGTGTAAATTAGTCTCCCATAAAAATAGTTAATTAATTGGAGCGAGCGAGCGAAGCGAGCGAAGCTCCCATGGAACAACTTGCATGAAGAATGTTTAAAGGAGCAGAACTCTGAAATGGGTTGACCGATTTTAATATTTCTTTTTCTAAACTGTTCTACTGATCTTAAATTAGGTGCCTGCGAAGCCCAAATTTGGAAATTCTGTTTAGTTTAGAAATTTATTGAAAAAAATATTTCCATATCTTTCTTTGTTGATACATATTCGCTTAATTCAGTTTGCTGCTTGCTTGCTTCTGTATGTATACGTCGTTCGCTTCGCTCGCTCGCTATAAATAACCGAACAGCATGGAACAACAACAACAACAACAACAAAAACATTAAAGCAAATGTTGTTCGCTGCAACAGCCGTTTATTACTAACTAAAATAAATAACTGCTATGCTGAAGTTTGTAAATTGATGCAAATACATTCAAATTAAATTGTTTAATGTTTTTACTTTCATGTGTTGGTAAACCCTGTAAAATAAAAGAAATTTGCAATTTTTTTTTAATTTTTTATTATTTGGTGACTGGTAGGCTTATTAGCTTTCATTGCTTCCCCTAAGAATGTGCTGATTTTAACACCAACTCATCAAACCATTATCAGATTCTATCAATTCATGACTATTACTTATGGTGTTTTCGTTTCTACCAGGAAATGTTACCTTTTCATTGCCCTCTTCTTTTTTCGTGTTCGATTGTTAAATAAGTGCAAACGGGTGAAAAAAATCTGTGTTCGTTTCTTAAAATGTTACATTTATATAGGGCGAAAATGGCACATTTCTTGCCCTACGAAATTTTTTGAGGGGAGAATGTTGCCCTGAAAATCAGCTGATTGCTTTAAATGAAAATATTATGAAATGCGTGTGTTAGACAAGGTTAAATATATGCATTCATAATTTGACACTTAAATAATATTTTTAATAAAGCAAAGTTTTTATTTTTGGCGCACACAAATATATCAGCTGATTGAGTAAGCAGGGTAGTGTTTTGTGTTCAAAACCTGCACTTTTTGAGGGTTGAGTGGAACACTTGAAAAATGTTGCACTGTGATAGGGCAACATTTTTTTGTAGGAACGAAAACACCAATAGATTTAAATTCAAATAATTAACAAACAAAACCAATAAATGTTATAAAATCGTCTTTAGCAGTTTTAATAAAATGAATTTTTTCGACAATATTTAGAAATGATTCTAAGCCTCCATTAAGCATCCATGTTGCGATCAATATCACGATATTCTAATTTGTAAGTCCTAGGATCTAGGATATTGTGATATTAATCGCGACATTGATTGAAATATAGACTTAGAAATGTTTCTAAATATTGTCAACATTTAGTTCATTAAAACTCCACTAGACGGTTTCGTATATTCAGAAGCATCAAGAGGGAGCACTCAGCATTTGAATAGAGATGAAAGTCGAGTCTTGGTTTTTGTTCACATTGCTTTAAACAACAATTTAACACAATAATTAGCAATACTAAATTAAATAAGGAAAGTGTTCGTAATGAACCAGATAATGAGTCAAATTGGACAGAACAACAAAATTTCAGGAAATGTTTATTAAGAGTATCATTAGAAGAACTGTCTACAAATGAAATTTTTAATCAACAATCAGCGTTCATCTTTTTTTTACACTGGACCCCCGGTAATCCGTCCCCTGACTAATTCGGCACCCCCTGTAATCCAATATTTCCATTATTATTGAATATTTTTTTGACAATCTTCGCTAATGTAGATAATGCATTATTGAACAGGTTACTTACTTGTACTTGTATTGATTGATATATATTATGATTTTATTCATAATTTTTGATTATTTTAGTATGTACATTTATTTGTACACAATTATTTCCTAATGTAAAATTATTATTTTTTGTATGTTCTAAGCTTTCTATTGTATTGTTTAATTTACTTAATTTGACACACATAATGGAGTATGATTTGTACTTCAGAGTATAACATACATAACCTTATCATTTTTTTTTAAGCTTTGAACCAAGGTTTTTAGGTGTAATACCTATTCAGTCAAGTCTGCTTTGGTTCGAAATGGGGTGGTAGATTAGTGTGAGCGAAGGGGCAATCAATTCAATTCAAGTAATAAGGCAATCTCATCCACAAACTACGACTCCAAGTCGTAAATATTGATGAGTTTTCAATTTCAGCTGATTACTTAATGAAAGAAACTTGCAAACGCGAAAGGTCAAAGCGTAGGATCATGTCCTAGCTGGGATTCGCACCCGGGACCTCTAGGGTGGCAGTTGATCACGTTTGACGCACATTTACCGCATTTGTTACCATTTGCGTTAACGCATGTTACCATTTGTCACTTTGTGGCCAAATTGTATGTAAACGGTAAACTTCCGGTACATTTTTAGACACATTTTTGAAAATTTTTAACGTGAATAATCATAAAAAGCGCTGAAATTGAAGAATACAACATTAAAAAGCTGAAAAATGTTGGCAATGCTGTGACAATCATCAATGCTTTACACACCCACGAGCGTTGTTAGACTCCTTCGATGATGCAAGAGGTTTAAGCCAAAAATTGAGACTTAAATTAATGAGTCAAAATCTTCTTTTATTAGTGGGACTGTGCAATGGGCCACAGGTGAGGTTGTTGAAATTTTCTATAACAATTGCGAAAGTGGCCGATTTATAGAAGAATTTCCTTTGTGCATTATGATCAAGTTTCCCAATTATTCTGGACCAAAATACAACAATTTAAATGTTCTACTTATTTATTCCGTAGTGGTATCATTCAAAAAAAGGATCAACCAATTTTACTCGCAAGAAATTTTAACTATAACTTGCGTATGCCATTAATATTAAAAATTGCAAAGATTAATTCTCAATCAAGCAGTTATCGATATAAGAGAAAGGGAATTTAGGTTATATTCCTTATGATAGGCTATTCCTTATGATAAGAAAATAAATAAAAAGAAAGGATTGGTTCAAAAACGTCAAGAATACAATAAAATATTGTATTTCAACTAAAATATATTAACATTTTTTTGTAATTGAATGTTTGAGATCTGGTAATTTTATTGACAAAAATTAGAATCCTCATTTAATTGAAATAACAAAACCTATTTAATATCTTTGCTTATATAGTTTTTATAAAAATCTATTGGAGCTAGCAACTCAACTAAATTGCCTCCACAACGTACCAATTTATGTGGCTAGCTAGCAAACGCGTAAGTGTTTGCTAAGCGACTGCTACGACCTAGTTATCTTTATAAAGTGGATAGGATGCTGCTAAAGTTAAAATTTTGATTTGTTTATTTGGATTTATAAAAAGGGTTATCCATTTCAAGTTTCGGATAGTGCAGCCCTGCTATTTGGCAGCTGTTAAATATTTAAGTCATTATGTCATAATTTTTATGAAGATAAATATTTGCCATTTTGAAATATGGAACTTTTTACTACCAAACAACGCTTTAAAATTGTTAAATTGTTCCATAAATATGGTGGTTGTGCCGTGGCCACGTATCGTGCTTTACGAGAAGATTATGGTCGGCATAATTGTCCTTCTGAGCGAACACTTTCCAATATGGTGAAGAAATTTGAAGGAAGTGGATCGGTCGCAGATATTGTAAGGCATGTTCATCGTAATGTGCGCTCCACCGAAAATATCGTTGCTGTAATGGCGTTTTCTTTCCTCAAAAAATTCTGCATTTTTTCTGCCCTCTTTGAGAATTCTGCCCTTTATGTGTTCTTTTCTCGAAAATGTTGACCTCGAAAGTAGAAGAAAAAATTTTTGCACTCTCAAGATCAAAGGTTTTAAATTCTGCCCTCATGCCCTTAAATGCTACCAACTGAATGAACAAAAAAAAAATTACATGTTAGGAAAATATTAAACGTTATCATTGACATTTCATGAAAGTTCGAGCTTTTTCACGGATGCCAAAATAAATATTATTATAAAAATTGTTCTCAAAAGTAAGCAACAGTACAGCCAACACAATATCATTGAAAAAATGTTGGATTTTTTCAGATCTTTTCTCGACTAAGAACAGGTCACATTTTTTGAGTTCAGGTTAAAATGTAAAATATTCTGCATTGTCAGAGGACAACATTTTTTGCCGAGAAAAGAAAACACCATTAGAGAAAGGTGTGGCTGAAGACCCAAATTTGTCAATTCCACGGCGTGGTAAGCAATTGGGATTGTCTTACGGCTTGATATGGCGTATTCTACATTTTTCTCCATACAAATTTCAACTCACACAAAAATTGAAATCTGCTGACCACGGACAGCGCAGAATTTACGCCGATTGTTCACTGGAACAAGCATTAAATGCTGATATTTTGAGGCAAATTTCTCTAGCGATGAGGCCCATTTTGCTCTAGGTGGATAAGTGAATATACAAAATTGCTATATATGAAGCTCTGATAATGCCTAAGTGATTGTGGAGAAGCCATTGCATCCGCAAAAAGTGACTGTCTGGTGTGCATTATGGTAATATGAAATTGAAGATATGGATCTGGACTATACGTAATTTCCACAAGATGGGTCCACAAGCCACACAACAGCACTAATTAGGGCTTTGATACAGCAGAAATTTCCAGGACGACTTATTTCAAGATTTGGCGATATCTTTTTTAAAAATCTCAAACTGTTGAGCAACCAAAAACCAGCATTCGTCTAAACATGTCCGAACTTGTGCCCGAGCTGTGCACAAAAATCATCAAAAACTACCTCAAAAGGATTGAGTCCTGCAAAAACTCCCGTGTAGGATATTTGAGTGATATTGTATTCTACTAAAATGGCAAAATCCAAGCATTATAACGAAATAAAAATTTTAACCAAATCTGCATTTTCAAACTTTATTTTCAAACTGCAAACTTTACTTTCCGAAGGAGAAAATGAATAACCCTGTATAAATACATATACAAGAATTATAAATGATACATTGTTTATTCGTTTAATTAAAAATAAAAATGAGATATCAAATTTTCCAGTATGGTTTATATTGCTATTGCTACATATATTTCGGGAATAAATATCAAGACTGAATTTTTTCATTAAAAAAAGCTGTTTTGTGTTTCAAAATCCATAATTTTCCTTTATGATTAATACATTTTTGCATACGTTCGAACCATTCGTCATAACATTTATTACATTCCACTTGAGACACCTCCGAGAAATTGTTTTTGAACGCATCAACTGCTTTTCTGGTGTTGAAAATCGTTGTCCAAGGAGTTTGTCCTTGATGCGCGGGAACAAAAATAAGTTATTGGGTTCCAAATCAGGACTATACGTTCAGGCCCGTATACGGGGGGTTTCGGGGTCTAACTTTCCCATTCGCCGTTAATCGTTTTACCCTTTTCAAGGTAATCGATGTGAATCAGTCCGCATGCATTTCAAAAAACTGTCACCATGACCTTATTGGCCGAAATAACCACCTTGGCTTTCTTTGGCCACGTTCACCCGGAAAAGTCCACTGCTTTGACTTTTTTTTGGTCTCTGTTGTGTTATGGTGCAACCATCTTTTGTCTTTGGTTAGGAAACAGCACAAAATTCCTTCGGATTGCGGTGGAACATCGCCAAATACTCCTTTGGAGTGGTCACACGGCTTCGCTTATGGTCGAGTGTGAGCAATCGCGGCACTCATAGCGCGGATAGCCTTTTCATGTGCAAATATTCATAGAAAATGTGATGTACCCGCTCAGTTGAGATGCCTATAGCCTCCACCAGCTCACGCACTTTCATTCTCCGATCGTCCAATATCATGCCATGGATTTTATCGACGATTTCTTGCATGATGAACCCTTTTTGGCGATCTGAAAATTCAGTGTCACTTGTGGTGGTACGACCACAACGGAATTCAGTAAACTACTTCATAACCATTGAAACTGAAGATGCAAAGTCTACATGGTATTCATCAAGCCTTTCCTTGGTGTCGGTGATGGTTTTTTTTACGCAAAAAAGAATGCTTGATGAGTACACGAAATTAATTTTTTTCTTTTTTCGTCTAAATTCGCTATATTGTCTACTTTCAATGGCTGTCAAACACAAACAGAAAAGTTTGCTCAAAATTTAATTCAACAGTAGTCTTTTAACAAATGTTAAGTTTACAGAAGAAGTGTTGTATTCGAAGTTTCTACGCGGGAAATTCAAAAGCTCACAGACTTCCCAAATAACCCTTGCATGTTAATTTTTTTAGTAAAACATGTATCACCTATGTTGAGATTACTTTCATAAACGGGGATTTCATAAAGATTACTGTTTTTACTGTTAGCTCCATATAACTTTAAGTCCTGATGTGTTGGCAATGAAAATGGGAATCCACATTTTATGATCAGTGGCCCAAAATAAGCCAATAATAACTGTTTGCAAAGTAATCACAAAATCACAACCACTTTGCTCTTGAGTTAATTTTGGTTGGGTGAAGCATTTATCAAGTCTTATTCACTAAGCAACGGACTATTTGTACAGACCACTTTAACCAAGTTTGCAATAAAAACCTGGGAATAAATTTGCGCAACATTTTCAAAAATTAAAAGCCTAAGACTCGCAGCGCCAAAAGCAAAAACCAAAAACGGTCATAAAAAAGTCATTAATACGAAGCAGAAAATTGAAGTAACAAATTGTGAAATATCATTTTTAGCAACATAGTAACGTGGAAACGTAAAACTCGTAGCTATAATTAATAATAATTATCATAATCTAAATAATTTAATTGCTTAATTGTTCACCTAGTTTTCAAATCAAGTGACAGAAACATAAAAATATGATTAAAATAAGCACTTGGACAATTAAGCTAGGCAGCCAAGCACAACAACAACAAATAACAACAATAACAACAACAACAACAACAACAACAACAAACAGAAAAATAATAATGCTAAAATAAATATGCATAATAATTGGGTCAGATGTGGCACAAACGTGTTTTTGACTAGTTCCAACTTTGCAGACAAGAATGACACCCACGCGCTGCCAAGCAATGCATATTCTTGGTTTTGTTGTAGTTCCAGATTTTGAGTTACAGCAAAAGTGCGGAGGCAAATACATAAATAAAAAAAAAAAAATATTAAAAAATTACGTTTTACAAAATAAACAGGAAATACTTAAAACACAAGACATGCATGACAGATAGATTTGTGGGCCATGCCTTGGCTTGAATGGGTGCTGTGTTGCATTCTTCCTTGTTAATTGTGGGGAGTAAAAATATCCATAAAAAGTGTTTATTTTGGAAAAAACGCAGCGGAGAAGTTTTTAAATAAATATACAAAAAAAAAAAAATTGATAAAAAACAGCTGGAGCAAAAACAAATAAAAAAAAAAACAAAAAACAGAAATAATAAAAATTTCAGCGTCAAAATAGAATTGATCACTCTGTCTGAAACATGTCAAGACAGACGCAGCCTTCATTGGCATTATTACAATAAAGGGCAAAAAAAACAAAAAAAAAAAGAAAAGATGGCCTGGCCTTGCTTCCGGCAGCTGTAACACAATAGCTCACAAGGTCGTTAACACAAGCTCAACGCTAGAGAAAACTCGAAAACTCTTGATGAACTGTCTCAATGACTAACTGCCGCTAACATGAACTTCGATCAACAGATTTAATTGAAAAACCAGCTAAGCGCCAAAACTATTAATTGTTATAAATTGAAAAATTGTCTGAGAATTAAAAAAAGAAAAAAAATTATCTGCGAATTAAGAAAAGTCAAAATCAAATTGAAAATAATCTGAAATAAAACGAAAATATTTACATAAATTTCTTAGGAACTCAGTCGAGGAGATCCAAAAAAGAAAAAACTCACACATAATTATCTGCAGGCATTAATGGAGCAGGCTTCAATGGCTCGATGGCAACATTGCTGTTAATCTCTTTTGATTGATCTAACAGCTGGACAGACCGACAAACACTTACAAAGATCATACAAATGAAGGCCATGCCATGCGCCATACCGTATAAAGAGATACCCACTGAACTAAAACGCCGGAGATTTGACGAAAAGTAAGAGTTTTTCGAACGTTATAGGGTTGATATTTGTTTCCTTAAAATATTTTTAATTTCAAGCTGGGAGTTTCATCACGTTATGACTGAAAATTAAATTTCCTAAAAAACTATAAATTTTTGAATTTTTTTATTAAACCTTAATAATATTATTAATATTAATATTTAACCTTAATATCCGTAAAATGATTCCTTCAATCACAAAAACAAAAACGGATATTTTTTATTATAAACAATTTGAGAACTATACGTACACACGGAAGTTAAAATATCATTAAGTTCTGTGTTGAAATGTTAAACAAGAACTACACGTAATGTTGTAAAAGTATGTGTTCACGTGAACATGAATTCACTCTTAAAAGTATTCACGTCTTAACGACTTGAGCACATGTCTGATAATTCCCTTAGATTTTTACTGTCACTGTAAATGATTATGTGCTATATTGACTTTTAAGGCATGAAAAAAGGATTCTTTGGATTAAAAGTCCTAAAGGTTTCGACAGTTGAAGTTTGGTTGCCTGGATAGTTGAGTAGGTAGCGCGATTGATTGCCATCCCAGGGGACCCTAGTTCGAATCCCTGCCATACTTTCACCTTTCTGCATTTCTTTGCTCATTTCTTATCAACTGAAATGAAAAATTTATCAATATTTACGACTTAATTGTTGTAGTTGGTGGTAGTTTAGTTTATGACGGAGACTGCCTAGTCACTTGAATTGACTAAGGTACTCGTAAAGGTAAAAAACTTGCCTCACATTCTATTTCACATGTTTAAACGGCTTCCCGCCAAGCTTATAACATCTTCCACTTGATTCTCCCTCCTTTCCCACAAATTGATCATCCCATTTCCCAACCCACACGGATTTGACGGAATAGGTATAACACCTGAAATTTTCCGTTAAAAATAAAAAAAATGATACCAACGCTTCCCATTGTCCATGAAATAATGCATTTTTGAATTTTTTCGAAGTTATAGCATCAAGTTAAAAAACTAGCGACATCTGATGTTAATAACGCCCATCTCCCATACAAAGTGCCTTCATCAAAACGCTTAAGTCTTTAAAAACTCAACAAAATTAATTGAATGACTTAAAGTTTTCGACAAATTTTTCACAATGACTCCAAAAAAGGACTTTTAGTTTGAAATTTGACAAAATCTAATGATTTCGATGATCTCGCCCATCTTATCACTTATAGAAAGTCACTTTATCAAAACGGTTTAAACTTTTTAAAACAACAAAAAATAGTTGATTGAGCTGAAATTTTGTAAGTTATCTTTGAATTTTATATATGTACTCTGAGTTAAAATTTTTTTTGTTTTGGGTTCTGGTCAAACCAAATGAAAACTCCACCTACTCCCCATACTCAGTGATTATATCAAAATGGATAAATCTCTTAAAATTTCACAAAAATTAATCACTTAAAAACTTTAAATTCTGCACATAAGCTTTGATATCAAATACTTTTAGAATAAGATTTGTCAAAATCGAATGGAAACCACACCTATTTCACATATGAAGTGACATCATCAAAATAGAAAAACCTCCATAAATTCCATAAAAATTTAAGTATAGACTTGATATTTTACACAGTAGCTTTACTATTTAAAACATACAATGAGCTTGGGAAAACATTTGGAAAAATTTAATGAAAACCAAACCTACCCCTCATACAAAGTGACGTCATCCTGATAATATAACCCTCATAACTTTGAATACATTTAAACACAGCTCTGGGGGTATTTTATCTTCGGTTAACTTGACTATAATTTGTTTATAACAATATAGTTTGATTAATTGATCAATAAATACATAAGAGGATTAATAAGGACGCCAGTTGGGAAGAGGTTTTTAGCGGCGTTTTTAAGCTTTCTCGGCAAGTGGGTTAAAATGCATGAAGATCAGTAATGAAACCCATTCAAATAATATTAAGTCAATTTTGTGCCAAGCAGAGACACACCACCCACTCACTACCTTCATCATCAACAAATCCTCTTTGAAAGTTTTGGTTTTTCACAAAATGGTCTATAGTCAGCCCGCTTGTATACTTGAAGCCTTAACAAGATTTTATCGCTGTTTACGAGTTTTATGTGTTGTGGTGCTTATATCTTGAATATTTTGGTTATTTTATTGGGAAGTAGCCACTTAACTCGCTATAGCCCATTTTTGTTAATTTATTTATATTTTGTTTTAATGATTCGGCTTTCGCGGTAGATATATTAGAACCTATACTTTATCTTGAAGGTTGAAGACCATGTATACAAATTTTGTTGGTAATGGGGTTCTTTCTATGATTATCCATTAAAGACTTCAGTATTAGAAAAAAGACAAAACCACATTTTGTTTTTTTGTAAAATTTGCTAAGACTTATTTTCACTTCATTTGAGAAAATTATAAATCGCAGAATCTGATAGAACAAACATTATTTCTTAGAAAAATGTTAAAAGAAGAATACGACGAAAATCTAGTTTTCCCTGTATAAATACAGAGAAATATAATAATTTTCCGTAGAAGACATTGTATTTGCAAAAATAGTATAGAATAAATCAATTACATTTTAATAAAATCCCGGGTAACACCGGAACTATCAGATAGTATTTAATTTTCAATTTCCCACCATTTTTTCAGGAGGCATTTAAAAAAAATCTACATTTTTGGTACTTTTGTGCAGCTATTAATTAAAGGTTCGGTTGTAAAGGTTGCTCTTAGGAGACTTTTCTGCCCTATGAATGATTAAAAACTGATTAATCGCTAAGTTTATTAATAAATTCAAAAACGATTCTTTTGGTTCACTGGGTAGTTTTTAAAAAAGTACGCCCGCCCTGTGTGTGTCTTGTGCCAGCCCTTAAAGAAATTATCAACAGGCCATAAATTAAACCATGGTGCAGAAAAGATGCTGCTAATGAATTATGAGGTCATGAATAGAGTGAAAAAAAAACAACAAAGAAACAAACACTGAAATAAAAGACATGGAAAAGGGCGTAAAGTTAGACAAACAAATGCGTTGAAAGTTTTATGACTTGCAATTTAGGGAATCAATAAGATTTTAAAAGTAAAACATTTTTATATTTTAAATAAAAAAGTTCAATTAACAGGGTTACACTGAAAAAAATCTGTTGCTTTTAAGACATTTTTTTTTAATTTAAATTTTACTTAAGGTTTAGTTTATCACTAAGAAATTTTTTTTTTATTATTACACCATGCTACAATAATTGATTTTTTTTTAAACGAAAGCTCAATGAAGCTTTTCGTGTTCATTACAAGACGATTGGTGGTCTAATTTAAATTTTTTTAAAGTTAATTTAGTCAGTTTTTCCAAGTTTTGAAAATGTTAACATTTATAAGAGTAGAAAAAAGAAAACAATTCTTGTAGGGGAAAGTATTTGTAATTCGTCATTGGTTTAGTAGAATGACGTGTTAATAGGTCACTTTAGTTAGTTTACCACAGAAATCACAGAAGGCTGTTGGTGCGTTGGTATAGCGGCTGTCAAGTCTGTTGGTGATTCTGTCAAAGAATCAAATTTATATTTTTCAATTATGCCACAAGTTCGTTTCAGTAGATTTCATAAAATTTTAGGAAGAACAAATTTTTTTAGTTGGTAATATAGGTAATTTGTGGAAGTAGTTGGTCTGCGAAACTGCGTCGTCGTTAGTGTTAATAGGTAGATGAAGCGTGGGCGATTTCGATTTTTTATACGAGCTTAATAACGGTTTTTTATTTTAAAAATTATAGCAACAATATATCATATCACCGTTTAACTTTTTACGGATACACTCAGTCAGGAGAAAAAAAAAATTTTTCAGGATATTTTCTTGAGAAGACATTTAAATTTACTAACGGCAAAATATATATACGTATTGTGGTAACTTTAAACTATACTTTTATATTTTTTTTTTATTTGTAGAAATAATCATTTATAAAGCTGCTTTAGCCCATATCTGGGAGCTCCTCTTAAAACAAGCGGCTTGCGAGCATTTTCGTAGGATTAAAGTGACATTCTTAATCGAAAAAATGAGGTCCCACTTTTTTGATGCAAACCTCTTAACTAAGACATAATTAACAGCGGAAAAAATGCTAGTAGTATGAAATTTCTACTTTGCGCTATTCAGCCATATCTAATCCTATAGCATGGAAACTGTATATTTTCTGTCCGACAAAGAGGAGCGGAGATATTGGCGAATGACTGGTTTCTGTGAACTTTGAACACGAATATCTTCTAGCACGTAAATAGTATCATAGGGAATTCTTGACAAGTTGTCAGTTATGCCTAAATTGGACCTAATTTTTCCGATTTCATATTTAAAAAACCAAATTAAAAATAAAACTAGTAAGTAATGATCTTCGACTGGGCCGAAGTTAAAATACCCCCACGGCCGAACCAAAGTATATTCAAAGTCTTAAACAATCAATAAAATATTTATCTGTAAAAACGTTTTCGTTATATTTTTAACAGGAAATATTCGCTTTTGTTTTTTGATAAAGTCGCTTTGTATGGGAGGTGGGCGTGGTTTTCATTCAATTTGGTTGAATTCCATAAACATAGTACACGATATATATCAAAGTTCATATGCAAAATTTCAAGTCCATACATTAATTTTTGTGGATTTTAGAGAAATTTTACCTTTTTGATAAAGACACTTTGTATGGGAGGTAGGCGTGGTTTTAATCCGATTTGGTTGAATTTCATACTTAGAGTGTATTTTAAACATCAAAACTCATATGGAAAATTGCAAGTCTATATATTCATTTTGGTTGAATTCTAAGAGATTTTACCATTTTGATAAAGTCACTTTGTATGGGAGGTAGGCGTGGTCTTCATCCGATTTGGCTCATTTACGAACTTGACCTTCATTTTTTAGATAAAAGCTTAAATATTGAATTTCGTGATGAAAGCTTTAAAATTACGGCTGTAATCGTGATCACAGACAGACGGACAGACAGACGGACATGGCTTAATCAACTCGGGTGGTGATGCTGATCAAGAATATATATACTTTTTTATACCTACCACGCCTCGTTATGGGCGTTACAAACGGAGTGACAAAATTAATATACCCCCATTTACGTTTTTTAAACGTGGGGGTATAAAAATCAGAGTGAAAAATAGACGATTTGCTCCGTAACGAGCGAAGACGAAAATGTTCGCTTAAATGCATTTCAATGTTGTAACCCAAAATGAACGGTTGGACGGTTTGACGAGACGTTCTGTTCAGTAACAACCGAACTTTTAGCGTCTCAACTCATCAACAACAGCTGTGCAGGTAGTCTTCTTTTTTCAGACGATTGGAGAAACTCGTTTCATTTTGGGTTAAATGTCAAAACAGACGTAACGATTGCAAGCGTTCGGCAAGTTGCAATCGTCTCGTTTCGTCTATTTTGGTTAGGGCTTTACTCTAGTGGCGTTCTATGGTTTAATATTTCATTTTATATCAGAACTTTCAAAACATAACGACACTTACGAAGAGCTTTCAAAATATGAAATTCTTGTTTTGTTTGGCTTCGCCTAGTGTAGACTACTATTCACGTACCATGAATAGAATGTTTTGTGTAGCTCTTTAGTATGTACATTGCAAAAATAAAATAAAAAAATCAACTTCTTCATTTAATCGGAGCACTCTTTTGAGAATGCGAAAAATATAACAGCGACTGGGGGCCATAACTGAAGAATACGCTGGATGAGGAAGTAATTCAAAGCGTTATTCCTTGAGTTTGGCCATTGCTTTCAAAGAATTGTGAGATGGAGCATTGCCATTGTCTTGCATAAAAACCTGTAATTTTTTTTCTCTTTCAAGATAGTCGATCTTGAATCTCACATGGCGTGAATTCCACATGTCGTGAATCACGGATATTCCGTGAGAATTCCAAAAAACACTGGCCAGAACCTTTCCGGCCGACTGTTTGGCTGTTTCGAAGCACTTCTACTTAGACGAACTCATTGTGTTGCTTGTTGTACCCATTCATGAGTATAGTGGTGAGTTCACGTTTCAAAAACTATCACCTCCTTACTGCTTATAGCCCCTTTAAGCAGCAGCTCTTTTTGTTAACTTAACAAATCTTGAAAGCTATAACGAGCTATTATATATCGCTTAAATTTCAAATTATGTGCATATATAACAAAAAACTTTTTGGTTTTAATAAGTGTTGAACTTGTTGAAAACCGCATAAATCATTATAAGTTGACAAACTTCTGACAAATTTTATTGTTAAGCCACAGCTGAAGCTACAGTCTGGCAACATAAGAAAAATCGGTTTGCTTCCTTTGTTGTTTCTTTAATACTTGCGTAAAAAAACTTTCTGACATATGTATTGTTTAAAATAACCTCAAAAAGTTGTTAAGTAAAAAAAAAAAAAAACAAAAATGTTTTCATTATTACAAATATTTCAACGAAACGTTTTTGTTAAATCAAATAAACTTAGTTTAAGTACTTTTGAACTTTTTGTTTTTATTTAAGAGAATATTTTACATATAGAGTGACCAGATAGCAATGAAAGCTTTTCCAATTGGTATGCTTCAGCAGTTGTCAAAGCTACAAATCGCATTCAGCGGTCAAAATATTTTGTAAAGTTTGATATTTCATCTTGCATCATTTCACGCTTGTCAAATGTTTAGAAATTAGTAAAAAATATCGAAATGCCGGCTCAGTCGTATATATACAACTTCTTCTCAAACGGGGTATCATTTAAGTCTCCGCCGTTATGTAAATAAGCAAAATTGTCGTTATTGGAGCGACCACAATCCACAAGTGTTCCACCAAGCATCAATGCTTCCACAATGATTGACTGCCAGTGAAGCTGAGGCGGCCATTTAAATAATGTGCTATTTCATACATAATGGCACGAATGTAGCTCCGAAATAAAGACACCGAATAAGCATTAACCTAGGAGATTGGCTTGACCTCCAGTTCGTTTCTCCAATCTCCAGTACTGGATCTTCACTTGACCTCCACTTGAGATCCAAGCCAATCTCCAGGGAAATGGACCTTCTATCTACAGTTGAGATAAAACTGGATCTACACTAGAGCTTCAATGTCTTTCTCTAAGCGATCTGCAATCCAAAATGAAAAAAGAAAAAGTGCTTTCAGAAAAAGCTTTTCCAATTATTTTTTTATATCATTTATTGAAAATTATTTCACAGTTAAGAATATATGTAAGCAACTTTAAAATAAATGATTTTTAACTTAAAACTTAAACTTATAGTTGCAATTCACTTTATTTGACAACTGTTAACAAATAAGCACGAAACACAAAAACTAAAACAACCAAGTGTTGACAGGTACAAAGAAAATTATATTTTCTGACACTTCAACAGTATTGCAAATTAACACATTTCAAGACAATTTCCAGTTCAACTCCAACATGTTGGAGTTGACTTGGAGAAAGGAGTAAGAGATCAAGTTGAGGCTGAACACTTTTTTCCAAGCTTGGAGAAAAATCTTTTTCTTGCTTATTGGGCAGAATCAATTTGAAGGCTCATACCGTTGTTGTTTTATTAAAATTTCTTTTCTTATCGTTCTTACATGGTCACTCTTTCTTTGTCCCTAATTTAGGCTGGTTTTACACAACTTTTTTTTTGTTGAGTGTAAAATTAACAAATTATTAATTATTAATTAAAAGAACAATGAACAAGTAGTGTTCCACCACTTTGTTGTTGTTACTTTTGTTGTTGTTTATGATTTAATTAATGTATGTTTATATGTAGTATGTTGCCTAATTTGTGGCTCAATTCGCCTTTTTTACGTCTGCATGTTGTTGTTTTGTTTATTTGTTTGTTGTTGTTGTTGGTTTTTGTGTGTTTTTGTTTTATGATTGCTGCCGTTATGCTTATTGCTGTAATAATAATTCATTAAATTTTAATTTACAATCAAAATTATCGTCTTCCATCTTCCCCGCCCCCTCTTTCGGACTTAACATAATGCCTTGGATCATCAACAGCTTTATTAAAACAACAACAATAAAACTAATTATAATTGTAATAAAAAGATTAAACAAACAACAACAACAACGACAACGATAAATAATGTGTACCAGCAGCTTTATGATTATGATCATTATTATCGTTAACATTGTGATTATTATCATGATGCTCACAGTCAGTGATGTTACATGAATAGTAATAACTATTCGTATTTAACAGTAATTTTGTGGTTCGTACAGCTTAACCCAGAGGACAGTACGAAATGCTTAAATAATTAAAAAGTGATTGAAATCCCTGCAAAATAGTTTAGCTTTTTGAACAATATGACGTCATATAAAAATAAGAGATTAACTGTTGAAATGATGAAAGTTTTAATATAGTCAGATGTTATTAAGCATCGAAGTCCGACACAACAAAAAAAGGAGAGATCATTCTTTTACAAATTCGAAAACTACTAGTATTTTTAGTTGATTTTGGTGCATTTAAAAAGTCGGATGTCACTTATGAAGTGACAATTGGGTTAGAATTTGGAAATCACGAAAATCCCCTATCAGTCAAAAACATAAAGCCAGGAGTCATTCTAGAGCCAAGGATTTCTACAGTGGAGGGCCGGCATACCTCACATTTCACCTCCGAAATCTTTTCATTATTCGACTTTTTGCCCATGGAGACTTTTGATCAGTAGCTCAAATAGAATAACATATCAATTTTAGAAAATTTCAGCAAGGGCCACTTTCCATAAGGAACGTGCGGTGTCCTTTGTTATAAGAAAGAAGTTCAAATATCGCTCGGAGGTGAATTTTAAAATTTTATAAAATTGCTGATTGGTATTTAGTGAAAAAGCATTTTTTTATTATTTCCCGTATGTCAACTTTTATCTATATATCTTTTTATTCCGGTAACACGAAAGTTTGTGCCATTTTCTTCCCTAAACTTTTCCGTTCTTATAAAAGAAAGATAGAACTCCTACCATTGGCCTTTCCTTGGCACAAGTATTTTTATCTTGTCTCCAATAGAGGTGCCACTGGCCGAATAAGACTAGGACTCTACGCTGTCAGATGATGATGAGATCGGCCCAAGTACTTTCAATGAAACCGCATGTCTTCGTTGATCAAAAGAGAATAAAGACAAGATAAGTATTTCCCAACCAAAAATGAATATCAATTACAATAAAGGGATGGGTGGTGTGGATCGGTTTGGTACTGGTCATTACTTCTCGTACTTTCTGGGTGCAGCCATAACAAATGCATAGCACTGCATTCGAAGGATTTGTCCAAACGATCCAAGGTGTGGCAATTTGTTAAATTTTCGCAGAGTCCTGGTCACAGCACTATTGGCAATACATGGAGAGCCAAAAATACAACCTTGGTACAGACCAACTATTGTCAGCGATAATGCAAGATATGATGGGTATCTGCATTGGGTTCACATGATTCCTAATCAACGCCGTTGTGGTCATTGTAGCTTAAAAACAAAATTTATTTGTGTGAAAAGCCAATTTCCTAAATTTTTAAAAATGTGTGTTTTTCTTTAGAGGACGGTCTAGAAAAGTAGGATATTATTTAGCTCAAAATAACACGGTTCATCAAGTTTCATCATCCGGACTTTTCTAGTTTCCTTTGCGCACTAATGGGTTAAGAACCATATATTTTGTTTTAACCTAGTCACAAAGTAGTCTGCCACATAGGCTTAATATTGCGTGATCCTTAGCTAGGAGTCGAAGATTTAAGGAATTGACGCCCAACAGATACAGTCTCGGACAAAACAACAAGAACAGCTTGTTTTGACATCAAGAACAAAACGAAAAAAAAGAAAATGTTTTTAAGATGACGCAAATATCAATGAGTATTTACAGTTATTTAGTTATTTATTCATTTAACATGTTAAGTTTTTTTTGTAAAAAAAAAAAAAAAAAAAAGAAGAAAAATATACATACATAAGGTCTGTTTTAAAAAATTCTTAGAAAAAAATTGAGGAGTTATCTCAAATTGACATCCAATGTTAATATTTTGTGGAAAAGCCTTTGTTTTTCAAAACTACTTTGCACCTGCCATTGAGTCCACTACAGATGCACAAGTAGCCTGTGGTATAGAATATCAGGCTCTTTGGATATTTTCCCATTAATTGTCTTTGCTTCTAGATATGACACTTCCAATCTTCTCTTTAATTTTATGTTAATACTATGTAGAGGCCTAGAAATATTTCATAAATGGTGTAATTAAGTGTTTTAATAATAGTGATTTCACCATTATGTGGAGAATTCAACCCTTTTGCAATGCGTATAACATTGATTTGAAACGTTCGAAATATCGATTTGAATGTAAATGAAATTAAATTTTGTACGTACAGTAATTTACATGACTTAATTACCGTTGTTTGTAACTGAAGTACAGTATTTACACAAGATCTATGTAACACATCACTACTCACAATTGAGGCGAGCTCATCTGCTGCAGCAGCATCAGCAGCATCGGCAGCGGCAGCACCAGCTTTTGTTGTGTTGATCCGTTTCGATTGCTAATCCGTTTCGTTTCATTTCATTGTGTTGCGTTTCAATTCATACTTATTTATCGTCAGCTCATTTTTCGTCCACTGGATTTTTATATCATTTCCAACAATGCTTCGGTTCACGCGAGTTCGTTGCTAACGGCAAAAAAGCAACACAACGTTCGCACAGCAACAAACCATAAGAAATAAGAATCGACAGATTTTTCCACGAAAATCCACAATAAATTAAAAGTTTTAAGTTTAAGAATCAAAGAAACCAAAAAAAGTAAAATTCCAAAATAATTCTCAAATTTATGCATTTTCTGTGCGCTGTGAACACGTTCCTTTTGATATGTTTTGTTTATTTATACAAATTAAATGCAATGCAGTGAATGTGATTGATTGCCGAACTTATGCGTTACGTGTTCGAAATTCGCATTGAACACAGCCAGCTGGCTAGCTGGTAGTGATCAACAACATCGATTGAGCTTTCATACCGTGAGCTGCGCTCACTGTGATCAAGTGTTGTTAGAGTCCTGTGACAGGAAATGTGATATGTGAAAAATTGTATTTGTGTTAACAGGAGCTTTCAAAGACTGTTTTAAGATTTAAAAAAACAAAAAAATCAGTAAATATCGAAAAGTAAATGTAAATGATAATAAAATACTTTTAATAAATGTAATGTTGGCTTTTGAAAAAAAAAATTATGTGAATTATTTGTCAACTATGTGCTGATTCATCATTCATTTATATTAATTTTTCATAATATTGAAGAATATCGTGGTTTAAGTGCACAAATGTGATAGTGAAATATATAAAATTTTTTAGGAACCACGATTTTGTTTCAGAATTTAAATACATCTCAGTGCAAAATTTTGATTTAATCGCTGCATTGATCAGTTCTTAATGATTATTCACGTAGAGTTTCTATGTTGAAGACCTAATTTTTGTCAAAAGTGCACTTATCATCATTGATAAATTCTTTATTTAAACATTTGAATCCAATTTATAAAGAATTTGCATTAATATTATTTTTTTTTGCATTAATTTCAATTCACAATTAATTTTGAAATAATTATACATGTGTTACTATTTTTTTAGGCATTCTTGACTTTATGATCATGAAATAGGAATGGACATTTATACAAAATGAAAACATCCTCCTTTTTCAAGTCGGTTAATGAATAATGGTATCAAAATTATCAATTGCATTAATTTTAGGTTAAAAGAATACATAATTCTTAGCAACGTAATGCGAATTATAAATTAGTTATTTAAAACTTGATTTTGTTTTCATTTAATAATATTTGAAAGTCAATTTTGCATTCATTGAATGCTTTTCTATATCGTTGTTAAGTTGTTTTTAGAATTCTGAATGTAGAATTTGGAGTGATAATTAAAAAATTAATCAGATTTGGTGATTATTCAAAAATAATTGTCTTGACAATTTATAAATTAAATTTATCAAAGAAAAAAGAAACATAATTGCTTCACAATGAAGAAGAGAAGTGAGAGCATTTTTAAAATGCTACTGGGCGCATACATTGCAAATGTAAAGGTAATTATTTTTCTACTTTAATTTAAAACAAATATGTCCATCAAACATCAAAGTTTATTTTATTTACTGGGAATCTACAAATTTCAATGAAATACACAAGGACTCCGTGTCCGGTCAATGATATACAAAAACTCCGTATCAATGATATACACCGTGTACTTGTTTGTTTCGTCTCTGTAAAATTGAAAGCAATGCACTATTTTAATATGGGTTAAAATATTTTCCATTTTCATAACTCTTTCCTACTTTACGACCCCACAAACGAGTAAATATTCTGTTATTATTGAACATTATACACATATTGAATTGGGACTTTATTTTAATGTAAATGATTTATTTCATATTATTTTTGGGATTACAATGTCGTCTATGGAAAATTATTAAATTTCCCTGTATTTACCCCAACGTAAATTTGACTGAAAATTTCAGGTAAAAAAAAAAGATAATTTTTTTCAAAAATATTACAAACACCTTACACCACCTCAAAGACCCATTCAATATCTTTAAAACACATCTTTTCTGTACGACTTACCACAAATAGTATTTTTTTCAAGATATAGTGATATATCTGTGGCAATAAGACAGAGTAGCTTAAGTCCAAAAATATAGTTGTGAGTTATTTACATTTTTAAAAATCCTTTTTCTCATTTTTATATGTAAAATTTGTGTATGGTCATTAGAAAAATCGGCATAACTTTCTTTTTAAGAGTCGGATTTAAACAAGGGTAGGACACAATTGTGCACCTTGAAATGGTTAATAATAATATGTAGAATTTCAGTTCTTCGCTTATGTCGACTTAAGCTACTCTGTCATATTGCCACAGATATATAAAAAAAAAGAAATTAAAATCCAAAAAATGTACTTTTCAGAAGAACTATCCATCCAGAGAGTTTAAAAATTTCCTAAAATAGTGATGTCAGAAACGTGTTTGCTTTGACGTGGAATTTTTGAAACAAAAATTGTTAAAAAAATTCAAACGCAAAAACCGAGATATACTTGTAAAGGAAAACGAGTCTATGAACTTGTATTTTAAATGTTTTTTAAGTACAAGTACATGTTCTCGTACTCAAAATGCAAGGTAATGGGGGCCAGTTGGGACGTGTTTTCTTTTTTGGTGATACATGTGTAAGAATGACCTATTTCCAATTTTTTTGTACATTCATAAAAGTAGAGAAAACAGGCGCAACTTTTGGCAGCATTAGATTGATATGTAGATACAAAAAATGTAATTTTTGGGTTTAAAACATGACCGAAAAAATGGGATGATTTGAGAATAGTGGATCGATTAGAGAAAAATCAGAATCGAATAAAATTTAAATTTATATGAAGCTCAAGGTTCTTAAATGATCAGAAACACATCCGTTTCAGAAACACACATAGCACAAATCCAGAAACTTTGGGTCATATGGTCACATTTGAGATACACTTCACGTTCGCACTCCAAGTAATGCAAAAAATCTTCGTCCGTTTGTGATGATGACGACTGCTTTAGTTGGCGTTTTCACCAGAAGAACGTTGACGCTTTTTGGCCACATTTGTTTGTCTTTTTTTTTTTTTTTTGATAATTCTACAAGCTTTTCTCTTTTTTCGGCCAAAGTCAGAACGACACTGTACATGGTTTTTCTGCCCTGTTTTGATTTTTTTCCTGGAGTGCCCGGTTGAAGGGCACCGATTTCATTAATACAATTGTTCAATGAGACGCCTGAAGTTGCTGCTCCTTCAGAAATTGACATTGTTATGTCTTCATCAGCAAGTGGCGTGTTATCGGAAACAAAATTGTCAACTTTTTGTCTTTATTAACTGCATTATATGCAATTGCCGAAATATTCTCAACCGCAAGTGAAGTCAACTGGAATTCTTCTTCTGATAAAAATACCGAAAATGGATAAAAAGATTTCAATTAATTGCCCATCAGTCACTTTGGAAAAGTCTAAAAATTGTCCGTTAATTCTTTATAAATGACGATAAAATGTTTTGACATTTATTTTACGGACACCAAAAACATTTTGCACCGATTGACTTTATTTTCGCACTGATTTTAGGAGCACTGGCATAATATTGGAGCCAGTTTTTTACAATTCCTGATGTGTGCTTTATTGAATAAAAATTGGAATGGGTGTTTTATGTCGAGTTTTCCAGCACTTTGTATAAGACAATTTTTCAAAAAATTGAAATATTATAAATTCTTCATAATCCTTTCAAAAAAGTGTAATTTACCAACACCAGCAGCCGAACAAGTACCAGAGACCACCACGTCAACACTAACACGTTTGCCTTTCGTTTACCTTTTCATAAAAAAATACCCGGAATATCCCATTCAAACACACCGTGCTTGAGTTATTGTCAAAATATAATTTTTTTTCTGGGTTGGTACATCTGTCATTTAGTGCTCGAAGAACTCTTTGAGCGTAATTTGGAGAATTCGTCGAAGGCGATTCGAAAATCAGCCTATGACATTTTCAAGATTGGAGGAAGCGTTGGAATATGTATATTGCTTGCAATGGAAATTCAAGGAAAAAAATGAAATTAATGTCGATGAATGATTGAACCGTTTTCATTTTATTGAAAATTTTGGGTTACTTTTTGATTTCTAATCAAAAATGCTCTAAAAAAAAGGCTAAATATTAGAATCCGTAGGAAGTTTTAAAAGTGTCCTACCGTGTAAACGACGACATTTAAAAACCAATCTTTACATCCATCAAGAAGAACTAAAAGTAGTTTGAATATTTTTTGTAAGTTATCTTTATTTGATATTTAACACTCTCTGTTTTCACTACGGTTTTGCGTACATTATGTGTCCACTATAACGATTTTGTCAAAGCTATTTTTTCTCTCCTTTAGAGACATCTTTTAACCCTCATTTTTTTTTCTTGGATTTAGTTTTAGGTTAAAATGAAAGAAAAAAGAACGGTTTGTCCAAAAATATTTGTACAGATTTGCTCAATTAATTTTAGAACGGTCAAAACCGAACATTTTTTTGTAACACCACAAAAAGTTATAGGACGATATAGTCAAAGTTGACACAGGGACACAAAGGAAAAAAATATCCAATTTTTATGAAAGATTTTTCACGAAATTTAAAAAATTTTTTTTTTTATCTTCGAAAATTTCTAAATTCAAAAATTTAAATCATGACTTTACAAAATATGCAAAATATTATCAAAACATCAAGAAATTCAACTCAAGAATTACTTGAGTCATGGGTGATTTTTCGCATTTAACTGAAATCATAATTATTAAAATTTTTAATTTATTTAAGTTAAGCGCTTAAGATCATGAAAAATTCAGCAATAGGAGCAAAAAATATAGTTTCAAATGCTCGTATAGTTAGCTTTACAAACTGTATTAAATTTAATTTGGGCGTTCACGGATGCACGTAATTGGAGTAGTATTTTTGTAAAAACATTTTAAAAAGCTTCTATAAAAATTGCAATAAAGAAATATTTCACAATGCGCACAAGTCTTTGCACTTTGAACTTTGTCGAAAGCTAGTTGGGATAGTTTAAATTTTTATTAATTCTAAAGTTTACTAACTTTATTACCACGACTTAACGTTCCTTTAAGTTATGCGATTTTTTAATCTCTCTAATGAAATTATCAACATTTTTAGCGAGCTTTAATAAAGTTTTAACTTAACTTCAAGCACTATTTTAATAATAAATGTTTAATATTTCTAATTCCTGCAAATTGCAATAAATCAAAAGATTTCGTTAGCCAAGGTCAGCATGGGACAAACAAAAGTATTTTTTATTGAATTTGTGTTTAACGACTTAATCTCATTAAAGTTTGGGTTATAAAACAAATTGATGTGTTGTTATGGCTCGTTAAAATCACTCTTCTGTTGTCCAGTTACCTAGATAATTATGTACCTACTACAAACATTTCCTGTTCCATTTCAGCGAAATTCGTTGACCACATATCGTTGAAATTTTAAACAAACATGATTCTTTCATGCAACAGCAAAAAGACATAAAATGAGTTTTTCTTATTTATTGCTAGAATTTGAATAATTTTTAATATTTTTTTTTATATGTTGTATATTTTCGCATTTGTTGAATTAAAAATTTATAATTTATATCGCTTGTGTCATATGCACAGCCATCTTCACACATTGCGTAATGAAATTATTTGGAACTCGGTCGTACTTGGTATGTTTGTCAACATGTCCCGCTTTTATTTTAATGCCCAATTAACACCAAAAGATTAACATAAGTTCTGGCAAATGAATTTTTGCGCTATTTTGGATACTTTTATAGCATCGTAAATTCATGCCGGATGGCTATGCAAAATGCAATAATTTAGAATCGAAAAAAAAAACACAGTGTTAAGCTTATTTGACAGTTTCAGGGGCGTAGTTTTTTAAATTGCTTGTGCTGTTGTTTATGGTTGAAGTGCTGGAAATTATGTCATCAACTGTTGGATATCATTTGGTCAAATTCTAGAAATTTGAAACACTCTCAGCACGTTTTACGGTACACTGATTGTTGCAGAGAAAAGTGCCGCACTTTGAACTAATCGCAGGCTGCTGTGTGTCGGCTCATATTTGAGCGCACAAAACCAACCCACTGAACCACAAGCGCCGGTTTGGAGAAAAGTGCGAACTTTGCAAATGTTTTTTGGGTTGACATTTTTGACGTGACAACGTTACGTTTTACCTGTAGCGGTTCCCAAAAAAGTTGGAAGTGGCATTTTTTTTTCAAAATGCATCGGTGTTGCATGAATTGTTACTCACTGAGTATAGGCAAAAAAGCAAAAAAGTTCTCACGACAAAAATAGACCAAGCAGCGGAGAGAGCTGCTCCAAGTTCATAAATGCAATAATTATGCAACGGCGTTGCACAAAACTATTACTCAGTAAGTATATGCGCCATGGTAAATATTATAAAACAAAAATTAAGGATTTGTACTTAGCATGACGACAAAAATAAAAAAAATAAATAATGACTCGTCAGGTTCCGGAGTAAGCAGTTTATGCAACAAAAATGCAATATTGTTGCATGGGTTTTTTATTCCCCCAGTAGAAGTGTCACGTAAACTTTTAGTTTACGGCAGCAAATAATAGTTCCTTGACCTTAAAATGAAAATTAATAAAAATTTTTGGCACTACGATACCGCGGAGGCAACCGTTTAATGCAGTGAAAATGCAACAAATGTGGAAAAACGTTGCATAGAGTTATAACTCCGTGATTATTGGCACTACGGTAAATTTTATAGAACTAGAGCAGTGTCGGGCACATTTTTAATTCCCAAACACACGTGCTTGGAAACAAAATGCTGCTTGCGCAACGTTGACACACATACACTATAAACTCCTTCGTGTGGTTTTCGATCGTGTGCGTTCGGCTGTTGTTTTGTTTTCATTTTAGCTGAGCAAATCAAGTCACACACTTGATTCTGCTTTCTCAGCTTCACACACAAGCAAAATATATGATAATATGTGTGTGCCCATCACTGAACTAGAGTAAAACAGAGATTCTCATGATTAATATAAAAAAAAAAATGAATGGCGTCATGAGGTTCCTCAGGACATCTTAAACTGACTTTAATACACCAAATGCAAAAGTAAAAAACAAAAACAAAATTGAAATTAAATAAGAACAAGCATTAGGACGGATTTGGATAAGGATTAGGATCAGAACTAGAAAAAGGATGAGGACAAGGATTTGGACAAATATTAGGATCAGGAAATAATACAAGGAGTAGAAATAAGATGAGAGCATGGAATTAAACAAGCATTTGGACAAGAATTCAGACAAGGATTGGAATTGGGCTAAGGATTAAAACATACCCAAAAGTATGTATTAAGGACATGATTGGAAAAAGGATAAGGACAAAAATGGGACAAGGAATAGAACAAGGATTTGGATACACTAAGTACAAGATTAAGCATAAACTATGGGAAAAGAAGTGAAACAAGGATGAGAAAAGACATTGGAATGAGAATAAGGTCAGAAAAGTGAACTAGGGTGTAAACAAGAGTTTGATAAGACTTAAGGCAATTGTTCGGCAAATATAAGAATAAGGATAAGGAAGAGGACAAGGAATAGAACAAAGATTTTGACTCACTAAGGATAAGATTCTCTCTTTCTCTCTTGCAATAAAGAAAGAGGAAGAAAAACAAAAAGACAAATAGTGGAGAAACTTACCAGGATTAAAGCACTCTTAACTACTCTAAGGGGCATACGACTTAAAGAGATTCAAAGAATGCATGAAGCTAACAAAGAATGATCTAAGAATCATCAGAGGACCTCTAACAGGTCATTGTAGGTTGAACTATCGAATTACAAAATTGGGAATTCTTAGTGATGACACATGCACGTTTTGTATGGAGGATGAAGAATCTGCGATGCAGGTCCTAGGACAGCGTCCTGCATTTGTTCAAACGGGACAGAAATATCTGGGTTACCACATAATATCAGATAACTCATTAAAGTCAAGAGATAAAGGACATACATACTTTATAATAGCATTTATCTCAGAGTTTGGACTAAAAGAGGTTCTTTAAGGTTCCAGTCCAGGGGGATAAGTGCCCCCATCCCCTTCCCCCCTGTGGACGCCCTTGAGGGTAAGAATAAGAACAAGGAATAGAATAAAGATTTTGATACACTACGGACAAGGTTTAGAACAATGTTTGGGACAAAAACTGCGACAAGGATTAGGAAAGGGTTTCCAATAAAGATAAGGTCAGGTATATACATAGATTAAAACAAAATTAAAGGGCACCATGACTTGACTACCGAGACAGCTCAAGGTAGTCGAGGATATTTTTTCTTTTCATCTCCTTTTTTCTTGCATTATACCGCACTCCATCTTCAAAAAAGGCACAACTCAAAATTTACAAATTTTTACTTTTAAATGTTAGGCTATTCGTAGTGATAACCTCCATCAACTATCAAAATTTTGCACTCATCTTTTTACTCTTTAATTAAAAAAAATCGTTTTGACTCCTTGCTTTGCTTCTGCTGAAAATTTTGAAATTTTGATTTATGTCTGTTTTGAGGATGGAGTGCGATATGTTCTTGCATTTTTGCATTATCATATTTGTCAAAAGCTCTTCGAATATCAATGAAGTCAAATACTCTTAAGCTTTTTCGATAATGCCTTTACGGGTCCATTCGTTGGGAAAATTGATTAATATATGACGGACTTCAACAACCGTGCCAGTGAAAGGACTATGGAGTCAATGCTTGTCATAGGAACAAAATTATTACATCAGCTCCTGGAAATTTTATGGACTGAATTTGACTGTAGCTAGAGGTACTCCATCAAAAGTGAAAAGTTTGTTTTAAGAAGCTTTGTGAACACCAGTTTCTAAGCAGTTTGTCCCAGTATCCGATGGGGTGTTTAGCAGAAGAACACACTCCGGAAAGGGCGTCCTCAATAAGAGGCGATTAGTTTCATTAGGAATTTCAGGTTAGCTTCCGTGAGCGCACTTTTGAGTGATATCCATACTAAGTAGTTTTGTAGATGGTACACTGCGCGGAGACTTTTAATTTTCAAAAAGTTATTCAAGGTCTTAACTTACAAAAATGTAAAATTTTTGTTACTTTTTTTAACCAATTTACTTACAAAAACAGGCTTATGAAAATGCCAAATTCTATTTTTCTACTTGAAAAGTTTAAAAAAAATTTATTCAAGGTATAACCTTTTGTTTCACTGGGTATACTTCAAAAACATGCTGCCCATCAATTTCGCGCACAGTGAATTTTTCGCAACATAAATTATCGTCAGTGTATAAAAATTCACGCATTTACTGTTCAAAGCAGCATTAGAAAAACGAAAATTTCAAAAAAGCTTAGAACAAATAAATAAAATTTTGAATTACAAAAAAAAAAAAAAAAAAAAATCGCTTGAGAGCAAAAATTCAAAATTAGAAAATCTATTTTGGGCAGAGCAAATTTTACGGCTGCTTCGTGCGAGTGCGATTTGTTTACAAGCGGCACGCGGTACCGCCAACTTTGCCGCCGGCACCCGTTCCGGTTGCCCAAGCCGTGCCCATCCGGTGCGGTAGCCGCAACTTGGCTCAACGCAAAATCTGCAAAATGTTCAGTTTCGCTCAGGTTTCTCTGAGGATCGGCGGCGCGCGTGAGATAACGGAATATTTCGCAGAAACTCAAAACTACAGACAGGCAGAGAAAACGGAAAAAAGTTCAAAATAATCGATACATCCTTTAATTGTGAAAATTAATTGAAAATTCTAAAAAATTACGCGAAATTCTAAATTTGATTTCTAAGATTTTAAACGAACTTTTTTATTGCAACTTTTTCGCTTGCAGAGTGGTTTATTTTTTTTTTTAAATACAACATAAGTGGCTGTAAGATATTGAGTACAAAAAAAAAATATATATTTTAACAAATTTTAAAATTTTATTAACTTTGGTGTCTGTGTTTTTATTTATGTAAATAGCTTAAAAGATTTATTGACATTTTTGTGAAGAGTGGAAAATTGAAAAGTTTTGCAAACAACGTGTTTTTAAGTTTATTGTTATCATAAAAAAAAATTGCACAAGTGCTAGTTTTGCCAAAAGAGCTGTTAGAGGTGAACAGACTTTATTTAAACAATATTTTAAATACATATAACAAAAATTTCAAAAATTTTCTCCATTAAAAAAATTATATCAAATTCTTTTATCAGTGTAGGCATAACGTGCTTAGATTTAATGTTTATATCTTATGCAAAACTAATAGTCAGCGCTCGTAAATTATAGTTATTGAACTCGTATTTTTTTTTATTCCAAATAATTTTTTTATACTTCAAATTTACGTTTTTTTTTTTTAAATTTGCACAACCTTCAAAGACTTTGATTTTTGAGTGGTGTCAAAAAATTATGATATGCTGTCAAAAATAATTTCAAAAATTGTGAAATATATACTTGAGAACTGCTTAATTTTATGGAAATTTCCTTTGAACTAGTTAAATCAAAGAAATTCGCTAAAAAATCATGCTAAACACACTTTTTTCTCTCATGCGAGAAATTTGTGCTTTTTCGTTAAGTTCTCCAATATTTGCGGGTATATTAAGAAAAAAAAAATATGTTCGAGTTTATTTTGAAGCACTTTTTAAAGAGCATATTTTTTGTATTAATAACAGCACTTTTTTTAAAAAAAAAACCACACATTTAAGGCAGCAACACGTCACACACTCTACTCTTGTCACTTTTACTTTCACCAAAATAAAACATTTTATTTTGGTTCAAAGTATCTGTTTCTGTCAAACCGTTCTAGTGTTGCTTCTATGCCAATTTTGAATGTTTTATGGATTTGATGCTTAAAAGATTTGCCAATATTAGAAATAAAAAAAATATATTGAAACATTTTCGTGAAAGCGACGAAAATCTTACGGCGACACCACACCTCCAGCCTTTCAAAAAACACGTTTTTTTTATTTTTTTTTGTTTAGTCAATTCTTAAACCTCATTAGATTATTATTCTCATTGTTTCTATTTTTGGACAAATGGAAAAACTTAAGTATTCAAACCAATTATTTAATTTAAAAAAACATTTGTTCCTGTGACTAATTCCTAATTCCAATCGCCAAAGAAGTTGAATTTAACTTTTTTTTCTCTAAAATTGTTCTCTGTCAGGGGTTAGTGTGAAATTTGAAAATAATACTAGATCCTTAAAGTTGAATTGCCAATCCATGTGTTGATATCTTAAACAAAATAAAACCTATCGTTAGAAGTTTTTAATTATCAGTTGAACAAGAAAGTTTTCAAGGATTTTTTTGAGATGGCATCACTAGTATTAAATCGTATCAGACAATGTTGCAACCAACTTCATTTTGAGGCCTCATCATTAGGCTTTCTTTTTCAGTATGTATCGTTTCGCTGAAGTGTAAACAACATGGTTTTTGTGTGCTCCGATTATGTCAACTTTTGTGCCAACAAAATACAATTTGCAGGAAGTTTACTTTTCTGCTTTCATTTAAAGAGAAATGGAGCTGAAGGCATCGTATTGTGACTGGTGATGAAAAATGGGTTCACTACGATAACCCCAAGCGCAAAATATCATACGGGCCGACCGGCCAGTGGCAAGGTCATTCTCTGTATTTAGTGCGACCAATTGGCCGTGGTGGACTATGAGCTGCTACAACCGGTTGAAACCATCACAGGGCAACTCTACCGAACTCAATTGATGCGTTTGAGCCGAGCATTGAAACAAAAATAGCCAGAATACGAGCAAAGGCACGACAAGGTAATTTTGCAACATGACAACACTTGGCCACATGTTGCGCAGCCGGTCAAAACATACATTGAAATGCTGAAATGGGAAATCCTACCCCACCCACTGTATAGCTCAGACTTTGCCCCTTCCGACTATTATTAGTCTACGTCGATGACACATGCCCTTGAGGATCAGCACTTTCGCTCTTTTGAAGAACTTCAAAATTGGATCGATTCGTGGATCGCATCAAAATACGCATTATTTTTTTGAGATGGTATCCGAAAATTGCCAGAAAGATGGGAAAAAGAAGTAGCTAGCAATGGACAATACTTTGAAAAATGCATTTGTAAAAAATTTTTTACAATAAGGTGTCAAATTTGAAAAAAAAAACCTTCAAAACTTTTTTGTACACCAAATATATTTATCTATCCTGTACTTGACAATCACGATAGCCATTCTACAAAGCTAAACATTTAACTTTCAAGAAGCTTTTGCGAGGAACATTTCTCTTCACTCGTCAATACATAAGCGAAGCTTCTTGGAAGCTCTTTTGAAGCACTTTCGATCGATCGTATGAATTCGATCTCGTATGAATCCGCCTCACATAAGTTATATAGAAGTTATTTGGTGTCTGACTGAGCTTTGATATGATGCTTTGTTTTTTACCTTCACCTCGCGGCCTTAAATAGTCTTCCGCTCTGAGTCGAAACCATGGTATAATAATACATGGTAGCATTGACAACTGCTTATTTTCTCTTCAACAGGAAAACATAAACTGTCAAAAACAGCTTTTCGTGTGAATCAATCTGCAGCTGCTGTGGTTGTTGTTTTTTCACTTCAACGTTTTCAACATTGTTTGTGTTTTCAATGGCGGATTGTGAGCGCTCTCTTTTTGAGTATATTTTTTGACAGTAGATGATTTCCCAAGCAACTGTCAATGCTACCATGTATTTTTATGCCATGAGTCGAAACTGTCAAAATTAATACAAATGATTTTCCTCTTCTTTTTGCTGTTGTTCGTTGTTTTTCAGTAAATTGTCAGAGTTGAATTGTCAATGTGTTTTTGATATTTTACTCTTGGCTCTCAACCGCGAGTCTACCTTGTTTATTCTATCATACGTTCACCTTCCACCTTCAGTATGTTTTTTATATGGAGTTCATAATGTAATTAATTAACATGGTGATTGCAAATTTTCAACCTCTTTAAAAAATTGATTACTTGAGCTGTCAAATCATACAAAATCAACTTTTCTGTCTCATTCACAAGTTTGACAAATTTAGCGAAAAGATTTCTGATCACTGCCACCTTTTTTATTTCACCATGATGGAGTTTTGCTCTCTATCTTGTCTGACATACAATGCGAAAGTAACAATCAAAAAAGTGATCACAAAGTAAACTAGCTGAAGTTGCTTAGTGAGTACGCCCTTGAGAAGCAAACGTCAAACGACAAAAGCAACAACAACAATTAAAAAAAATCAACAGCTGATTTTCACATCTAGCTCACGTTTTTCTCCAATATGAGAAAATATTTTGCAATTGTATCATGCACTGTAGCAGAATTCACTCTTTCATAAACAGTCTCGCTCTCAAATCAAAGAGAAGCCCATGGTGTAATAATAATAAGGTGTTAGTGAATTTGACACTTCTCTCTCAAAATGATAAATTTTTTCGCCCCGCTCCTGTCAAAAAAAGCTGATGGTGGATTGGAATGAAAATAATTCAGCTAACGTGCAGTCGGTCGCAGCTCAATGCCATGACCACTTCTTTTGATGGCTATTATCAGTTGAGGTATTGAACATTCTTTCATGGCATTCAATATTTTCTTGAAGCAGTCGACGTGAATGCAAGACAATTTGCATGCTTACCAAAGCTTCGGTGGCAACTTCCAGCGCAGGTTTTTGATAAAATGACATAACCATTCAATGGTGAACTTGGCAAATGGGCGAAGACAACAGCAATAACTTTTTGTCAACACAACACGGCACAATTAATTGAATTAAATATTTATTTAAACTTTATTCGCACAATAACCTATAAAAACTATAACACATCATCATCTAGCAACTAAAAAAATAACACAATTTGACAACTATCAACGGCTCCTCTCTTTCACTCTCAATTTTTTGACAGAAAGAAAGCTATTATTGGTGTTGTCAAAAATTCACTAACACCTTATTATTATTACACCATGGAGAAGTCGTTTGAAAGCTGTCGGAGCTTCAATAAAATGCTTTGCTTTGGACTTTTAGCCGAAAGACTTTAAGTCTTGTTTATTCCACCATGGCTTAAATCTTTATCAAAGTACCCTAGGGAGAATTTTCTCTTAAATGAGCGTTTCGGCTTAGAAGCTCTGTGCTTATACCTCAGCGCAGCAAAAAAATAAATTTGTAAAAAAGATTCATCTTCGATTTCAAGAATCCTAATGTGAACCGTCAAATTTCCTGATCTGTAGTAATTGCCTTTCTCCCTTCTGAGAAGTATGGCACTAAGCCATACTTCTTTTTTAATTGTTGTTGCTTCAGTAGTAAATAGACTCACGACGTAACCGACTATTTTTGAAATATAGAGTAATTGCGAGACCTTCAACGCCTTAAATAATTCTCTTTTACATAGAGGGCTTGGGCATACCCACTTTAACACTGATGACATCCACATTACACAGTAAGTGGCCATTGGAATAGGTATGTATCTAACGACGCATAAGAAAAGTGAAAACAAACAAAATTGAACGAAATTCCCCGCAATGCCAAGAACACAAAGAAAAAGAACACCCTAAAATGAAACAAACGAAGGAGAATGACACCAAAAATAAACATACTGACAGCTCTAGAAGAGCACAAACTTACTCAATTTGCATTACGCTTACAGTTATGTCTTAAAATATCATCGACGACAATTTTTTTGCCAGCGGATTTTAAGGAGGCAGCTCAACTCCCAGAGTTTCGGTCGGGTACGTTTTCATTGCGCATTCCCCATGCATTTCATTGTCTGAAACTTGTTGAGGACTATTCAAGGCTAAACCACAAATATAAATACTGCCTGAACTTATCACAGACAAAATATTAATGGCAATATAATTCAGACCCTACCATGACTAAAATCTAAAACTACACACCATACACAACATTTCTGATTCGAAATAAGCGCAAAAACTTCTTATTGTCCAACGGATATTTTAAAACTTTATAAAAATATTTGTTTTCCGAGTATTAAAAGTTGTAAACTTTTGCTTCTCATCGAAGATGTGAAAATTTATTTTAATACATTAAAAAATATATCTTATATATAGGGAAATTAAACAGCTGATTTTTTAATCTAAACCATAGGAACATGTATTTAATCATACAATATATTTAGTTTGAGTGGACGTGTCAAGTTAAATTTTGGTAAAAAGCTTTATCTCATAACTTAAAATAAAAAATGTTCCTTTCTTAAGGGTGATCTTATTAAAGGGGCTAGTAAAAAGTGTATCAATAAGATATGTAGAATTTGTTTTTGGAATAAAACGAACAATTGCTGAGATATCTCTAAAATTTTAATTGTATTATAAAGTAGAAGCACGTAAATTGTGTATTTTTTAAACTGCCAAGCAACTAGCTGTTAAATCATACACCTCTCCACCCATACACCTTTTATTGAAACGTACTCCCTTTACAAAATCAAAATAACTTTTTTTTAACATAGTACGCCCATTTTTATAAGATAAGGCGTACCTTACGCAGTTTAAACTGACTGTTCTTTGTTGGAGGACTGAAAGCCAAGAGGCATATTTTATCGAACTTGCTTATACAGAACTTTAATTTTAAGTATGTTTATTGGAAAGCTCTCTATTGCTTAAGGAAACGTGTCCCTCGAACATTTTTTTCCAGACAACCTTTATATGAGGCTAAATTTAAAACTTTTATCATCTTATGATATAATTGTCCTTTAAGCGTTATTCAATTTCACTTCCGGAAGATTTTAGAGTCCATTATATTTATTCTGTATCGCTTGACGCCCACTTCTTGTCAATGAGTGCATCTCGCTAGTAATTGGAGAAAAGCTCTGATTGTAGACTTAAAGTAAAACTTCCATATTTCTTTTACTATTCTTTAAAATAGTGGTTATATAATTTTGTCTTATATATACCACGCCTACTTTTCATGATTTAGTGGGCATGTAACTCTCATTTCTGATTGGATAGTTATTAAAATCCCTTATAGATAAACTTAGTTTCAAAAACCTAGAATTTTTTACAATTCTACGAGCAAACAAAATTTCGGTTATGAAGGCCTTTTTTTAAAGTTAAACAGGGATAATTTTTGAAACATCCCAGCAGTTATTTTGGAGTCAATTGAAAAAGTGAACTAGTTCATTTCTAGCGCAGTTCGCAGTAGCTCTGAAAAAGTACAAAAGGCGTTCAGTGTAGATCAGTTATCTTTGCTTTTGTTTTCAAAAGTATTGCTGACAAAAATAAACGCGTTCTGGCTACTTTTTAAAATTTAAAAAACTAATAAAAAAAAAAAAATGTTTATAGACAAAATGTTTTCTGGATTGTGGATGGAAAAGATGGTACAAATGAGATCTTTAGGACCTTTCCATTGCACTAAATTCTTACACTTTAGATATGTTCACTTTAAAACCAGTTAAAAAAGAACCACTTTCAAGCTACTGCGAAAGCAACCAGTTTAAAAATGTTCCTAATGCAACTAGTTCAAATATAGGGAAAAAGGAGTGTTTCTGGGGACAATTGTCTTTTCCTATGACATCAACCCGCAAAAAGCGTCAGTTCGTTCAATGTTAAAGGGTATTGTAGTGGAACTAGTACTGGTCCTTTTTGGAACTAGTTCAGAACTATTTCAAATTTGGTCCACTTTTCTGCTGGGATGTGTGTTTTTTAACTCTCTTCAAAAAAGAGATTGGATTTTCGAGAGGCATTACGAAAATCGTCCAGCGACTCATTTAAGAGCACGGTAGAAAACGCGCTTTTCTACACGAAATGGCTTACAATGAATTGGAAAATAGATACTTTTAGTTAAGGAAAAAGTGGATAAATTGAAAAATTAGAAACTCTCATGTAAATATTAAAGAACAATTTATGTAATTCTGGTTTAAGCATTCTAATAGGCTCTCATTCCAAAGTTATGAGAGTACCGATGTTATCGAGATGGAGTACGTGAAGGTACATAACAAGGGTCTTCACATTATTGTAAGATTAGGATTACGATGAGGAAAAAATTCTTAAATTTGTTTCTGAAATATTTTTCAATGCATTATTTTTGTGCGTACATTAAAAAATGTTTCAAATTAAAAGCAAAACAATTCAAATAGTTCGATTTTTTCAATGCCAATTTTTTTCAAGATTAAGCAAACAAAACAATTTTATATCAATATTTACAGCAAAGAAAAACTTAGATATTTATAAAAGTCAATAAAAACCTTGAAATGTCCGAAAATGTGTATTTTCTAAATTCACAAAATATATAAAAAAATTATCACAAACAAAAAGCACAACACGCAACAGTGTTTTCAAAACATTGTTTGTTTAAAAGCAACAAAGGTGAAATAGTATTCAACAAAATAGTGAGGCTGCGACGCTAAAATACGTGCTATCCCACTGTGCCAAAGCAGCGGTGCAGAAGAAAATTTTTATATATTTCTTGGTTTTTTTTTTCGTTTTTTTTTTAACAACCTTTTTTCAGTGTTTAGAAATTTTGTTGCTATTTTGCGAATATTCGCAAATGAAACAGAAACCAAACAAATGCAAAATAATTTCATTTTTTTTGCAACAATTTTAACAAAATGCTTAATAAAACACGAGCGTAACGAAAATTTTCCAAAATCCAAAACTATGCAAAATTTAAGGAAAATATGTACATGTATAAATAAATAAATAAATAAGAAGAAAAAGAAGAGCAGAATCAACGTAACGGCAAATAAATCGCATACCGCATAAATCGTGTTTTTAACTAAAAATAGCAGTATTGAGGAAAATTCATGCAAACGCTGAGATTATGGGGTATAAACAAACAATTTTGAGGTTAGGACTTTATATGAGCTTAACGCGTGGCATAGTTTACGTGTAGCCCATAGAATTTATGGCATAAATGCATGCATAAGGTGACCAACTGTGTTGAAATGACCGGTACAGCACTCTAATTTAATGCTGTGTTCGGTCTATCTTCGATTAGAAAGAAAGAGTGTGAAAGAGAGAGAGAGAGAGAGAGAGAGAGAGAGAGAGAGAGAGAGAGAGAGAGAGAGAGAGAGAGAGAGAGAGTGAGAGATGGGGAACAAATTAAAATCTATCGCTAAAGATGGAATTTTGTTCTAACAAAAAATAAGTATAAAGCCAAAACAATTTTTAAAAAAATATAAACCAAAAATGGCACTAGTGTGTTTATTGTTTTTTCCAACATTTCTAATTTCGGTTGTCTGAAAACTTTCTGATGTGTATTTGGTAGTATTGGCAGTACAGAAGTGGGATATAATAAAAAAGGATATAGTAAAAAATGAAAATAAAAATATATTTGTTTTGACATAGTAACGTTAAGTTTTACCGTTTTTTTAACGTTAGGTTTCCAAAAAAGTTGAAAAAGCATTTTTCCAAAATGCATCGTCGTTGCATGCAATTGTTACTTAATGAGTATAGGTGTTAAGAGAAAAGTAATGACACAACAGTAAAGGTTAATTCTTTGACTTTATGACAAAAATAACAAAAATAAAATAAAAACAAAGACGTTATTGAGACCCGGAGGGAGCTGCCTATGCAACGAAACTTTATATTCGTTACATGGAATTATAACACGTTATGGACATTTGCCATGGTTAAAAAATATTATACACCAGTAAAGCTGTATCTTATCCAGCATGACAAAAATAGGAAAAAAATTCATAGACTCATTATAATAACGAAAAATTTTAATAAAAAAAAAAATAATGATGTCATGAGGCCTCTCAGTGAACCCCTTAAGGAAACCTAAATGCATCAAATGCAGTAGCAAAACCAAAAATAAAAATAAAACAGAAGTAAATTAAAATAAGAAAAATATTAAGACAAGAATTTGTGTATAAGAATTTAGACAAGGGCTAGAAAGAATATGAGGAGAAGGATTTGGATTTTGACTAAGACCAAAAATAAGATTAGGAGTAGGACAAAGTTTTGGACAAGGATAGAGGATTTGGATTTGGACTAAGACCAAAAATAAGATTAGGAGTAGGACAAAGTTTTGGACAAAGGTTAGAGAAAGCATGGAGTTGGACAAAGTTTACGGCAAGAATTTAGACAAATGTTGGGAAAAGTACTATAACAAGGATAAAGACGAATATTAAGACACACTTAACATAATGAATAGGATAAGACTGGGAAAAAGATAAGCACAAGAAATGGGACAAGGAAATGAACAAGGATGTGTATACACTAAGGACAAAATTTAGGATAAATATTGGGCAAAGAAGTGGATTAAGGATTAGGAAAGAGATGCGAAAAAGATTGAGGTCAGGAATAGATTAAATAAAAAGTGCGGACAAGAAGTATCATAATTATTATTAAGAAAATAATAAGAATAAGGTAAGGATGAGAACAATTTTGGAAAAAAAAGGAAAGGATAAGGACAAGTATGAAGATACATTGCCTCGGCAAAACCTACGGGTGTGTCCACGATTATTATTATTATTATTGTTGAGCTTTGAACTGCGACCTTAAGATGGATTGTGCCCCTTCATGAACATAAATAACCTCTTTTAGTCCAACCTCTGAGCTAAATGCTAGTATATGTCCTATATTTCTTGATTTTTATGAGTTATCTGGTATTATGTGGTAGCTCCGATATTTCAGTCGCATTTGAACAAGTGCGGTAAGCTGTCCTAGGATGTGCACCCAGATTCTTAGTCCATAATGCAATACATATATGTGTCATCACTGTGTCAACGATACAGACATTATCTTTTTTTCCTTAGTGTACTACATATGTCAATATAATATAGTGTTGCGCCCGTTTTTACTTAAGTTGTCAGTAACCTAAGAACCTACATTCTAAATCTTATCCTCAGCATAGGTAGATCTTTTATTATTGCGGCATCGATTGTCGAGTAGGTAGCGTGCTCGCCTGCCACCTCAGAGGTCCCCGGTTCGGATACCGGCCAGGCCATGGTCCTACGCTTTAACCTTTCGCATTTGTAATTTTCTTTCCTCATTTCTAATCAACTGAAATTGGAAACTCATCAATATTTGCGACTCGAAGTCGTAGTTGGAGGCAAAGAAGTTTGTGAATGAGGTTGCTTTATAAATTGAATTGACAGAGGTAAAGGCATAATATTTACTTGCCTCAGATTCAAATTCACATGTTTCTACGGCTTTCTACCACGCTTAGAAAATCCTACACATGTTTCACTTGATTGCTCCTTCCCTTCCACTAATCTATTACCACATTTCGAACCAAGAAAGACTTGACTGAATAGGTATTACACTTGAAATCCTTGGTTCAAAGCTAAAGAAATATATATTTAGAATTGGCCTCATCTGCTCCAGTTCCAAATTTCATTACTCTAGCATCAATTGGTACCAAAATGAAGTCATTTTAACATTTGAAATTTATGAAACTTTCCGACCACTAGGGAAGAGAACTGGTCTGGTAGGAGGTATATGTACTTATAAGAGCTCGTCCATTACCCACATGGCCGATTTTCAGTTTGTTTTTATTTGCCCCCTCCTACCCCTCCGTGCCTTATCGTAGTGTATTTCAAAACGCTTCCACCCCTATAAAGTAACGTAATATATGAAATGAAGGCCTTAATTGATTCAGATGAAGATGAAATGGATGAAAAAATTTTGAAAGAAAAGGGTTTTATAAATTAGAATTTTTTCGATTTTTAAAATTTTTGGCCACGCTACAATATCTAAAATCCTCCTCCTACCCCCCGCATCCGTTAATTATCGTGGTTCATTTCAGAACCCTCTTCTCCCTAAATTGGTGACGTAGTTTATGGACGACCTCTAAGTGCTTTTATAAAAATTTGATGTTGAGATGCTTCGAATAAACCTAATTTTGGTGGAAATTTGTTTTTGTTATCTGTACACTTTTTTAGGAAACTCTTTAGAAAACTTTTGGAAACATGCGACCCTTATCTATTTTAAGAAGATATACTTTGAGAGTGTTGCATATATGTTTAAGCCTATAAAAATTTGTTTTATAGTAGGCTTACTTTACTTACTTACTTTAATAGTGACTTGTTAGAATTAAAAAGTTCATATTTTCTTACTTTTTTTCTAAAAGTAATGTGCTTTTCGATTAATGTGCTTCATAGGTGAGTTTAATTTAGAAGTATCTACACTAATTTTTAAGAAACAGTATTTTCTTGGAAAACGGTTTGATATTATTTCAACGGTTCTTCTCTTACTTCATAGATACTTTTTTTACTATTATTTAAAATTTTATATAAATTATATCAAAATTTTACTATTATATACAAATTTTTACTATTATTGATTTGAACGATATTTCTAAAAACGTTAAGATTGTGCCTCTAAAAAAAAAGGATATTATCTTCAGTTTTTTAGAGAACCTATTTTTTTCGACTTCAAGCTTAGATTATGAAAGAACTTAATGTGATGGAAAAAAACTTACTCCAGATTAATTATCCTATTACTATAAAGCCGGTGGGATTTTAATGGACAGTGTTATTTTTTAGACTTAAAAAAATTTATGACATTTCATAGATAATTAATAATTGATCAGAAAGATTGAAAGATGTGTCCATACCATAAATTTTGACTATAGCGAACATACAAAAATTACTCTAAATACAAAGAATATAACCTTGGTTTTAAGCTCATATTCCGGTGTTAGTGAATAATTTCTTGTATTTCGAAATTTATGAAAAAAAGATGGTCACCTTAGCCATGCATAAATAAGTGAACGAAAAACTACAAAAATTATTAAAACAACACGCCTCAAATTGCAACAAAAACCTGCAGATACAAGATAAAAACATAAACACAGAGCTAAGTGCAATTAAACAACAACAATGTTAACTATTCTAATCAAGCGTGAAAAGTTGTTTTTAAATTTTTCAATCAAGAAGAAGAGCGTGTGAAAAAACATTGGAAATAACTGCGAATGATTTAACATTATTTTTTTATTCACGTTTTTCTGATTGTTTTGTTGCACTTTCTTCAGCTATCTTTGAGATAGAAGTGAATATCCACAAACTTAAACGACTCAGCGTAATGTTAACATAATTGATTAAAAAAAAAAAAAAAAAAAAACAATAAAACTGACAGCGACAACAACAGAGACAATCATAAAAACGTGCTTTTATGTGACAGCAGCGACTCTTGCGCTTCCTGCATTCAGCACAAATAGAAATGCAGTGCTTTTGAGCATGCTTAATGAAAGTATCTTTGAGATACAATTAGCTTTGCAATGAGTGGGCTACGAAAAAAAAAATCAAAGATAAAAAAACACACACCAAGAATTGGCATCTTCAATATAAATGTTAGCGCAACGCCAAACATTATTCAAAGCCACATAAATATTAATAAATTCATATGACGGAAGAAGTCTAGCAATAGCAACAACAACAATAACAACAGCACAGCAACAACAACAATTAACAACAACATAAGCAACATGAGAAAAAAACATGAAAGCTTATAAATAAGTTACTTTAAGCTACGCCAGCAGCAGCGCATCACCCACAACTACCATCCACCCCCAACCCCCACCCCAATTAAAAACTAAGAAAAAGCGCAACAAATTGATCGCTTCCTTAACTAGCAACATTCACAAAATTTACTCATAACTTTATTAATTAGTTTCACAGTCAGTCATTCAGTCTGTCCGTCAGTCAGCAATCTAGAAGATATTCTATCTGCGATCCGTCTCATATGCGCTGTCGATCTTTAATTGAATTAAATTAATTAAACGCTCTGAAAATCTTAACGAATTTCATTAATTGCTCTAAGCTAAATTTTAGCAAATTCTATTTTTTTTTTGTTTTTTGTTTTTTCAAATCAATAACGTTGAAGCTGTCTGTGATGATCAGGCGAAAGCTGATGAAGATGAAGTAGCATCTAAGACTCGAGTGTGTTGGAGTTCATGCTGGGAAATCATGTTTTGTGCGTCGTTAATTCTGGACACGCACTCATTAATTAATGTTTGAGTTATTTAAACATGTTATAAGATTTTTATCAAAATTAGTTACAGAAACATATACGGGTGTAAATAAAAAAATAAATTCTCTATTTTTTATTTCTAAGACGACAGCGACATGGACTTAAAATTTAATTTTAAATCAATTAAGGAAAAAAATGGCTTCTACAGAAATCTTTGGCAAATTATCTGTTTTGAAGAGGATTTGAAAGATGTAATAAATGGTAAGAATGCTAAAAAAAATAATGAAAGTGCAGTCTTACAAATACGTTCCTGTCCGTTCTTTTTGCTTTATTTAGGCGAACTTCCAAGAAGCAATACAATTCCCAAGAAGCTGTTGTGAGGAACATTCTCCCTACCTCGTAAACACTTGCACGAAGTCTCTTGTTTAGCTTTTTTGAAACACTGTCGTTCCCGTAACAGTCTCGTTCTCTCTATTTGATCTCTATTTCGTATTGAACTCTGAAAATGTCCTTCACTTCAACCCATGCATGGTATAATTATTACAAGGAAGCATTGATAGATGCTAGGAAAATTATCTTCTGTCAAAAAATATACTCAAAAAGAGAGCCCTCACAATCGGCCATTGAAAACACAAACAATGTTGAAAACGTTGAAGAGAAAAAACCAACAACCTCAGCAGCTGTAGACATGGTTGAATAAATAAGGTTATCTCGGGGCTGATCGTACTCTCTTCTCCGTACCCACAATTTCAAAATCAATGAGAAGCAACAACAACAACTTCATCGGCTTTACATGTTCTCAATTTTCGCTTTAAGATTTTGTATGAGCTGTCAACTTCAATTTGACATTTATGGGCACTCGCTCTCACCCTTGCGTATAATAATTACAAGGTAACTAGCATTGTCAGTTACTTGTAAAACATCTCCTGTCAAAGCATAATAAACTGGAAAACATAATATTTTAATTTCATTTGACGTTTCTACGAACTTCATCATTTTGACAACTAGTCAACTTTTTCATTTTCCACTCTTCGTTGATGCGTGATTGCCATAAGTGAGTCGGCCCTACCTTATAATTCTACCATGAATGCTACCTTGTAATTATTGCTAGTGTCGCCTGTGGTTGAAATTCGACCATTTAAAATTGATTTTTTTTTTTTTTGTATTTTCATTGAAAGCAAATTTTTTTCTTTCTTTACTCATGTGCAAACGTAACTGAACTTATACCGCACCATACGCACCACCAGCAGGAAATCACAAAATAGTAACTCCGAGTTTCCATGTTCTGTGACTTTTACTTTCAAAGCCATTCGATATCAAAAATTTGGCTTATATATTCGGAGCTACACCCCTTTGTCCAATGCCCGTCCCAGAACTCTACTTCCCATATTCTACTTTCTTCTAGAAGGATATCACCAAGTGGTAACTCCATATTGAGTTTCATAGTTATATGACATTTACTTCCAAAGCTATTCGATATAAAAACTTTGAATTGTATGAGTGGTGCCACACCCCCTTGTCTAATGCTCGTAATATTTTTCCAGTCGTAGAACACGACTAAATAGGAAGTTCCTACCAAGTTTCATTGATTTGTGACTTATAGTTCGAAAGTTATACCGAAAATTTGTGCCGCTGAAAAGTGGCACGCCCCTCTTTCAACGCCCACAAAATGTTGCCAGTGGAATGGTACGTGTGATTTGAGGTCGAATACTGATTTCCGAGGCTGTGTGACCTATAACTCTAAAGCTATTCGATATCGCAAATTCGGGCTGTATGGGATGTGCCACGCCCACCATATATAATCGGTGCACTCCTTCTCCCTACTCTTATTGATTTAAAAAAAAAATTATCAAAATTGGTTGAGAAACACGACAGAAAATGGTTCTTAACTATTTTGTCTATGACTATTTATATATAGATGCCATCATTCGCTTCAACCCATACGAAGCACACAAACAGGATTCGTAGCACTAAAGCGGGTCGTTCTTGTTAGACAGGCTTGCACTCTCTATTTACTCTTTTTTTCATATTGAACTTTGAAAATGTGTTTCGCTTCAACCCGTACGAAGTACACAAAAGAGGATTCGCGGTCACATGAGCAGTCCCGCCCTCATAAGTTATCTACTATAGGCTGTATTAACAAGAGGTATACGATTTGCTTTTTGAATAAAACGAACAATCGTTAGGATGTCTCTTAAATTTTTATTGAATTATAGAGAAGATACAAAAAGGTATGAAACCCAATATTTTTCCAATAGCTATCTCGGGTTAGCCTAAAGCTTACCTTCATCCTTTTTTCGAAATTTTCGATGACGCTTTCGCATAATTGGGGCTCTATTTTGGCGATGACGACTTCCATGTTGGCTTTGGAAGTGCAATTATTTAGGAATGGTTAGCGTAGACCGGTATTAAATCGGAAAACCTTGCTGGCCAATTGATGTGGCCAAAACGCGAAATTACACGTCCAGGGTACTTCGTGTGCAATAGCCCGATTGCTTCCCGACTTCACGACTTGTATGGCACGTAGCAACATTCTGTAGAAAGTAGAGGTCGTATGTGGCCGTATACTCCATCTCCCTCCTCAAGAAATTGTTCATCATGTCACATGGACTGTAACGGCTCTTCCGTCGTGATTTTCGAAAAAGTACGGCCCGAAGACGGCCCACAATACGTATCAAAAAGCCACTCGTTGCGAGTACTACCATCTCCTGGTTCATTCACGTATTTTCGAATCTATTTTCGAGAGCAATTTGATAAGAGAGTGATTTTTTGAATAAAAGGTATTTTTTTTTTTGGGAAATAAGCATTGCATTTCTCAACATAGTCTCCTTTTGGATCGATACATTTAGTCCAACGTTTTTCCAATTTCAAGGTTCTTAAAATATACGCTTGTTTCAGTGAAGACTTCTTCATTCGAACCAAATCTCTTATTACCAAGCCATTTTTTCTGATTTGGAAAAAGGAAATAATCACAGGGTGCATAATCTGGAGAATATGGTGGTGGATGGCGTAGCAGTTCGTAGCCCAATTTATGGATTTTTTATTTATGTCGACTACAGACGTGCCCATTCAAAATTTGGACAAATATATAGGAAGTGCTCCTATGATAATGAAATTTGGAATGCTTGATTAGTTAAAGCTACTTAAGAAATGTAGTCGAAATTGGTGAATCCTTAGGGGCACCTCGCTTAGACCTATATTAATTTCTTACACGATTTTGTATGGGAGGTATATACAAAAGTTAACCGGTCTTAACGAAACTCGGTCGGAATGCTAGACAAATAGACTAATAGATGTGTACAGAAAATGTTGAAATCGGTTTGACCCTAGAGGCACCCCCCTTGGAACTATATTAATGATTTACATGATTTTATATGGAAGGTTGTGATTTTATATGGAAGAATTTGTTTCATGCAAATTGTGTGGGTATCTCCAAAACTTGCTTTGATGATTTAATGTCTGTACGATCAGGTCTTCGTTGGTACTGTGCTTCATGTAGGGCGCTTTCCCCAGATGAGCTTTAATCAAAAATTAAGCTTTTTGGTGAAAGTCTTAACTTGCTAAATAACAATTTCAGGGAAATTCTTGCATTTTTTAGCGAAGCTAGTACCACACTCAGTATCAGCGTCTACGATGTATGTTCTTCACCGGAAAACATTTCGCCTTCTTTGTCTCAGACAATCTCTTCCGGGACGCAAACAAATATTCAGTCTGAAGAAAACTAGAATATTTCAAAAAAGAAGAGAAAAAATAAAAATAAAAATAATATTAGTTGCAAGACGTCCTCCCACGCCTTCTTTATTCTAAGAGTTGCAGCCGACGAGTTTTTTTCTATTCTTAACTCTAAAAAGTGGGTCGAGAATACTCTTATTCGTTTCTGAGTTTACGCCTAAAAATAAGTCTAGAAGGACGAATAAAGTCGCCCAACAGACCTTTAAAAACTAAATAGGCGATAGCCTATTACTATCAAAATGTAAAGGGATTACGTTCTAAAACGCAAGACTTGTTTTTGGCGTCTCAGAATTTCTCTGAAGATATTATCGTGTTAACAGAAACGTGGTTGAACGGAAGCATTACTGACTTGGAATTGTTTAACAATAGTTTGTAAGTTTTTAGAAGGGACAGACACACTGACAATATTTCTGCTGTTGGTGGTGGTCTCCTTTTAGTTGTAAGGAACTCCTTCGTCAGTTCCTTAATTGATTCCCTGTTCTTCTAAAATTGAACTTATTCTAAGGTTAAGGTTATTTCCAATGTATATGTCAGTAATGCGTATGTTTACCCAAAGAGCAGTGCAGAAGCCTACACAAGCCTTGCGGATTGCATAGAATATAGTTATAATAAATCTACTTGACGTTAATGACAACATTTTACTATTGGGCGATTTTAATCTGCCTGACTTGACGATGATACATATTTTTGTGCATCTAATTCGAAGACTCACCAAGAATATATATTCGTTGATAATACATGTTCTGACTTTCAACAAGTGAGTTGTATTTATCATAGTCATGATAGACTTCTTAACTTGGTCTTAACTGAAGATAATAACAATGTCATTGTTAAGAGGGCTTTTCACGTCCTGACTACTGTTGATGAATACCATCCACCATTGAGCGTGTGGTATACATCTGACAGAGAGTATAGTTAATTCGAGTTCAGTAGACAAAGTTTATGAATTCAATCTTAAAAAAGCTGACTTTTTGAAGTTGAATCATTTACTTCATAACAAACTTAATGTTATTTTAGAGTACTTAAATAGAAATAATCTTGATGGTTCCATACATTTTTTTTAAATGTAGCTCTTTGCTGTTTTCTCTCCGTCCGTACCATTAGCCTCAAATTTGGGAAAAACTCTGCTTACTCTTGGTACACAAAGGATTTAAAAACTATTCGCAACAACGGGAATAGGGCATGGAAGAAATATATCTGTAGTTTAGACTCAAATGACCTGGAAACCTACAAACGTTTGTTTCTGGAATTTGAAAATAGCTTAGCTGCATTATATAATGAATATTTAGACAATATAAAGCTGAGGATACTGTCTGATCCAAAGAAGTTTTGGGGATTCATAAATACAAAGAAGAAATCCAATGGATTCCCTTCATCCTTCAAAACTGTTGATGGAATTACTGATGATCCCGTCATTATTTGTGGTTTATTTGCAAATCTTTTTTAAGAGTCATTTTGTTCGGATGCTTTTGATCCTGATGAGGGGTATTTTGAATATATGAACTCTACATCCAAAGTTTCTTTTGGGCTTATATCTTTTTCCCTCAAAAGATATATTAAAATATATTGGATCAATCGATGAGGATTTTGGCGCTGGACCTGATGGAATTGGCGCAGTGATAACTCAATGCGGTTCAGTTTTGAGTCAACCTCTTTCTTTATTATTTAACAAACCTATTACTGAAGGCTATTTTCCAATTTTTTGAAAAAATTCATTTATTAGTCCAATTTATAAAAAAGGTTGCAGGAATGAAGCTATAAATTATAGGCTAGGCCTTCATCGATTCCCAAACTTTTTGAGCGAATGGTTTACGATCGCTTTAAGGGTCACTGTGGAGAATTTTTAAAGACTCGTGTACTAAAAATGGTCGAAATCGCTTAAACCCTAGTGGTGCCTTCCTTGGACCTATATTAATTTAATACATGAATTTGTATTTTGAAATTTCATACGTTTGTTCGGCGTGTAGTGCTTCGAATTGTTTCTATTTGTGTGAGACCACCTCTAGGTGGCGCTGGAGGTGCAATTTTTTTGAAAATTCAAATTTATGGACCGATTAAGCTCAAATTCACACCATATAATATTTGAATAAAAAAAAAATTGCAAAATTTAGAACCGATAGGTGGCGGTGGGGTGGAAATATTCATGTAGTTTTCTCTGTATGTAATTTTCTTATTTCAATATTAAATTTAAATGCATTGTTGCAAGTGTGCTTCATAACCACATTTAATCTTTAATTTGTAAATAATAAGCGAGTCCTTTAGAACAAGCAGTTGCTGGGTAACACCATTAATCAATATTTTCTCATGATGATGGTTAAAAACAAGCAATAAATAAAATAAATAAAAAAAAAAACACACATTAAAATAAAAACTGCAACAGAGAAATAAATTTGCGTTGCATGTTTTTCATTTCCTATTGCAAGGCTTCGCAGAGAAACAAAAAAAAAAAAAAAATCAATAAAATCGCAATAATACAAAATATGGAGATTAATCCATGTTTGTTGTGTAATAAATGATTAAGCTGATGTCGAGCTTTGAGTGACAGTTTTTTGATAGCAACAACCAACATGTTGGCGCAAAATTGGCGCGAAACTTCCGCCAAGTGTTGGAAAGCTCAAAAAATAAATAGTGTTGCTCTATCAGAGGCCATAGCGTTTAAGAAGAGTTGATAGTATTTAAATATTTTAAGATTTTTCAAAATTTCTTAAAGATGTTCCTAAAGATGTCTGTAAAGTGTTATGAGTGATGGTAATTGTTACTGAAAACTTTAAATTAAGCGTATAAAGGCTTTAGATGTTTAAAAAATAAAAGCCAAAAAGTGCTCTCCTTAGTTTTGAGTTCAACATACTAATCAATATTGATTAGTTATTTTTTTTTTCGGCTCCAAAATTTAACGAAATTTTGTTCAACCACATGTGGCAGAGCTGAGTCATGCACTTTTTTTTCACCCAGTTTCTTAATGTTTGAAAAAAAATTTTTATTACTGTGTGTGTGAAAATGTTTATTTTTTCACTTTTACCAATTTTTAAAGTTTTCTATTTTTTGAGGCAATTAAAGAAAAATAAACACAACTGTACAGGTGTGGCGTGCGGCGCGCAAAAAAGCGCGTTGAAAATAAAAATATTTCTGGTAAGGAAAAAAATAAAGAAAAGAAAAAAACTGCTTGTGAAAATCTTATGGAAAATTCGGCGGATGATGCATACATAGACTATAGTTGAACTTATGCACGGGGAACTTTTATTAAACTCATAGATACACTCTAAACATAGAAATTTATTTAAAATTCTTTTTTTTTATTTTTATTTGATTGGCTCTAATCTGGATGAATCAGCAGAGCTGTCTATGACCATGATTAGATCTCTTTTTTTTTTTGCAATTTAGGTCAACGCATGTTTTAATTAAAATACTCTTGCTTTTTATTAGAACTAAACAATAAAATGAAACTATGAATCTTTAGAATATTGTTTCCATGCGGCAATGCTGCGTTTGCCATAAGGATACACGGTAAAGATTTTCTGCGTTTGAACTTTTGAAATTACTCAACGTTTTACTTTTAATCTCTTTGCTTTAAGAAAAAAACGAACAATTAAACTAATTAAAATATATAAATTCTTCAAGTTGACATAAACACATTTGATGAATTTATTAATTTTTTTTATTTTCTTTTTTTTTTTTGTTGACAGCCTCTTTTCGTTAAGTGCATCGCGCCGCTAGTTAAGCAGTGCAGCGCTTTTGAGTTTAAATTCTGGTTTATTGCATTCTTTGAGTTTCAAGTCATGCATGCAATTAACGCCCATGTTTTTATTTATATATTACATACATTCATATGTTCAGTTATTGTTATTGTTCTTGGTTTTGAATTTGAATTTTTTTATTTTATTTTGAATTTATTTTTTTTTTAATTTTGTTTTTTTTTTTTAAGTTCGTGCTCATCACAACTTATTTTCTTGCTGTAATTTTTAGCGTTGGCGCCAGCATCAATCATCAAATTTTTAAATGTCTAAATATAATTAAGTGTCATGTTTTTATTCTCTGTAAGATCATGAAAATGTGGTCTGACGAAAATGTCAGCCAACTTGTTTTAATTTTTTTTTTAATTTTCCCATTTTTTTTTTATTTTTTTTTTTTTTACTGTGTGCATCATAATAATGCATATTTTAAGAATTTTGCGCGCAATCAACAAATAACAACAAGAAATTCGCATATCAGGAAATACATACATACAATTATATGACGTTAGAAGAAACGCCTATTTCGTGTCTCATATTTTAACATACATACAAATATACATAGATGTACGGCGAATCTACCACCAGAAAAAGCATTTTTTAAAAAATTCTTGTTTTATTTTATTTTTAATTTTATTTAAGGAAATAAATTCAAATATTGTCTAGTCCTTCCCAGTGAAGATTTTGCTAATGTAGTAAACTTACTTAAAGCTAACACAAAAAAGCATTTTGTATGGAATAAGCTTGGTAAATATATAATTGGATTTTTATTTTTGAAAATTGAATATGAGAATTTATGTTGGAAATAATAGCATGTTCAAACCGACTTAATTTAACGCGTTATTCGAATAAATCTCTTTTTTAACCTGATCGTTCATACTGCCTTAACTAGTTTCAAAATGTCAGCTTATTTGTTTATATTCTGAAAGAAATATAAAATTGTTTTTTAAAAAATATAAAAAAAAGAATAAAAACATTAAAAAAATTAAAAAAATTCAAATAAATTCAAAAATTTGTCAAAGAATGAAGAAAAATTTGTCAAAGAATTTATTTGTTTACATTTAAAACTTCAAATTAGAAAGCTCTTTTCAAATTTTGGTGCGTTTATAAAACAAAAAAAGCTTTTCTGACGTTAGCAAGAATACAAACCAGTGATTTAACGAGTTTCGAAACGTAAAATCATTTAAAATTTTCTGTGTCTGGTGGAAGATTCGAATCCCATAACTTTTAATTTTTTTTTTTATAATGAAAACAAATTTGAGCTTTAGGCCAAGTATGTTGACAACAAGACAACATGAAGACAAAGAAGCCAACAACCAACAACCAACAACAACAACAATAACAACAACGGCTCTGTATAGAGCAAATCACACAGCTTGACTATACAGACTGTTTCGTTGGCCGCTACACCAACTCATCAGTAGTCTTGCATGACTTTTTACTCAAGCTACTTAGGTTTTACTTATACTGCCAATATGCCGAGAAAGTTACCCGGAATTTATTTTCGACGGAGAGAACCCTTTATTAGTAACCGAGTTCTTATCTACTTCGATGCACCCTGTGTCAAGGTTAGACTTACTTTTAGACATAGCGTTAACTCATGTGCATCTTGGAAATTTGATCACAGCGGTTTACCGCTATCAGAGCATATTGAAGTTGTTTTATTTTGTTGTTAACTCCTCTCTTTTTCCACATTTCCATTTTTTTTTCATAATGTTTAAAAAAATTAATATTGGTTGAATATGCCCCATGTCGGGGTAGCTTCGGCATTTGGCGGAGCACCTTCGTCTTTCACGCTATTAAGTACAAGGTAGGGCAAAAGTAATCACACTATTGGAACACCCTGTAACTTTTGCAAATGGCGCCAAATGTCAATTCGGTTTTGACATTTGAGAAGTATTAAAGAAACACAGAATACAAATCGATATGCCATGAATCGGGGTACTCCGCAAGAACGCGGATTAATTGTTTCCATTTTTTTGCACAACAATTTGTCGGTTGTGTTGGCGCAGCGTGAATTTCGTCGCAGATTTCCTGGCCGTCCGACACCAACTGGACAAACACTGCTGCGTTTGGCCACTCGTCTTGAAGAGACTGGGACAACACGAGATCTTCCCAAGGCTGGCCGGCCCGGAACAGCCGTTCTGCTGAGAATATAGCTGCTGTTACCCAAAATGTCGAAGAAGAGTGGCCAAACGGAACATCGACTAGACGACTTTAGAAAGACTTTAAGATGTTCCCTTCCAAACTGCAGACAGTGCATCAGCTGTTAGCTGCTGACCGCCAACCGCATGTAACCTATGCTCAAGCCATCCTGAATCTCAACGAAGAGGTGGATGATCGAAAATTATCATGAGCGATGAGGCTCATTTCCATCTTTGCGGTGACATGAATAAATAAAATAATCGTTTCTGGGGCACCGAACATCTATTTATCACCCACGAAGAACCCTTACACCCGCTTAAAGTTACTACGTGGTGTGCTGTTTACGCTGGAGGAGTCATCGGGCCATTTTTTTTTTTGAGAACGCCGCGGGCCAAGCGACGACTGTGGACGGAGCGCACTACAGAGCCATGATTGCCGAATTTTTTCTTCCTCAATTGGATAAATTGGGACTGGAGAACATGTGGTTCCAACAGGACGGTGCAACGGCGTACACTGCTCGAGCCATAACTGATATTCTGAAGGAAGCGTGTCCGGGTCGCTTAATCTCTCGGTTTGGTGATTTGCACTATCCAGCCAGATCAATCGATTTAACCGCTCCAGACTTCTTTTTATGTGGTTTTTTGAAGTTGCGGGTGTACGTCAACAAGCCTTAGATTTTTAAAGCTCTTAAGGAGAATATTCATCGAGAAGGCGAGAACCTGTCGCCCGAAGTTCTGGCAAGAGTGATGAAAAATGCCATAAAACGAGTCCGCATGGTCATTAACTCTGGCGGCGTCCACTTGGCCGATATCATTTTCTCAACTTGATGGAATTAATTCTAATGAATTATATCAACAAATTTCAAAAAACAAAAAAAAAAAATGACAGCAAAACAACATTGGGTGGTTACTTTTGCCCAACTTGTATTCTCATCTAGACTATTATTGGTTGTGGTAGATAAATTAGTTAGGGCATAAATTCTATGATCAACACTGTACATTAGACCGTGCCACCTTCTATGCAAAAAAAAAAGTGCGCCGTATACTATTTTTGCAAGACAATTACGAAAAAAATTACCGAACGTAGGGGTCGCTCATTGACATATTTCTTGATATCTCTGATGTTTACAGTCGGATATTAAAGTTTGGTATATCAATGTTTTTGAACTAAGGAGAAAAATATGACCTCTATAGAGGTCATTGACCTCAGGTGCACCGTTCTAGTACTTACCCTTCAGATCTCAGTTCCTACCATCCTAATGTACCACCCTAATATCAAAACAATAAAGCTCTTAAAATATCATTAATCTTTTGCTCAGAAAGTACATCGATATTTCCATCAGAACTATTTTTAAATAATTTTAGAAAATTTTTTGCCGAACGTAGGGCTCCCTTATTTCATTTTCATCTTATCTTCGGTATTAAGAGTCTTATCATATTAAATGACATATCGATGTTTTTGTCTGAAAGAGACCAATTATTTTTTCTCCAAAATAAAAAAAAAAAATTCTACAAGTCCTTGAAAGGCCTTAAATTGATTTTGAGGAATTTTAAAGCTTTTATACTTTAACAAATGAAAAGAATTAAAAGACTTCAAATTTTTCAAAAAGAAAATTTTTTTCAACAAACGATAGAGTTCGTACAAGTCAAAAACCTTTCATACAAGTTTTTTACAAATTAGACCAAACATAAAAGAGAGGAATAAACACGCAATATAACTTAAAAAAAAAACACTTTTGTTGTCTCCCAAATCCAGATTTGAGGTTTAGCTCGAAATTCTAGGCATGTAGATCTAATATGAGCTACCATGACTACAAAGTCCGCTAGGTTCCGTGTAAAGTTAATTTTCATTTGTCATATGTTATGAATGTTACATATGTACATGTAGAGGCGTGGCACACTTACTTGTTACAGCATAGCACACACATAAAATTTCAACTTGATTGTTTAAATTTTTGGCGTTCGTCAATAATGGGTTAATGAATAGAGTAATGTCCGAACAATTCGGTGGTTTTGAATAAAGCTCTGGTTGCGTATTGCACGTCATGCGTTGATATAAATAATTCTTTGAACTTCGATGACGTGATTAAACTTTCCAAACCTACCCAGTCTTTTTCTGCGGTGCATCTAAATATTCTGTGGCATTCTCTTTGCCTGCCAAAGAACAGGCTTCCAACCTTTTTGTTGTGGGGCTTATTCAGCTCAAGAAAGAGGTCAAGGAGGTTACATACATAACAGCCTGCACAAAATTGAAGTAAAAGTTGCCTTCAATAAGCCGCTGATTGTAAGCTTGATAATATTTTAAGACAGCCCCAAGGATGTAGCCCTTTTTGTAAAAAGAAGTATATGTTTGTGTTTTTTTTGTGCCAAAGCATATGTTTTTAATTGATGCGATAAAATACAGAAAAAAATAAGAAATACAAAATTAATTTACAACAATATCGCTGAACAACAACAAAGGCTAATTGTCATTTTGAAAAGTTGCTGTAAGCTCCTTATGGGAGGCATATGTTAAATAACAGACACAGCAATGGCAATAACAACTACAAGAACAACAACAACATAAAACAACAACAACAACGGTGCAATGCAGTCATTCAACTTGAGAGTTGCCAGCAAGACATAATAAAACCCAGAAGACAGAACGACCACGAGCATGGCTTGCGTACTGGTTGGGCCTGATTTGATTTCACTCCAGCGCACTTGGAAGCACTTGATTTAGCTTGCCACGGTTCAATGTGGCTCAATGCGCTTTAACTGGATATGGATGGCTGACGAACTGTTAGAACCGACTGACTGACGGAATGTTTCTCTGTATGTCTGTCTGTCTGTGTATCTAAATGCTGAGCCGTTAATGCGCACAGTGTATCAGACATTTGCAGACGCCAAGGCTTTGTTGTTCAGACAGCGCAACTTCTTGCGCCTTTATTGCTATTGAATGATTTCTCCCGTTCTGGAAGGTCACGGGGATTCATTAAAAATTCCATAAATAACAGCCATGAATATATTATTTTTATTTTTTATATATAAAGAATATGCGAAATAGCACTGCGACATACCTACATACGAACATACAAAGAAGTACCCAAGTAATAATAAATTTACTTTTATTTTAAAATAAATCCACCAATATATATCCAGCTATATATACAGGCCGAGCATTATTGTTAATTATGTGCCCAAGTCGCATAAAAAACCAATTTTTATGGCTGTCATTTCTTTGCGACCGAAGTTTTATGTCTGAATATCAATTACGAGGAAATAAATTCCAGGCCCCACCATGAAATATTTTGAATATTCTGTGAGTACATTTGAGATTGTTCGAATATTGAAGAAGGTGGCTTGGTTGTTTTGGTTTGTCATTGATTTAATGTGCACACGATTTTTTTTTTTTTATTTGAGCTGTCATTAATAATTATTGTTAATCGGCGTTACTAGTTGAAGTAACATTTTAATTATGTCGTCGCACCAAAAAGAGTCGTACGTTGTCAAGCTTTTACAATACCAGCTGTTGACAGGGCAGTTGAGACGAGCTCGACTCGTTAAGGATGCCAAAAGCAATAAATTATTGTTATTTATGAGTAAATGTTCAATGACAAAGCAATGCGCAACTTAGAAGCCTCAAGAAAATTTCTGCAAAAGTTTTATAAAAAAAAAAACGGTAGCACAGTAGCTTAAGTTGTTTCTGGCCAAAACCGGGTTTCAATGCATTTTAACTGGTCTCAACTAACAATTGAACTGCCAACAGGTTGCACTAGCGAAATAATTAGAGGTTTCCACCTCTATATAACTTCTAAGACACTTGCGAATACAAGTTGATTATTTTTGCCCTTGGTAATATTTAGTTAGCACTTGTGAAGTTTAAAATTTTGGTGAACGAGCTTGTGATACTTGCTGTACGAGAAGCTTTTGCGAAACAATCATCGTAGCCGTGAGAGTATAACCTCGCATAAGCCTTGCAAAAGCTTACCAAGCAAAGCTGAGATGAGTAGCCTCTCCGAACTTGTGAGTGAAAGCATTTTCCTTATTTCCACCAACTTTACTGACATCAACTTACAATTAAACTTCCAACAGGTTCCCCTTTCGAAATACTCACAACTTATAAGGCACTTTTGTGAATATAAGTTGATAATTGCATCCCTGATAAGGCCAAAACACAAAGCAGGCATGCAGCTTCAAGCATCTGACATTTGTGATTGAATACACATATTGTTATAAAGTAACCCACATCAAAAGCATTTACGCATGCATGATGCTTGAAGCATGCCTGAAGTTGGCGAACTTTTAACTTTTTGCAGGCATCAAAGCATTGACAGAAGAGATGAGAGAAATATAAGCAATATTAGCACAATCATTAACCATAAAATATCCTCCAATTGCATTTAATATTATTTTTTGATTTATTTCGACTTATTTTCACTACTTTTTCTTTAAAATTTTTATTTAGTTTGACATATTTGACATTTTCTACATATGCGATGCATGCTTTCATGTGTTTTAACCAAGGCATGCTTCACAGGCATGATGAATTCTTGAGGCATGCATGCTTCCTATGTGTTTTAGGCTATAATCCTCGTAAGCATTTCTGAAGATAAGTTAAAATTTTTGTTGAGCGAGCAAGAGTTGCTTGCTTTGCGAAAAGCTCTTGAGCGATGCTGAGATGAAAAGCCTCTCCGAACTTGTGAGCAAAAGTATTTGTAGAGACAAGTTATAAGCTTTCGTGAGCGATTTTATAATTTGCTTTGCGAGAAGTTTTTCTTAAGCATCTTAAGGAGGTAATTTTCAGTATGAATTGATACGAATTCAATGTTACAGTAAATTCAACAGTGAATGCAACGGATTCACTGTAAATTGCGTTAAAATCACAGTAAAAAAATAGGCAGTGGGGGAACTGTCACCAACTAAAGTGAAAACTAAAATCTATGAAATAACAGTGGTTTTGAACATCACGTGGAAGAATATGTCGAGTATTTGGTGCACAGTTTATTATTATTGGTTCATGTAAATGAAACTCTGGATTGCATGGTTCGTTACCTATTGATAGGCCAGCAGTATGAGTTGGTAGAACATTTGACAAAGTTCTCGCTGAAGAGCCTACAATTTGGGAATATCTGACATTATGAAATAGATTTAACACTTATTGAGGATTGATCTATGTGAGAATTTACCAAATAAATGACTCTTTTCTTATTTTTATTTCTATACCGCTGACTATTTCGTTTGTGTTGTTCTTTACGACATTTAATTTGTTTTCTCTTCCTCAACTGTTATTGTTTGTACAAGTAAACAATGTTTGGAATGTATGTTTTCAATATTTTTTTGAACATTACCAAAAACGAATCAAATGGTTCATATCTTGACTTTGCACATTGTCTCCATTTTGCGTCTTGACTTAAAGAGTAGAGCTTAACGCTAGAAGTTCATTCATTGCATTTGCATATGCGTCCGTCTATTCGCTGGCGCAATTTACGCAAGAAAATTATGGCAGAGTACAATGATTGCATTTTACGTTCAGAGTTTTCAGTGCTACAAAAATGTTAAACATTTTATATGTTTTTAATGTGAAATTTTTACCATATTTACACACAAATACTTAAAATGTCTTAATTTATAATTAAAAAATCTTAAATCCTGAGTACAAAAAAAGTTCTTTTGTGAAATTAACAATGATAAAATTATAGACATTTTTAATTTTTAAGATTTTTGTACAAGAACCATCCCTGAAAGTAAAGCTGCAAGTTCATTCACTGCATTTGCATATGCGTCCGTCTACTCGCTCAACGCGATGGACTAGAAATGCATGAAAGCTTATGAGAGAGAGTTTATGCCTACGTATGTCTACGTACGTAACGTTGGAAAAATGCAATTTACGCAAGAAAAGTAGAAAATATTTCAACTTTTCTTGCGTAGTTTGAATTTTTTGACAGCTCCTTACTTATAGAGAACATCGAGAAGAAATAAAAGAAACAAGTCAGAAGCTCATTACTTTCAGGGATGGCTCTTGTACATAAAACTTAAAAATTAAAAATGTCTATATGTTTTTATTATTAATTTCTTAAAAGAAATTTTGTATACTCAGTGTTTATGATTTTTGTCATGAGAGTAGACGCACGCATATGCAAATGCAGGTTAAAGCTCACTGGAAGTTCATTCACTGCATTTGCATATAAATCCGTCTGAAGAAAGAGTAAGACCATAGCGCTCCGTATTGACGATAAATGTCCCACCATCGACGTTATTGAAAAAATACGGTCCGATGACGACTACAGCCCATAGAGCGCACCACACAGGCACTTTTTTTTTGGTATAATGTAACCTCTTCAATTATTTAGGGATTTTTAGAGCCCCAAGTGCGGTAATTCTGCTTGTTTACGTACCTTCGTAGTGAGAAATGGTCTCCAAAGCAACAAAAGATTTTGTTTGTAAAGTGCGACTATTGGCAATGGAAGATTTAAAATGTTTTTGATGCAACAATTTACATGCATTTTTCGTTGCTGAAACGATACATTTTCCTAAATGTCGGATAGAAATTTGTCGAATAGAGTGATCAAATTATAAGTGCAATGACAAGTATGTCTCACATATCACGAATGTCAAAACTAAAATTTTGTAACCAGGAAATGGTTGGCCCCCATATCTCCCACATATAATACCTCACATACATAGCTAATATTTAAGTATAGTCATTTATATATTTTGGCGGAGCCGCTCCTCATAATTGATTATTCACAACATCAACGGCGCAAGTAAATTTCTCGTCCAAAGTTCTTAAATATTTGTCTTTAGCTGTCACTCCACTTGCATATTTTTTCTGTCTTCCTCAAAGTGATGAGCACCATAAGGCAGAAAAAAAAAAAAATAAGATGAGAAAAAAAAACACAACATCATCTTGGATGATCTGTCAACGACAATCAATGCGATCTTGAAATAAATTGGTACTTATGAATCGACCATCGACTCACTCATGCATTAAGTTTGAAGCCATTAATCAATCGAACATTGACCTAATGGATGCCAAAAAAATCGCGCTATTTCGACTTTAGCCTAGTTAACTTAACGCTTGCCAAGGTTTTGTTGCTAAATTAAGGTTCTGAGTTAATATTTTCAATTTTAAATTTAATATTGAATAATATGACTAACGAAAGTCTAATGACTCACGATAGGGCTTTTGTTCATTTTCAATAAATTGATTAATTTCAATCTATTGAAATAATTGCATTGATTTCTATTCGAAGTGTCAAAGCGTTTTTATATTATTAGCCCCTCCCCTCCCACTTTCAAGTTTCATTATCTTTTTGGGTGAAAAAGTTAACTTACAGCGTTTGCAATTTAATATATTTTAAATGCTTCCCTAGGACTTAATGCCTCTCAAAACTTTAACCTTTACTTTGCTCCTATAAAGTTCACAATAGTTCATTTGAGAGTACTTGAATTACTCCCGTTTATATTGGTACAAGTAAGACACTTGAGATATGTCCTTAAGTGTTATTTAATTAATTGCTCTTGAAAGGTTGGCCTTTCAAGAAAAGTTAAGAAAGTAAAAACTGCTTAAGCAGGAGTGTGAAATTTTTCAGAATTATTTGAGGCATTTGGATTCTTCAAAAAAATAGACAATCTAAAAAATCTGGGTAAGTTTCTCGGCTAAATTGGCTCTTAAGTAAGATCTAAGTAGCTATGTGGATCACAGTGAAAGTCATGCAAGACTACTGATAGGTTGGTGTAGCGGCCAACGAAATAGTTTGTCTAGTCTGCTGTATTATTTGCTCTATACAGAAGTTTTTTACATTCAAATGTTTTTGTTAACTATATCCTTTTCGAGTAAAAAATCAGGAAAGTTTTTTACACTGCGTTACAAAAATGGCCATTCCGGAAAAATCAACGTAAAAAAAAATTTTAAAAAAGACAGTTTAAGCAATGGGTTGGGATAATTTCGAAATAAGGTTCACATATCCTATTTAATTTTTATGGGGATATGACAATTCAAAACATAAACAACAACAACAACGAAAAAATCGAAATATATTATATTTTTTCATAAACCGTAGACCGGGAGCATTTTTGAAATGAAGCTTACTTTTAATGATACAGGCAGTTTTAAGATTAAATTATTTAAACAGTACTTTTCTTACATTTTATAGCAATTAAGATAGTTTTGTCAAAATTTTTGGATCTAAAATAACCATGAATCATATTTAAAGGTCGAGTGAACAACTTTCGAGGCCTTTGATTCTGAATTTTGCGACTTTTATGATGTAGGGTCTGAACGAATAGCCCTGCTAAAAAATAACCTTAAGGTCCTTCCTTTTTATTTTGAGAGTTCACAGACTAAAAATAATAATTTCACCATAGGTCTCAGATATTGATTTATACACCTATAAAATCTTTCTTTGGACATAAAACCTCAGTTTACGACTTACATCGATTAAACTTTAGAGATTTTGTTTTAATTGGATGGAGGATATGTTTCCACCAACGTTTATCAATAAAAAGACATAAAAAATGGCATTAAATGCCAACATCATCAGTAAAGTGATCATTAAGCAGATAAAAACTTAAAATGAATTACGATAAAATGCATTGAAATATACTTAGAGAAAAATCTTTGCGAAAATGACAAAAAATTCTTGAGGTTTCGGATTTTTTCAGTGCAGTCTACGTAGTGCGGTAGGACAACTGGGTTCAAATCTGGGTCAGGCCCTGGCCCTGGCCCACTTTTACTTTTATAAGTTTAAAAATATTTTTAGTATATAATTGAAATATTTATTCAAAATCTTGGAATTATCAGAAATTTGAATGAAACCAATTCTTAATCTATTTTTTCTTTTTTTTTTTTTGTACTGAATTACTTTGTCCAAGAATATTGCGAAATTCATTGAAAATTGTGATCAAACCTATGAAAAATTAAATGCTTCAGGCTTACCCCCTTATGAAAAAGGCCAATTTTGACACTCAGCTTGATTTCTTTCAAGTAATTGACAAAAGGTTCTTACGTTTTAAAAGCAACTTTTAGAAGACACAAAGTGACCCCTTAGGTCACCAGGAAGAAATAAATGTGGTTAAAATTTTGTGTAAAAGGCCTGTGTATTCTTAACATTCTAAAAGTCGATGCCCCGTAATAATTGAAATTGGTGCTAAGGCATTTTGTGGTGGGAGTCTCTTAGTAACTTGAGGCTTATAAGACTTTTTTCAGACTTAAACTCAAATTCACATGTTTTTATGGGTTTTCAGAGTATAAAGAACACCCTATGAATTTTTAAATTAATACGCGTTATTTCCTATTCATTTTTTATCCCATCTCCGAACCATGTCCTAGGTTTGAAGCCAAAAACAAGAAATCGTTTCATGTGGACTAGCAAATATTTTGCTTTAAATTAAACAAAAAATTTCCTACTAAACCTAGAGGAATACTTGGGCATTACAACAGTTAAAAGTATACATACTAAAAAATATGATTTTATTTAGTTTTTAAAGAGTTTAAACTAAAATAGAAACTAAGTTTTAAATAAAAGCTAAGAGCAAAACTTAAATTTTTTTTAGTGTACAACAACTGGTTCAATGCCCCGGTAGGCATGAGTTACCGTCGATCATTTATTGCTTATTTATTTTTACATCAATACCGAATCGCCTACGCAGCTGAGAACGTAAAGGAGTTTTTTCTTCTTCTTCTTCTTCTTATTTTTCTTCTCATTGTAGTTGTTATCGTTTTTGGTTTAAACGTTGTAATAAATCTGTATAAAGATGGCATTCGAAAAGTTTATTTCCACACAGAGATACTGTTAAGCGAACAAAGAGCAAAAACAGAAAAGGAAGAAATTAAGAGAACTCGTTCAAAGTGGTTAAGACTATAGAAGGGGAAAAAAAAAACAGCTAAAAACATAGTGCTTTCTCGGAGGAGCAGCGGTAGAGCGTCCTCTTTTATTTTCAAGACCGTGTTGAACTTGAGATTGAGTGACGTATTTACGTTGCTTTTATTTTTTATCACCAGTTTTGTTGTACGGATGATCACTTTGCGCTTGCATGGCGCATATGCAAGAGCACTGCAAAAGTTCTGACAGTGTTGCCAGATGCTTTTTCCAGAAAACTGGAAAAGAAAATTTATAAAAAGCCAAGAATTTTAAAGTTTTTATGGGATAATTGATTGAAAAAAAAAAATTTTTTTTAAAAATAAAATTTAATAAAAAAAATATCTTTGGCATGTCTTGATTTACTAGATTAACCCTTAAATGCATAGTGTGCCATATATGGCACAACCAAAGAATTTATCCTTTATGTCTGAACGAGAGTAATTTTGGGAAAAATAATAAACCTTTTGGGTAACACCGATTTAAAGCTTTCGTTCTCTTCAAACGGTTATACTTACAGAGTATATCTGACTGAATTCTGGAAAAAAAGGCCATGCATTTAAGGATTAACTACTTAAAATTTGCTTTTCTAAATTTAAGCGTTTTACAAGGACTTCGGCCTATTTTATATTTTATACATTAAAATAACTATAAAATAAAATATAGCAGTATAGAAAAACATACGGTAAAAACCGAACTGGCCATTTCGAATTTCGAATTTTTGAAAGGACTTCGACCGAGCCCATTATGATTAAGAAGCCCAAATGGTCGAGAATCGGCAGCGAGATGACGACCAATCAGAAAAATGATTTCAATTGAAAAAATTTATTGTTTCAGCTGGGTTTCAAACCTAGTCTAGAAATGGCATCCAGTGATCCACGGACTTATGAAGGTTTCACATTTAAACGACAAAACAGATATACACGTACACGTGAAATTCGACATGTACATACGTAATATGCAATAAAAACTAAGTTATTTTAAAATTTTGAGAGGACATTTTATGCATTTTCAATACTAAATTTGTTAAATTGGCTTAAAAAAAAATGTGGAGTGGAGAATGGAAACGGATATAGAGACCTATTGAAAGTCCTGAAAACTAACACCGAAAATAGAGTTTTGTGTGCAATTTTCAAGTTTTTTATCATCTTAAAAGTTAATTGACTTAAGTGTTGGAAAATACGAATGATTACATTGAAAAAGTGTTTTGAAAGATATCTACGAGGGCAATTTGATAAGTCAGTGACTTTTTGAATACAATATGTTTTTTTTTTTTTGTAGGAAAAATCTTTGCATTTCTCCACATAGTCTCCTTTTAGATCAATACATTTAGTCCATTTCTAAATTTTTTTATATTTCTTCCAAACAAAACGTTTTATCAAGGTTCTCAAAATAGGCTTTTCTTTGAGTGATGACCTCTTCATTCGACCCAAATCTTACCGCCGAGCCATTTTTTCAGATTTGGACATAGGAAATAGTCGCAGGGACTAAATTTAGAGAAATTTAGAGAAACTAAATTTAGAGAGAATTTGGTGAATGGAGTAGTATATCGTCGTAATCCAATTTAGAGATTTTTGCCATGGCGACTACTGACATGTGCTCCGGTGCGTTGTCATGATGGAAGAACACCTTTTTCTTCGCCAAATGGGATCGTTTTTTCTTCAAATCAATGACAAATCTGTTCAACAGCTGTGAATAATATTCGACGGAAATCGTTTAACCTTTTTCAAAGTAATCAATGTTAATGACTCCGTATACATCCCAAAAAAAAACTGTCATTATGACTTTGTTGGCCAAAAGACCCACCTTGGCCTTTTTTGGTGCACGTTTACCCAGAGAAGTTCACTGCTTTTTTTTTTTTTTTTTTTTTTTTAGCTTTGAACCAAGGATTTCAGGTGGAATACCTATTCAGTCAAGTCTGCCTTGGTTCGAAATGGGGTGATAGATTAGTGGGAAGGAAAGGGCAATCAAGTGAAACATATGTAGGATGTTCTAAGTGTGGTGGAAAGCCAAAGAAACATGTGAATTTGAATCAGAGGCAAGTGTTATGCCTTTACCTCAGTCAATTCAAGTTATAAAGACAATCTCATCCACAAACTTCTCTACCATCAACTACAACTTCAAGTCGTAAATATTGATGAATTTTTAATTTCAGTTGATTAGAAATGAAGATAGAAAATTTAGAAAGGTTTTTTTAAAGCGAAGGACCATGGCCTGGCCGGGAATCGAACCCGGGACCTCTGGGTTGGCAGTCGAGCACGCTACCAACTCGACTACCGAGGCCGCCAACGAAACGGAGTAAATTCCTCCAGATTGCGGTTGAACATCGCCAGACACAGTGATTTGAAGATTTGACGGTTGCGCTTATGGTAGAGTGTAAACAACCGCGGCATCCATCGCGCTGATAACTTTTGTATGTCCAAATATTTAAGTAAAATATGATGTACCAACTCAGTTATCAAGCCTTTCCTTGGTTTCGATGATGGTTTACGAAATTTACTTTTTTTCCATTTCCGTCGAAATTCACGAAATGATCTGCTTTCAATCGCTGTCAAACACAAATTAAATAAGCTTGCTCAACATTTGACAGTAGTCTTTTGACAGATGCTAGTTGGTGGGACCAGTGTTGCTGTTAAAGTTACTACACGGGAAATTCAAAAAGTTACTGAGTTTTCAATTTGCGCTCGTATTAAATAACAATATAAACTACTCGTAGAAAGAATTATAAAGTTACAGAAATAAATTCGGAAATTTTATTTTTTTACAAAAGAAGTTGAAATCTATTTCTCTGGTAGTTGGCGGTACCATGACGACGTACCAGTCGTAAAAATTCACATGACAAGTTCAATCCTCTCTAACAGTGCATGTATGATGTAGTAAGTTTGTTCTTAAATCCTTTAAATAGTTATAAAGCCTTGTTATGAGCACACATATATATCCTGAATGGAAATATTGTAAGCGAGAGTCAGATCTTTCCTAAACAGAAATATTGTGATTGAGAGTTACAGGTTTAACCTGGCTGAAATCAATGCAAATAGCAGAAATATTGTTGATTTAAAGGTCTACGGTTGAAAATCAAATAAAATGGTGTGGAACCACAAATAAAATAGTCAATTCACATTATTTAACTACTTTTCACTGGACTATATAGGTAAACAATTAATTCACTTATAAATGGTGAATCAACAGGAGGTCTGGGTTGGAAAGAAGTATTATTTCATAGCTGGTCACTTGGCAGTTTCGAAAGAATATCATAACCTCGATGTGCCTACTTTATAAAACAATACAATTTAAGAGACATCCTATAAACACTGACGTTAGGTTATAAGATTACACTAGCGATCATAAAAACCGCACCACGCCCCAATTACATGAAAATCATTTATAATTGGCACCAAAAATCGAATTTTCTTTCAAAATTGTTTCTTTCTAATATTTGAGACAGCTCTGACCGAGTTCGTGAACCACTCGATGTCAATGCGTGCCCAGGTTCGAACCCCATCTAAACAACAGATGTTTTTTCAATTGAAATTAATTTTTCTGATCGGTCGTCACATTTCTGCAGAAGGTAAACCTCAGAGAATAGATAATGCCAAGTAAAGCTTTATGAGAACATGCTAGTAGGACTCGCCATAAACCTAGTAGGACTCGTTCTCGATCATTTGTATACAGACATTTAATAACACGTAGAACGCAAATTGATCATAAGAAGTTCTTTCGAAATCCTTTCAAGGGCTGAAATGGCCAACTTATTTATTTTTATTTATAATTTTTAAGATTATTGCTAAAACCACTTATCCTACTCTCATGAAAACTCTTCAAATATTGAGTTAATCAAAAATATCTTTCAGTCATATTTTTACACTTCATCGGTCATCACGTTTTTGAAAAATTTACTGAAAATATGTCATGTGTGGAAGTTGTACACTTTGATGCAATATGATTTATTGGCTAAAAATTGCATGTCTTTTATTGATTCACGACCGGGTGCCACGCTATAAACGGTTAAAAAATCAGTTAAAAAAAAGGCGAAAAGTACCAATTGCTTTAAAATCTTTAAAATTTTGGGAAATTATAATTTTTTTTACAAAATTTGGGAATCAGAACTGACAATGCAGCACTGACAATATTCAGTTATGAATTTTTAAACAAATCCTCATTGTTTTTCGCCGAATTACATACCTTCAAAGCTGCTGTGCCCAGAAAGTCGTTTTCAGGTCGAAAATGATAAAAGGCTGATAATAAATCATCTAATCAAAACGTAACAAATACTTTTGGGTCTAAATTTGTTTCTTAGTCACCAAATGCATAGGAACAAAAGAGAGTTTCTTTGGAATTGTCTGTTAAAGCTATAGTTTCTCATTGGGTCTATTAGGCCCCATAGCTATTAGCCCAAAATAGCCAGAGCATTAGTTTCCAGGGTCTATTAGTCTATTGGGTCTATTAGGCCCCATAGCTCTTAGACCAAAACAGCCAGAGCATTAGTTTCCAGGGTAATTTGGCTTTGAAAACCATGAAAATTATAAAAAATATAACAAATCTACGTAACTGCATGCGTGTTGCACTGTGTAATTTGTATCTTCATGCTATTTGAATGTATACAAATGTTTTCATTACTTTACTGGAAATAATGACCCTTGTGTAGATAAATTTGTAGATGCGTGCTCGTAAAATAAAACTGTTGAAAACATGGGGAAAGTCTTGTCCCGATCGGACATTTAAAATTTAATGCAAAATACTGGAAGTCCCGTTAAATACATTACATCTGGCAACACAAATTCTTATATACGAGCATATATGTATGTATGTATGTCGAACTTGTGCATATGTATGTATGCAGTTTCTTTTGTTCGAATTCAGTGCAGTTTCCAAACAACACATTACTTCAGAGTCGTGCGACTGGATCGTCGCAGAACGGTTCGAAAGTGTCGCATGCAGTCAGTCAGTCATAACGTGGTGATATCCTGCGTGGTTGGTTTTGTGTTTAAAATGTATCCGTTTTAAATAAAGTGTGTGAATCCTGTGGGTAGAGTACCGTGTAAATTTATGTTCACTAAAAATTCTTTGCATTTTTTTAATAAATAATAAAAAAAAAATTAAATAAATAAAAACAACATAAAAAATAGCTGTACTTTTTTCGCATTTCGTAGTGCGCGTGTAATTAAAACATTTTCGCTGTTCATTAAAAGTGCGATTAGTGTGCAAAATTTATTAGCGCCAAGTGTAGCTGTGCGTGGCCATTGTCGTTGTTTATGTTGTTGTTGTTGTTGTTGCTCGTGTTGTTGGTGTTGCTCAGCGCAGAATGGTTTGTTTAATTAATTCACATATTTTTTGCTTTTTTTTTTTTCTTTCTAGTTGCTAAAAACATTTTTTCTTTTCATCTAGTATTTTACTTATTTCGTATCTTTCCACTTTGCTCCTTCACATACCTGACAATTAAAATGCAATGAAATTTATTTTATTACAATGTTCTTTTCTTTGTGTAGGTGTGTGTGTTTGTGTGTGTGTGCTTTGTTCAGCTTTTCTGTGTGTGCTTTTTTTAGAGCTATACAAATTGTGCGTGTTGGCAAGAGTTGTAAAGTAACGAGTGAATGATTTTGAATGGACATCATAAGATTTATTGCTAAGTTACACTGAAAAAAAAAACAAATTGATTTGGTTTAAATTATACTGCTAGACAAGGGCGTCCGCAGCATTTATCTGGGGGGAGAGGAAATGAAGGTGGCAAAGATTTACATGTAAAGTGTACGTATTTGAGAGTAATTTAATTAAATTTAATTTAATTAAGTAATTAATTTTACCCTCTGCAGCTGACGTCGTAGTCTGACAGACACAGAAAATCAAAACTTCGTACGTACAAACGTGAAATTTGAAGATAAAAAATTAATTTTTATCTTAAAAAAAAGTATTTTATTTCCAATTTTATTCTTATGTTAGCCTAATATTCATTAGCTGTTATATGGAATAAGGTCAAGAGAGTTACAGTCAGAAACTTCATCATAAAAAATCAGTTTAAAAGTGAGGTCTGCTAGACCCCACGTCAGGAATATTGTTAAATTTGGAGCACGTCAGTTGCAGAGGGTTAAAGTAGATATATTTTTCCGAGACAATTCACCTCATTTAGTTACAAAAATTGTTTAAAAAACTAAAAAAAATCGTTAATTTAAAAAAAAAAATCAAAAAATGGGACATTTTCTTGGTATTTTTTACTCGTTGAAAAAGCCTGTCGAGATCATAAGCCTGTTCCTCCTGCTGTTTGCTAAAGGAACTTTGCTAAATTTTTAATATTTTTCCATACAAAATTTTGCATTTTTCGTGAAATTTTGTCTTTTTTTAAACCTTCATAACTTTCTTGTTAATAAAAAGGGACAGATAATATTTTGAAAATGATAAGTTAGTGAATATTCGACAACCCCTTTTTTTGTTATAACTTTTCAAAGTTCGCGAATTTTTCAGTTTTACTGCGTTTTTTTTTAAGGTAAAGGAAAATTTTTTTTTTACAAAAAATATTTACTTAACCCTTTGAGTCATACATTTTTCTATTGAATATATTTGTCTGAATTTTCTTACTCGGGAATTCTTGGGGTCACTGATTACGAATCTGAAGTCACATCTTGAAAAATCTGAAAATTCAAAATGAGAGATCCAATATGGCGGACCACTAGCGTCAATTTTCTATTAAATTTTTATTATAGTGGTTATAATGTATATGTGTGGGTTTTTGGGGTCGCTGATTGCAAATATGAAGTTAGTTTTTGTAAATTCGAAAAATTCAAAATGGCAGATCCAATATGGCGGATCCAAATGGCAGACCATTAGTGCCCATTTTTTAGCAGATTAGTTTTATGTTGGTTATCTTTGTTATGTATGGCTTCTTGGGATCGTTGATTGCGAATCTGATTGATTACTGATCTAAAAATAGTGAAAAGTATCCCTTAGAAGAAAAATGGGTCCACCATATTGGAGTCGCCATCTTGGATTTGTATAATTTCAAATTTTTGACTTCAGATTCGTAATCAGCGACCCAAAAAACCCTTGGAATCACTGTGGTAACCAAAAAATATAATTTCAAAAGATGTGCGTCACAAAGAATAAAAGGTGGGACCGTAGCGGTCCCGCTGTGACTCAATGGGTTAAACAAAAAAAAGGAGTTGGCTGTGCCGTGGACACACCCGTAGGTTTTGACGTGACGAAGTTTCTTGCTGTTGTTGTTAATGTTGATGTTGATATTGATGTTGATGTTGATGTTGATGTTGATGTTGATGTTGATGTTGGTGTTGATGTTGATGTTGATGTTAATGTTGATGTTGATGTTGATGTTGATGTTGATGTTGATGTTGATGTTGATGTTGATGTTGATGTTGATGTTGATGTTGATGTTGATGTTGAAGTTGAAGTTGAAGTTGATGTTGATGTTGATGTTGATGTTGATGTTGATGTTGATGTTGAAGTTGATGTTGATATTGATGTTAATGTTAATGTTGATGTTGATGTTAATGTTAATGTTGATTGTTGATGTTGATGTTGATGTTGATGTTGATGTTGATGTTGATGTTGATGTTGATGTTGATGTTGATGTTGATGTTGATGTTGATGTTGATGTTGATGTTGATGTTGATGTTGATGTTGATGTTGATGTTGATGTTGAAGTTGATGTTGATATTGATGTTAATGTTAATGTTAATGTTAATGTTAATGTTGATTGTTGATGTTGATGTTGATGTTGATGTTGATGTTGATGTTGATGTTGATGTTGATGTTGATGTTGATGTTGATGTTGATGTTGATGTTGATGTTGATGTTGATGTTGATGTTGATGTTGATGTTGATGTTGATGATGTTGATGTTGATGTTGATGTTGATGTTGATGTTGATGTTGATGTTGATGTTGATGTTGATGTTGATGTTGATGTTGATGTTGATGTTGATGTTGATGTTGATGTTGATGTTGATGTTGATGTTGATGTTGATGTTGATGTTGATGTTGATGTTGATGTTGATGTTGATGTTGATGTTAATGTTAATGTTGATGTCGATATTTATGTTGATGTTGATGTTTATGTTGATGTTGATGTTGTTGTTGTTGTTGTTGTTGTTGATGTTGATGTTGATGTTGATATTGATGTTGATGTTGATGTTGATGTTGATGTTGATGTTGATGTTGATGTTGATGTTGATGTTGATGTTGATGTTGATGTTGATGTTGATGTTGATGTTGATGTTGATGTTGATGTTGATGTTGATGTTGATGTTGATGTTGATGTTGATATTGATGTTGATGTTGATGTTGATGTTGATGTTGATGTTGATGTTGATGTTGATGTTGATGTTGATGTTGATGTTGATGTTGATGTTGATGTTGATGTTGTTGTTGTTGCTATTGCTTTTACTTTTGCTTTTCCTTTTGCTTTTGCTTTTACATTTGCATTTGCTTTTTCTTTTTTTTTTTGCTTTTGCTTTTACTTTTACATTGGCTCTGCTTTTCTTTCGTGCACTATCTTCGCCTTGGCTGCATACAATTAATCCATGCAACAATGATGCATTTACGTTACACTAAGCGGTTCCCTCACCAGCCTCAATATGCCGTCAGTTTTTGAATTTCATCATACGCCCGAAGATTTCCCTTTCGTTCCATCAAATTTACCGTTTCACCAGTAGCAACAGAGTTAAAATTCCATGCAACGTTTTTTCATTGTTGTAACATTTTTCACTGCATTGAATGGTTGCCACCCTGAAATCATGATGATCAACATTTTTTTATATTTTAGTTGTGAGGCGTAATAACATATCTATACTGTCGTAAGACAAAATTTACCGCAGCACGTCTCCTGAGGGAGTAATAATTTCATGCAACGTAATATCTATTGCATAAGCTGCTATTTTCCCAACCTGACAATATTATAAATCCAAATTGTGGCTAAATATAAATCCTTCATTTAAGTTTTAGACATTTAGCGATGATCATTTACTTACCGAGTATAAATTCAATCCCAGCGGGTAACAATAGCGCTGAATTACTATTATGATGCGCTGTTTTTGAAGCAAGTAGCGCATCTGTTTTGATGAAACTTCATTTCTTTTTTGTTCTACGTGTCCGCAAAATCCTGCGCATTTTTACTGCATCTTTGGGAAGCTTTGTGGATGCAGTTAACTTAGTAAACGACAAATGAAGATGAAAAAAAATTTGTCACATGCAGGGATTGAACCCGGGCTGCTGGCGTTATAATCGAATAACTTAACGCTCTGCTATTTCCTCGCTTGATTGTTTGTGAACAAAATGTAGATAAAAATATGAGCTCCACAAATCTGAACTCTGAAGACCGCATCCCCAAAACATACCTAAACTGCCTATAAAATGCTGTGTTTCTAGAAGCGCTTGTTATTTTCCCGCTGGGATGCAACGCCGTTGCATGAATATTGCATTAATGATCTTTGAGTGGCTCTCTCTGTGTCCTCACGAAGTGAGCAATTTTTTGTCTAACTTTATTGCAAGGGCTTAGAACAGTCTTTTATTGACATATCATATTTTTACCTTAGCACTTATACTCGGCGAGTAATAATTCTATGTAACAATTTTGCAGTTGCGTTGCTTAATCAGCACCTTCCGAGTCCGGAAGAAGTCTTTAGTTTTGATGTTATTTTTGTCATAAAGTCAAAGAATTACCCTTTTTACGGTCGTACCATTATTTTAATCATAGCACCTATACTTAGAGAGTAACAATTCAACGCAATTCAGATGCATTTTGAAAAAATGCCTTTTTCAACTTTTTTGGAAAACTGCGCGGTAAGCTTAACATTGTCACGACGAAACTTATGACGGTTAACTGTTATTTTTTAAATATTACGAGTGGTTAAATAGTGGTTAAACATATTATGCTTGCAACCACTATTTGTAACTGCATTTGCCAACTATACGTAGTTATACCAGTGGGTAAAATGTTCCCATTTGTTGTCTCGATAAGCTGCTTATATTTTACTTCACGTAACAACCAGAAGGTGTTAAAACAGCTTCGTAACTCAAGTGTTATGCAACATAAATAGCTACACCCACATAAACCAGAATTCTTATTTGTAGAATAAAAAAGTAAGTTGAGCAGTTTTGAAATTTTGTTGTTTCTTGCTTTTAATCTGAGTAATTTTCGTGAATTTATAGAAATTTTTGTGAATTTTATGTGCTTCTTGAAGTCATTGCCGCTTGTCTTACCGACTTTGAGTCATACAAATTCTAGTTACATCATTTAATTCTACCAAAAATAGTTATCATAACCAATTCACACGCCAAAATTTAATGGGCATGAGGAAGTTTTTGATGCGTTAGAAGCACGTTTTGAAAAAAAAAAAGAAACAAATTCAAAAATTAACCGTCCAAATGACTAAATTTGAACTCAAGTCAATAGCACGTTATATGTTTTTGTTGTAGTTATTATTGTTGTTGTATGTTAGCTGTTAATTTTAATTAAACGTTCATTATGTATTGTTTTTTTTTTCTGTTGCTCATACTTATGTCTGCTCCACACCCATAATATTTGCATATATTTTTTTTTCGTATTCTTCTCTTATTTTGTATAGAATTATTTTATTAAGTTTTTCTATTTTTATTTGCTAACAAAGCGTTGGTTTTTGCTTAATTTTACGCGCAAGTTTATTAGATATACTTGAAACGCGCAAGATGCCAACAATAATTGTTGTTGTTGTTGTTGTTGTTGTTGTTGCTAGTTTCTGTAGTATATTTGTTGATAAAGTTGTTGTTAGAATGTATGGCATGCCATTATGTTGATGTTGCTAATTAAGTGTTGACTACTGTGTACCACCCTGGCGTGGCATGCCATGACATGGCACCCCCTGACGTGATAAGTTACATGTGCCGTGATATGTTAACAACAAATAATAACAGCGTGATTTCTAAGGATGTCTTCGTTTAAACAAAAATTCTTAACTATGTTTGTTTAATCAACTAGTTATTAAAAACAAAAATAGTTTTTTTTTATTTTCATTCAAAAAACAATTTGTCAATTAACTGTCAATGATACAAAAATATTTGATGTTATAAAATTAAAAATACTAATAATGGTTGGGCAATAATTATATCTTAAACGTTTTATTGATCAAAATGTGTGTTTTTTAATTAAGAAGCACAGGGGGCCTGACAAAAAGCTCGCTTTAAGGGCACCCTTTCCCTTGGCGACCCAAAATTTAATGCCTCGTTAAAAATTAAATTGCCCAAAAATTATAAAAGATATCGAAAAACGGTTTTTTTTATCGAAAAGATAAAATATCAGAGTTTGTTAGAAAATTATTGTTGTTGTTGTCCTTGTTGTTGTTTTTGTATGTCATGTCAAAGTGGACTAAGAAAAAATGGTATGCCGCTGGGTATTATCAAAAATTGTTCGTCAAGAAGGGTTGTATCAAAAAGGTCGTTCAAGAAATAACGGAACTGTAGCGTCTAAACATTAAAATTTCCAAAAGAAGGTATTTGTTAGGATATTTCAGCTCTGTTCCTTTTGAAGTTACCTTTTGGAGTTACCCTCATGATTCTAGATGATGAAATGACTGGTGTTTCAAGTATGTGGTGGAAAAATTATTCAAATCGGACCATTTTTTCGATGAGTTTTTATTACAACCAATCGCGAAAAAGTGGTTTCCAGATCAACACATTTAAATCTATGGTAAGTTGTGGTAAATTTAATTACGATTGGTTTGAGAAGTTTTTCCGATACATTTGGGTGTTGACTATAATTGTTTTTCGAGAAATTAGAGGGGAAAGTACCATTAGACGTGGTTTGGATAAAAGTTCCTACTGTATCTATTTGATACAGATGCATTAAAAACGATGTATTTTTACGAATTCGGTGCTGGGGCGAACACAAGGTAAAAATGGGCAGCTGAATACAAATCCTCCGTCAGAATTTCAAAATTACGAATTTTTATCATAGAGTTGCCACATAATAATATGTTTTTTACGAGTTTAAACATTATTTAACAGTTTTAGGGGGTAGCTCATTTCGAATCTGATGTCAGAATTTTAAAATTCAATATGGCAGATAATGTTTAAACCAACCAGGGAATTCACGGTTTGAATTATTATAGTTGAATTATTTGAATACTTGAATTATTTGGATACTTGACTTATTTGGATACTTGAATTGGATACTTGCGAGCTTACAAGTTTTTGCCGATCGTTTCAAGCCATTTAATTTTAGGAACCAACAAAGTTAGTCAAGTCAACGAGGGAGCAGGGATATGACTTGTATCTGTTTGGTATTTTTGTAAGCAGGCTAGCTTGCTTTTTCAAGTATGGATACATATGTACGTACAATATTTCAAGTACTTAAAGTGGGTAAGTCTACTCAAGTAGGCTTGTGCAGTTCTCTGTTGCATACACAAAAAATTCCCAAAAAAAAAAAATTACAAGGTGGATTTGCTAGAAATTGTCATAGTATGTTCCCAATACTATGTTAAAAGCTAAAAAAAAAAAATCGCAAAAAAATATGTTCAAAGGTAGAAGGTGGCCTTAAGACATGGGCTGAAGATTTTTTTTTGGTTTTACTTTTTCCAACAAATTAAATATGAAATGTTGCCTTTAGATTTTGGACAAAGAATAAGTGTGAAATCTTTTTCTTTTGGAAAAATAAGTGTGACGCGCCCCCTCTTAACCAAGTCGGAATGGAAAATTGGTAGCTAGGTGAAATTTGGTTCTTAGGTTCTAAACTTCAAAACAAGAAGCTCTACTCATGCGAAAGTAGACGTACTACTATATCCTTCTTCAAAAGTGACACAACTCGAAATTTTTCAATTTTAACTTTTTAATACAAATCAATTCGTAATGCACATCTCCATCAACTGTCAAAATTTTGTTTCAATCTGATTGCTCATTAATTTTTAAAAAATCATTTTGTACCCCTTCTTTTGTATGAAGTTGCTTGAAAACGAAACTGTTTTTTGACTCTCCTGAAAAATTCAAAATTTTGAGTTGTGTCACTTTTGAAGAGGGTGTGCGATATGTCTGAAATTACATAATTTTGGTTTTGCAACAGCTGTCTAACAAAGCAATCTCCGTCGTGGAAATAGGAAAAAGTCACAAGGAGCCATGTTGGGTGAATTTGGAGCTTGCGGAACGATATGAACCTTGTTTTTGTTCAAATAGTCGCGAACAAGATGAGATTTGTGAGCCGGTACGTTGTCGTGGTGAAGAAACCACGTGTTCTTTCTCTACAATGCTGATATTTTTTTCACAATTCTCCACATGATATTTTGTTAGAAACACAAAATGTGAGAAAGACTCTTTGCTCAACAAAATTCGACACTGATTCATTTAGAAAGCTATCATCAGAGCTATCACCAGATGATAGATGTACCAACCCAGAAAATTTTTTTTACGTATATTTCAAGTTTATGGTATTTACTAGAAATAAATTTGAAACGACTACTTGAACTGGACATGGCTGTGGTATCAATGGTACTCGTATGATGGTGATGATATTATAAGTATACTTTGATGAGTATGTTAGCTATGGAATTATGGATATGGTATATTTGGAATGGCATGATGGGTATCGAATGATGGTTATTATGTTACGGTTATATGTGGCGAGTATTGCCTGATAAGTATAAAATCATAGGTATGGTGTATAAGGAACAGAATGATGATTATTATGAAATGATTATGATATGATTTGTTTGTGGGTTTGGTACGTTTGGTATGGTATGGTGGGTATGGTACGATCGTTATGATATGATGAGTTTGGTGTGATGGGTATGGTACGATCGTTATGATATGATGAGTTTGATTCGATAAACATGATGATTTTGACATATATTTTGATTTTAATGCCACCGAGAGCATCTTGAGAACATGCATATTAGCCGTTCGGAGTCGACATCCCGTAGGACGTCGTAGAAGTACTAGTTTTGGCCAGGATTCGAATCCGGGACCTCTGGGTTTGAATGGATGTTCCATATCAGTAGGGTTAAGCGCTCATGGATCATACTTTTCGATCATACCTTGTAATTTATCGACGATTTCTGGTGTTGGAACCTCAAGTGGATGACCAGAACGTTCAGCGTCCTTTGTCCAAGGACACCAACGTATAGTTTGGAGTGTACGAGACTTACGCACTAAGCCTGAATCTTTGCAGTGAATCTTCGATTCTGTATAAATCCCATGGAATTGTCGTAAAACATGCAGAATATGGAAAAAGCACTAAGTCGAACCGACTAGACTAGAATGTTTAATATCTGTCGGGGATATAAAGATGCTCACTCTGCCGAGGCTGCTACCACATCAAAATTTGTAAAAAACATAGTTCCGAGTAACACCGGGTAAAAATGTAAATATTAAAATTAACATTTTTAAAAACGGAGTGCAGGGTGGATTTTTTTAAGAAACAACAACATAAATATAAGTAAACAAATACTTTAAATAACTACACACACATAATTTCATCATCAAGTACAACTATCTCAAATACCGCCCAGTTAATATGTTGAACATTTATTATGCTTGTCCATATAAAAAAGCTATTCCATAAAAAATACACTGGCAAAAACTTATAAACAAAATATGAAAGCATTTTGTTTTATGATATGTTAATTTTGTTTTATTTATTTTTTTACGAATAAGTTTACGAATTCAAGGTCAGGCCGGCCGCCGTTTTTCACATTCGAGTACATATAATATATATGTATATATGAGCATACATATAGTATATTTATATAAAATAGTTTTTTTTTTTTTTTGCAAATGTTTTGCTTTTTTGCTAAACAAATAAAACTTTTTCCAACATGTTGGCGAAAATTTCATGCGTTCGCAATATTATTGAATACTTTGTATCAGGGTTAAACATTTTGCACATGCCGCGATTCCATCTATCTTTTGCTTTATGTGCGTATTTCTCGCTTTATGTGGTACATTTGGCTGGCTGGATATTGGCTGATAGCAACGCACTGGCTTCTCACACCTTCTCCAAAGCAAACACTCTTGACCTCCTCCTCTCTCTCTCTCTCTCTCTCTCTCTCTCTCTCTAACAGAACACTTTCAATTACTAAAATGCGCCATCTGTTAGTCGTTTGTTTAGCTAACAAATTGTTTTAATTTTATTTGTATGTTTGTTGTTTTTAATGTTGTTGCTGTTATTGTTTTTGTTATGATTTCCTCAGTATTTTAATGATTTTCCAATGCAAAACAAGCAACGTTTGTCTACTAATAAGCTGCGTCAGCGCTTCTTCTTTGTAGCTGCTGCTGTAGTTGCTGGCGTTGCTTGTTTGGTCTGCCAAGTGGGTGGATCGCAAAAATGTTCATTCTGTGCGTGGTTTAACTGCATTTCTGCAGAAATCGGGGAAAAACATTTCAATGTAATTCTTAATTTGTTTGTTGTTACTTTTCTTGCTTTTCTTGCTTCATAATCAAAATTATTGTGGTTATCTTGGTGAAACACATACTTGGTAAATTGCAATTGAAAATTGCGTGGAAAATTGGGAAAATTGAAAAAATTGAATCAAAACAAATTTTGTTTGTTTGCCAACATAGAGTGGCGGATAAATTGATTAGAAGCTGAAAAATTAGCAAAAACACAGAGCGAAGCAAAATAGAAAAAATTAAATAAAAAAGAAAAAATAATAAAAATAGGTAATAGCAGAAAAATCACATAGGCAAGAGCAATGTATTGTATATAGCGTGCGGATAAGCTCAAATCCGGCGGATTCATGGTTTCTTGTTTTCAGCTATATATTGTTGCACGTTGCAAATGGAAACCAGTTTCGCGAATTTCATCTGTGCGCACAGAGGTCAAATTAGCTCAATTGGCCGTGTTTGTTTTTTTTTTTTCTTGTAGTGTTTGGCTCTTTATAAAAGTTATGAATTAAAATTGATTCTAAAAATAAAAATTATCTAATGTGATCAAATTATATTGAATAAAATATATTTACAATAAATTAATTTGGTGCTGAAAGTTATAAAAATAAGTGATAAAATAATAGAAAAACCTTATTATCTCTGTGTTTGGTCTGAGCAAGTTTGTGTTTGAATAAGTGTTCAAAACCAAACAAAAACAATTATTGTCATTGGCTAAAATTGCATTTAGTCTATTTTGCATAAGTGACAAATGATCTTGATTTGCCAGGAATCTATCAATATGTAAGAAAATATCACATTACAAAAGTAAACGAACTTTTGCTCGATTTTTTTCAGTGTACTTTAAAAAATGAACATGTACTTTGAAAATTTGAGTCCTCCGCCTTGATACTGGAAGAAAATTTTTTTTTTTCAAATTTACTAAAGTTGGTTATTTCTATGTAAAATTGTAAATACTTGCGAATATCATTCCTTTTCTTAATGAGATGAATTACTTATTCAATTTCTGAAATTCCCTTCATTAACCCTTAAGTACTGCTGTTGGTCTGTGGGACCACATCCAAATATTTAAAGTCTATTTTTTGTCTTTTTTATCAAATGAAAAATTAAATAAAATTAGTTTATCCCGTCTTGAAAAATTGTGTTTCTTCTTTTTATTGTAAAGCTAAATGACTGTTTAAACTTTTAAAAAAATATATGGATGAAACTTACTTGTATCTACTTTGGTATTGTTCAATCTAAGTTAGACTATGGTTTAGCTTGTTGGGGTGGTACACACTATAATAGGATCAATCCACTTCTTACTCTCCAAAAATGTGCCATTAGATTAATAACTAAAAAAAGTCGCATGGTAAGCAGTCTACCTCTTTTTAGAAAGATGAACATTTTGCCGTTGAAGCACTTGTACTACTACAAGGTATTGAAACTATTTTTTCTAAGGTCAGGCTATTCAGTTAACATTAGAAGCTATTCAAATTATAATTTAAGAATAAATAATAGAAATTTGGTTACGGTCCCACCTCATAATTTACAACACTTTCTACACTACTTTGCGTCTGTAGCCCCAAGAATTTTCAATAAACTTCCGTACCATATAAGATGTCTTAGAAATAAACATGCTTTTTTGAAGGGAGTAAAGGCTTGGCTGTTAAGTTTCTCGTACGAAAATATAAATACAATAGGTGCTATTATTTCTTAAGTTACGTTTATATTTATAATCAATAACTGCCTAAAACTAAACAAATATTTGTTTGTAGCTCTAAAGTTTTTTATTTTTGGTTCCTCATATGTTCTTTTTTTTTCTTTCTTTATATTTTGTCTTATTTCTTCACTTTAAATATATGAATGTAATTAAAAAATAAATTTTACTCAACAGGAATTTTAAACTTAAATTAATTTAAAAATATTTATTGACCCCACACATTATAATTTTGTAATTGCAAGTTTTATATGAAATTTTGTATCTCATCCGCCTCTTGTGATATTTATACTATGAGATGTAGATTATACTTTATTGTTATTATCTGTAAACAAATAATTCCGTTCTGTAATAATTCTATAATAATAATGTATTCTAATTCATGTTAATAATAATAAAATAATTAAATATAAATAAATATAAAAAGAATAAATATACTAAGTTTTACTAAATATACTATAAATATACTTAGTTTTATTAAATAACAAATTCTCGTGTTATCACAGACCAACAATAGTATTTACGTCATTTTTTCACAATAGTACTTAAGGGTTAACATTCCAATCTATCAGTTTCAAATGATCTTACACTCAGAAAAGAAAAAAAATTGGTAGAATCAAAATTTTTCATTGGTATATCTGCCATGTACATTAGACCGTACCACCTCCTATGCAAAAAAAAAGGAAGCCGTATACCAGCGATTATGACGCATTTTTGCAAGACAATTACGAAAAACAATTTTTTTTTTTACCGTAAGTAGGGGTCGCACATTGACATATTTCTTCATATCTCTGGTGTTTACAGTCGGATTTTAAAGTTTGATATATCAATGTTTTTGTCTCAAGGAAACCAAAATGACCTCTATAGAAGTCATTGACCTCAGATGTACCGTTCTAGTACTTGCCCTCCAGATCTCAGTTCCTACCATCCTAATGTACCACCCATATATCAAAAAAATAAAGCTCTTAAAATATCATTTATCTTTTGCTCAGGAAGTATATTGATATTTTTAGCTATTTTTTAAAAATTTTTGAAATTTTTTGACAAACGGCTCCGTTTTTTTATTTTCATCATATCTTCGGTATTAAAAGTCTGATCATATTGAATGACATATCGATCTTTTTGTCTCAAAGAGACCAATTATATTTTCTCCAAATTAAAAAATATTCCTGCAAGTCCTTGGAAGGCTTGGAAGGCCTTAAATTGATTTTGAGGAATTTTAAAGCTCTTAAAAGAATAAAAAGTCTATTTCAAACGCGAGTTTTATAGAGTTTTGATCATTTTCAATAAAAATCGATCAAAAAAAATATTACAAAAAAATGTCTTTTATTGCGAGTGACTTAAATAATACCAAATTAACAACGGAGAATGATATTAGAAATTTTTTATTGTATCTACGGCATAACAGTGATAAAAGTTGAAAGTTGGATGTTGAACTTGAAATTCGATTTTTTTAAAAATTCAAAATCAAAATCAAAATCAAAATCAAAATCAAAATCAAAATCAAAATCAAAATCAAAATCAAAATCAAAACAATAAGAATAAGAATAAAATAAGGACAAGTATGAGAATTAAGTTCAGTAATAAGACAAGTACTAGGACGAATATATGGACTAAGATTACTAAGAACAAGGAGAAGGTTTCGAACAAGAATTCTGATTAGTATGAGGACAAGAAGTACGACAAGTTTAAATATAAGGATAAGGAAGGGCCAAGGGAAATTATATCAATAAAAATAATCACTTCAAAATATCATCAGTAGTGTCCATGATTGCACTTTGTCAATGTTAAGAAAATTAGATTTCGCCAATAGGTGTTCGGAATAAAAAAAAAAAAACAAAAAAAAAATCTCAACAAAAACACGTTCAAGATTCAATAATTGTTTTACAATATTTTTACATATATATTCCATTTATGTTTATGATTTTATGTTAATATATTGTTTAAGTCAGTAAAAAATCGTTTGAATTTATTAAAAATAAAGAAAAATTATTCGGCTGTAAAGAATAAAAAAAAGTTAAAATTGACTATTTTAATGTTAAAAAAGAAAACTATCATATTAGAAAATATTTTCCTTATTATTTTCTCAGGTGAGAGGACCAGTGAATTCTGACCTAATAAACTCAAAAATATCATCCGAATACAATGTTCTTGTTTAGTTTAGAGGATAGGTAAGAAAAGTTAAAGAGTGCATCAGGGAATTATTGCAGGCTTAGGTTAAAAAACTGTTTATTTAAAATTTAATTTGTAATAATAAAAATATTATTATTTCTCTTCACTGGTGTTCAAAATTTTGTATAATTTGATCCTTTATGAGAAATACGTCGAGGTATATAACCGTTGTGACCGCTATCAATTCAAATAAGAAAACAGTTTATCATTGCGCAAATAGTGAGGTTATACTATGAGTGCCCCGAAGCACTAATAAGGGCTAGAGGTTTAATGTGATATGTCGCGGAAAGACGTTTTATTTGAATTAAGTGCATCTTGAAATTTATCTCAGAAGTTTTAACTTCTCCTACATTACTCTTATTTGCCTTATTTTACCCTAAATCACCTTACTTTACCCTTATTTGACTTGACTGACTTGACTTACCTTACCTTACCTTAACTCACCTTACTTTATCTTAGCTTATTTTTTCTTATATTACCTTGCTTTACCTTAGCTTAGCTTACCTTACCTTACCTTACCTTACCTTTCCTTACCTTACCTTACATTATCTTACCTTACCTTATCTTACCTTTCCTTGCCTTACCTTACCTTACCTTACCTTACTTTACCTTACCTTACTTTACCTAAGCTTACCTTGTCTTACCTTATATTACCTTACCTTACCTTACCTTACCTTACCTTACCTTACCTTACCTTACCTTACCTTACATTACCTTACCTTACCTTACCTTACCTTACCTTACCTTACTTTACCATACCTTACCTTACCTTACCCTACCTTATAAAAAGAGCTCCTGTTGGTGGCAAAGTTCCAAATCTTATTCTTAAGTTCTCTAAAATCCAAACTTGCAAATTATATTTAGGTTTTAAGTACGTGTTACACGTTCAAACGTGTTTTTAAAAAAATCAAGCGAAAACACGAACCTGAACTACACTCAGAAAAAAGTCTCTCGGAATATGATAAAAAAGGCATCATATTTAGAGAAAAATGGTGTAGAGTTTGCTCCAGAAAATGCTTTTCTCTAACTGTGATACCAAAAATTCCCTAAAAATGGTTAAAAGCTTCCATGAAAAAGAGAAATATAACAAAAATATATCGTTCTTAGAGAAAAATACTTTTATTTTTGAGAAATTATTTGTTTTTATTGCAGAAAATATTTCGCGTAGTGAATTTTTTATCTATAATAGAGAAAACTTTTCATTTTCTAGAAGTTTTTATCTATAAATGAGAATTTTTTATCTATAAATGAGAATTTTTTAGTGCGAAAAAAATACTTATCATTCCCAGCAGAAAAGTGGACCAAATTTGAAATAGTTCTGAACTAGTTCCAAAAAGGACCAGTACTAGTTCCACTACAATACCCTTTAACATTGAACGAACTGACGCTTTTTGCGGGTTGATGTCATAGGAAAAGACAATTGTCCCCAGAAACACTCCTTTTTCCCTATATTTGAACTAGTTGCATTAGGAACATTTTTAAACTGGTTGCTTTCGCAGTAGCCTAAAAGTGGTTCTTTTTTTACTAGTTTTGAAGTGAACATATCAAAAGTGTAAGAATTTAGTGCAATGGAAAGGTCCTAAAGATCTCATTTGTACCATCTTTTCCATCCACAATCCAGAAAACATTTTGTCTTATAAACATTTTTTTTTATTATTTTTTCTTGTGCGCAGCAAATTTTAAAAAGTAGCCAGAACGCGTTTATTTTTGTCAGCAATACTTTTGAAAACAAAAGCAAAGATAACTGTTCTACACTGAACGCCTTTTGTAATTTTTCAGAGCTACTGCGAACTGCGCTAGAAATGAACTAGTTCACTTTTTCAATTGACTCCAAAATAACTGCTGGGTTATTAGAGGCTGGAAATATTTTCATTTCCTACAAGTGAAGAAATATTATTTCGAATATATGAACATTTATTCAAATTGTAGGAAATTTTATTTGAAAAAGAGAAAATTGCTATTATCAAAAATAGAGATTTTTTTTATGGAGAAAAGATATGGGTTTTTTTCTGAGTGTACATGTGTATTTAATTCACGAACTACACGCGAAGTTGTTAAAGTTTGTATTCATATCATTCCGCATTCACGTGATTGGAAAAAAGGATTGGCTATGGGATTTGGCAGACACCCAGTTATTTCTTTTTGATTTTTATGGTTTATGTGGGTTCCTAATAAAGAAATTAGAGTTTTTGTGGATTAGGAATTCTATTGGGATATTTGACCAGCTCCTGGGTGCGTGTGTTTGTAGGCTTATTAAACAAAAATTAAGGTTTCTGTGGAAAAAGTGGAGTCCACTGGGAAGTGGAATTTTTTGTACACATAAACCTTTATTATTTTCCTAGGAACTCACGAAACCTATAAAATTACCAATGAAGCACCCGAAAGCTTTACAAATAGCAAAGGAACTCTTTGTACATAGGTACTCAAAAGAAAATAAGCTACGATTGCTTATGCCGAAAATACGTAAAGACTATTCACGTGAACCCAAAATTACATGAATGCGAAGTTAAGTAACTTCACTTGTAGTTCATGAATAAAATATACGTGTAGTTTAAGTTCGTATTTTAAAGAACGAACTACACGGATTTGTTAAAAGCACGTGTTTGAGCTGAAGCTGTAATTTCAAGTTTTTCAACTTAATTGGTTTTGCTCTTATACAATTCAAATTGGGCAGAGTTTAATTAACAGCCCTATTCTGGCAGTTTAACTAAGCTCACTACATTAACAAAATATTGATATTAACAAATTGTTAAGGTTCCGTATTCTGGTGATAATTTAAAACAATGGGGCCTAAGAAATTTTAAGCGCGGGCCAATGCCTAAAAAAACAAAACAAACACAAAATGTTGCTCATCATTGCTTTTGACAAAAAATCAAAAAAAAAAAAAAAACAATTACAATGCAATAAAAGTATATGTCATGAAGGACACTGCCAGTGCACTGCTATAAGTCTTAATTTCTATTACAATAACAATGCTTGCAATGCATGCAGCTTCAGCATCGACATCATCGAGTTTGCGTTTTTTTTTATTTTGGCTTTGCATGCATTTGTTTTTGTAAAGTTCGCTGGAAAATGTGCTGAACACTGAACGAGTGCGGTTTGTGTTGTTGTTTTTTGCAAGTGTTCTTTGATTTTGGCTCATTGCAAAGACAAAATTAAGATAGAAAAAAATTTGTATGAAGGGCCACGTGGACCATACGGGCCACGTGGACCATACGGGCCACTACGTGGGCATGTTTGATTTAAAAGCTCCTTCCTAATCTATTTTCTTAATGGCAGAAAACATTTTAATAATGGAAGATAGTTCAGCTGTGGAAATAAAATAATATATATAAAATGGATGAATTCTCACTTCTTACTTCTTTTAAGCAATGATACTGAAGAAGATCAAAGAAAAAAAATTGATTTTAAAGATGTAAAACCGGTGCGGCTCTTAGGGGAATGCACTCGGCACATTGCTTAGCTATTAAAAAAATTCATATTGAAACTTAAAATAATTTAAAACAGTCTGTAATTTAATTATTTCTTAATATTTTTCATCTTACTTGCAGAAAAATAAACATAAGCAATCAAAATATCCAAGAAATAAACCATAAAAAAACAGCTGACGATTTATATTTACATTTTCAGTTACATTTACATTTTCACCATGCGAAGTGAACTTTGACAGCATTTTATAGCTTTCAAATTGTTAATAATTTGCCAGAATATAAAAAATTACTTCACATAACAAGAAAATTAAGAAGGGCTTTACAATGCTTGTTATGTTAACAAGCAGAATAGAGCTGTAAGTGTTAAACTCATGAGAAGTACTTATTGTTAACTGGTCCAAAAGTTTTATTTTTGTATTGAGAAGATTAAAAAAAAGAGTTCAGAGTTACTGAGAAATGAGATGATATTGGTACTTTTTCTATTATTTTTCTAGTAAAACCAACAATAAAATAAAATTTACGATGATAATTTTAAATCATTATTATTTTTTTTTATATAAATGGTATGTTAGCATTTTTTTACGAATGTTTACAATTGATGATGGCCAAACAAATTTAATAGAGCTGTATTTAAGATGCTTTCTGCGAATTACTTAGACATTTTAACAGAAAAATTTTGCTCTCAAGAATAAAGATGAACTGAGTATTTAATGCTTTTCAACTTACTTAAGTAAACATTAAAGACACACCTTTTTAGCACAAGCTGCTGCTGCTAAATTAAAACATTACGAAATACTTTACATAAAATTTTATGCATATTTACAAAAAAAAAAAAAAAAAAATAAAAACGATAAAATTTTGGCTGAGATAAAAAGAAACGCAGACAGACCTAGTGTCGACTGTGGAATTAATAACACAAAAAAAAAAAAAACCAAAACGCACACGAGACATACTAAAGACAAAACAAAAAAATTAAAATTAAAGGAAAAAAAGAAGTAGATTCTATAAAAAAAACTCAGTGCGAACAGGTTTTGTTTTTTGTTTTACTTCATTGGGTTGAAAATTTTGGTTAAAACACAGCAAATACTCGAGAGTAATAAATTAAATGAGGCAATAAATGCTGCCAGTTCCGAGGTATTAATTTTCATGAATATTTATAAAGTGTAAAAAGAATCGAGCCGAACTTCGAGCAGATAAGTAGGAGTGGTTAGGACAAAATAAAGAAAAAAAAAACAAAAAAAAAAACAAGGGAAGCTAGAGAGCAGAAAGGGGGCAACACATGCCATCATGGGCTAAACTTAAAAGAAATAAAAAAATAACTCAAAAAGCGAAACCTAGTTAATGTCTGCTAAAAACAATAACAACTACAACAAAAACAAGAACAACATCAACCATGCATAATTTAACAATATAATTAAAATAATAATGGCAACAAATTAACAGCATGGCTACAACAAAGAGGGCAATGCTGGTCACTGTCACACAGCAGAGTTGCCAAGTTGTCTGCAGTGTTCAAAATAAACAAAGACGCTTAACGATGCTTTTAGTCACAAGTTGCTTGCAAGACAAATTCAAGTCTGTCCAAAAATATGAATATGTTAACTTTAAAAAAGTGTTGTTATCATTGTTGCTGTTGTTGTTGTAAAATTTTAACTCTTTTTCTTCATTGAATTTAGCTACAGACACGCGTTGGCTCCCCTGGCTCTATTTAATAAAATGTAACGATTAATGTTGCTGTTGATAAACGAAAATATTTTCAAACCCACATAATTTTAACATTTATGGCACGTTTATGTTTTACCGATTTGCTATGTTAATTTAATTTCTTTGATTTGTTTTCATATATATTTTTTTTAATTTTTTCTTTTGTTTTTTGTTCTGGTTTTGTTTGTTCAAAGCAAAATTAATTTATTTATATTAATAAAGTGCTACGCAGCAAGCATAAAAATCACTTAAAACTATTCAATATTTTTTAAGTAGCTTTAATGTTTAATTTATTAAAAAACAAAAACAAAAATATAAATACAAGAAAAAAAAAAATTTTAAAAGAGCTTTGGAAAATTTTACTCCTATCATGTTGACTGATTTATATACATATTTGCTGGGGCAAAACCGCTTAACTTGATGTATGCGCCTGAAAGAATTATTTGGTAGCAGCACGAAAAATATATTTATTTGGTGTTTGGCTGTTTTTATTTTTTTTTTTTTATTTCTGTTTTAATGGTGGATACAAAATTCCGTAACGACAGCTAACAATTAGCTGTGGTTACTTATTGTTGATTGTTGTTGGTTGTTGTTGTTACTATTGTCGTTGTTATTGCTTTAAGTGGCCCATTAATTGAAATGAAAAAGCTTGCAAGAAAAGCGTAGGAAAACGTATGCATCATGTCTGCACTTATGACGATGCACTGTGCCCGATTGAAATAAAACATTTTTTGTTTTCTTTCAAATTCTCAAACTAAAGGGTGTTTTTTTTAGAGGTGTAGAAATTCCTAGAGTAATACCTGTCAAATCAGTTGTCAGGGTAAACACATGTGTTCGACATTTATGTTCAGTACAATTTAGCAAATTAGCTTGCAAAGACTTGCACCGGAACAACGTTTACAAATCGTGCACTAAGGGAAAAAATATTAAATTTAACCAAAAACATTTTTAATTTATCCAAAAAGCAAGTCATTTTTGCACCAATAACGCATTTACTTAAATCGACTATGTAAATGGGTGAATTTCAAAACCAACGGCTTTTCTCTGTCCCTGCTTTTTTCAGCCTTCTCTCTCAAAAAATAATCACAAAAATAAACAAATCAAAATAATGTTGTTATATAAGAACTATATATAAGTAAATAAGGCATTTGGACTTAAGGCAAATTTCATCGTTTAACATTTACAAGCGATTATTTTCTCCCCTCTCTAATATGTTTCATAGAAAATCATTTGTCCCCACTCTTACCTGCAGTTGTTCAATATAGAAAAAGGAAACGAAAAGAAAGAGAAATGAAAAGAATATGCATTGATTTGCTATGCAAATATAAATATTAAAGAGTTTTTGGTGTTTTTAATTTCTAAAGTATACATAACAGTATTTTTTTGTAAAATTTTTGTTGTCATCGGCCCGTGTCAGGAGTGTTATGTTATACTTTATTTGCTCTAATCTCTATTTCAGTTACTGATATGACGTCATGTGCATAACTGCAAGAAAACACAAGATTTATCGCTTTCAGTTTTACTATATAAGTGTCATTTCAAAGTGTTTATTTAAATATAATTAGCAGATAATGGTAAGTATATATTTATATGTCAAGAGTGTTGTCACCGATTTTGCGTTTTTGAATACCGATATTAAAAAAAAAGTGTTTGTAATTGATTTCTTAGTTAGTTTTCAACTGTTTCTTATATTCCGAGCTTTTAATGCACAATTTTTTCAACTAAACTCTTACAAAATGGTTAAAAGTCCTGAGTGTTGTTTCAACACCAATGTCTATGCCGCCGAATTATTAAATTTTTTTTTATTTTTATTAAAATTTTCAGCCTAAGATAGCTAAATTACCATGGTCTTGGTGCAGTTTGGGAACATTTAGATCCAATTTTCGATTTTTTAAAACAAAAAGCTCCAAATGTAACGACAATTCATTTCTATTGAGAAATGAAAAAAAATAAACAATTTTTTTTGCAATGCATAGATTTTTATCATAGTGGCGTCCGTGGCGTAATTGGTTAAAGTGCGTGGCCTCTATGTCAATGAACCCGGGTTCGAATCCCAGCAGCGAAAGAAAATTATTTGAAATAAAATGATTTTTTCTGTACGTCCGCCACCTCTCTGCAGACAATGGCAAACCTCAGAGAGTATTCAAAATGCCATGCAAGGCTTCTTGAGAATAAGAACATTCCGTTCATCGCCGTTCGGTAGGACCATTTCTCGGTCAATTGTGTACAAACTTAATAACACGATGCGCTTAAAGGCAAAGTTAATGTGGAATTGTTTTACATAAATGCACAACAAATTTCCTGCATTAATAAACAATTGCCTAAAAATTTGAAAACAATACAAGGAACAAGAGATATTCATCAAATAGTTTCAGGCTCTCAAGGAACAATAACGCATGAAAATCTCTCTTGCTACTGTGCAAATAATAATTGGTTAAAAAGAAAGTTATGCAATTGCCATGGGTTAAAGGTGAAAACTGTAAAAATTGAAGAAAATGCAAAATGAAACCCGTCAAAAAAGATAAGATCTGTTTACAAAGAAGCTTACACAGGTTCGTAGTAGAATTTTTTTTCGTTTTTTTTATAGACAAAGAGAAAAAACCTTAAAAATAATTGGGAATAAATGTTTATTTGTGTTATATTATTAATTTTGGTTTCACTGTGTCCAGAGTGTTGCTAATTGTCTTGAGTGTTGTGTTGAACTTTCTATGAAAATTTCTTGCTTAATTAACTCATTTTGAAAATTTATCCAAGAAGAAGGTTGCCTCACAAATGAGCTTTATTGTAATTCTATTTCTAGTAAAATTATACAATTTCATATGCCAAAATTATGAAACATAGTAACCCTTACTTGAGAAAGTTGTGATTTTTGAGCGAATATTGTGTAATTTTTAAAAAAATAATAAAATATTTAACCAAAACATAAATCAAACAGCTCAAACAGCTCAACAATTTAATTTATTTAAATTTAAGCATATTTTTAGTAGATTTTTATAGTACAACACTCAAGACTAAAATTCTTTGCACTTCTGTAAAAACTTGAAAAAAATGTAATTTAACAAAATTTTTTAAGGAGCGTAATAGTGATTTTGGATTCTACATTAATTTTCATAACAGTGTCCCTGTTTAAAGTTGAACGATATTAAAGTTGAAAAAATTAAAAAGTTTTTCAGCCATATCCATATTTTTTGAAATTTACCCAAATATTTAAAATTTATTTAAATACTTTTTTAATTAAATAAAATATTAAAATATTTAAACAGAATTAATAAAAAATATATTAAAATTATGCACGAATATATTTAAATATCTTTCAAAAATTTACTATTTGGAAATAAAACTATTGCATTCAAGGAAAATTTGTATAAAAATATTGAAATTTAAAAAAAATTTATTTGAATATTTCCCACGAGCTGCGTCCATCAAATGCCATTTGGTGGTATATTTTATTTTCTCTTTTTTACTTTTTTCGTTCTCTAATTTATACTATTTTTGACAGTTGGTGCAATGTTAGGGCATATCAAAAATTGTATAAACTATAAAAAGAAAAAGTAAGATAGAGAGTAAGAAGCAAATTATGCAGGTAAATGACAACCAGTTCAAGATGTTCTTGAGAAAATACCGAGTTGTCACTCCACCCTACATGATTTCACCATGCATCGCAATCATCATCGCAATCACCATCGCACTCGCAAATCATATTTGCCAAAAATCCAGGCTATATTAACCTTGCAACATTAACTAAATGAGAACTATAAGAAACCTGCAACTGCAAGAAATATACTGCAGGAACAGAGTGCGATGCTGTTGCTGCTTGTCGGAATATGTACGTGTGTGGTATAAATAAAATTCAAATACGGGAAAAAACGAGTTGTAAGGAAAACATTTGATTTATCCACGTAAATATTTAAATAAAATTTATACTCAGTTGTGGATAATGCAAATATGCGTTATTTCCCTTAGTGTGGAAAGATATTTCCAAAATACGAATCGTGTGCGGCAAACTTACAGTGTACTTCCCAAATAATACAGTGAGCATAGTTTCTGGCTTAACGGGTACATAAATTAGAAGAACAATCCTGAAGATACTCTCTGGTTTGCTGGTGTGGTTTGTATGGCGAAGGCATCATTGGTCCATTGATGAGCGCTACATGCAAATAATTCGCGACATTTTGGTACCCCACGTCAATAGCACTCGTCTAAGTGCTAAATGGTTCCAGCTGGACGGTGCAACAAGTCATACAGTACATGAAACTCTCATTTTATTGGGACAAACTTTCGGTGTCCGAATCATATCAAGAAATGGACCCGTCAATTAGCCACCATGTGATTTGACTCCGTTTGACTTTAACAATGAACCAACAGTGGTTAATCAGGGAAAATTCTTTTGTTGTTGAATACTGTCTTTCAAAGTATTCTGATCATTCCAAGAATACTTGCGACTCTGAAGTTGTTACCTTCGAAACCAAGTTCTTGAAGTTCGGGCGTAGAAAAATGCTCGCTACGCATTTTTTTAATGTGAGGGATTAAGAAGTGATTAGGTGCCACGTCGGGACTACGACGTTAGTCGCAGACTAAAGAGACAACCCTCCTATTGCTTGATTTTCCTAATTAAGTTGATAAGGTTCTGTGAAAATTCACATTTTTTTATGATGTTCTTTTAAGGAAACAAAAAACAAAATTTGCAATTTTTCATGACATGTGTTGTGTATGTTAATTTGCATGGAGATTTTGGGATTTTACAAACCTCTTTTAAAAACTCCTATAAAAGTTATCTCAGTGGCGTCAACGAACCTGGAGACCCGGGTTCGAACCCCAGCAGCGACAGAAAATTATTTGAATTAACATAATTTTTCTGTACGGCAGCCACCTCTCTACAGACAATGGCAAACCTCAGAGAGTAATCAAAATGCCATGTATGTAAAGCTTCTTGAGAACAAGAACTTTCTGTTCATCGCCGTTCGGAGTCGGCGTTAAATATGTAGATCCGGTTCTTGATCAATTGTGTACAAACTTAATAACACGCACAACACAATTGATCATAAGAAGCTAGGTCAAAGTCCTTTCAAGGGCTGAAATGACCAGTTATTTTTTTTTACTTTTTTTATAAAAGTTATCTTATTCTCGAATTAGAGAATTTACTACACTCAGAAAAAAACACTTATCTTTTTGTGATAAAAAATCTCTATTTTTAATAATGACAATTTTCTCTTTTTCAAATAAAATTTCCTTCAATTCGAATAAATTTTCACATATTTGAAGAAATATTTCTTCACTTGTCGGAAATGAAAATATTTCATACAAATATGTCTCTAAAATTGATAAGTATTTTTCTCGCACTAAAAAAATCTCATTTATAGATAAAAATTTCTAGAAATTGAAAAGTTTTCTCTATTGTAGATAAACAATTTACTATGCGAAATATTTTCTTCAACTAAAACAAATCCTTTCTCAAAAATAAAAGTATTTTTCTCTTAAAACGATATATTTTTCTTATATTTCTCTTTTTCATGGAAGCTTTTTACCATTTTTATGGAATTTTTGGAATCACATTTAGAGAAAAGCATTTTCTGGAACAAACTCTATACTATTTTTCTCTAAATATCATGCCATTTTTATCATATTCCGAGAGACTTTTTTCTATGTGTATACTTAGATCTGTTTCCGTATTCTCTGCAAGTTAAATTCTAGTAATAGAGAGTGACATTTTGCTTGTTCTTTTGTCTCGTGCTGGAAAATTTTTAAATAAACGCATTCAAGCAACTTTAAGTTACTCGAAGTGAGTACAGAAACAGACCTTACATCTCTACATATCTATTTAATATATAAAAATCTCGTGTCACGGTGTTCCCCTGAACTGGCTCGACCGATTTTAATGAATTTTTTTTTTTATATATGGTTGGTATGAAAAAATTTTTGGTCCAAGTGGCAATCACTAAAGACATAAATGCTGCCACGCCTACTTTTACCACCTCTCCATATATATAAAAATAAAAAAAACCAATTTGGGGCGGGCCGAAGTTTGCCTGGTCCACTAGTATTCATAATAAATTGCATTATTATTTTTTGTTATACTTAAAATTATACTTAAAATAATACATACTTTTTAAAATAATATGCGTTAATTAAATTTTACGTACAAAAATATTAAAAAATTCTACCTTTTCTAAGATACTGTGTTATTGTTTTTTAAATTATATAAGATTTTTTCTATTTCCATGTTAATGAAATCCGTTTAGTGGCTTCTTATTTCAAATATTTGAAAAGGCTGTTATTGAAGAACTGTCATTTTCAAGTTATTCGAAAAGCCGCCTTTTACAGTTAATTGAATATTTGACTTAAGTTCGAATACTAAATGCAATCCTAGGTTCAATTTTGCGCTGGGTCCAATTTTGTTATGAGTTAGTTTTTCAAATGAATATCAAATAGCTTTTTAATCATTTGAATTTTTTCCGAATTTGATAATATTCAATACATTAAGCGTTATAGGTAGACTTTTGTTTGGTGGAAAGTGTTTCTGAAATGCTGTGCAACGATGATGCAAGACATTTTATTAATTAAATACATATATCACAATTTTGTTTTTTTTTTTCTTTAAGGAAATAAATGTTAAAGAAAATTGTTGTATTTCATTTGATCTCTTCAATTTATAGTCAATTTATTTAAAAAGATGTTGATGAATTTAAAAAGAGAACAGCTGGCAAGTATTCAAAATAAAAATGTGATATGCATAAATTTTATAATATTGTGCAAATTTGAATTAAAAAATGTATTTCTTAAAAATTTAATTCATAATGTGTGGTTTTTAAATATTTTTTTTTTATATATTAATCTCTACACATAAGTTAAAGTGAATTAGTTCTGCTTTAGTTTCTTACGAAATTTAAAGAACTACGTCAAAAACTATGACGTCTTTTCTATTTGCTAAGATATGATGGGCTATTAAGTTATCATTAATAGCTTTGACAAATATTTTAAAAGCTATTTGTTGCCGCATAGTTTTAAAATCATGTAAAACATATTTTTTCTTGAATTTACAGTGTCTAAAAGTTCAAGTTCAGTTTCCAAAGATCATAAAAGTGGGTTAAAAAAAATTAAACACATTTTGAATTTGGTGGAATTTGGTATTGAACGCTATTTTTGAAAATATAATTATGATTATTTATCCATGTCTATTATTACTATGGTTGTTTTTGAATTTTCATTATTACTGAATAACATCATGGAGATGTAGCAGAATGTAAAAGGGTTTTCCTTTTTTTTTTTTTGTAACAGGTAACATGCATTCTGGTTAAAAAATACCCGGAATTCCTTTTTTCGTTGATTGCCGTGGTGTGGTGCACTCCGAATTTCTTGCGCTAGGCTAGACAGTAAATAAGGAATATTACGTGAGCGAATTAAAGCGTTGAAGGGAAAATGTTCGTCACAAGAGTCCAGAATTGTGGAGAACAAACTTTCTTCATTACGTTAACTCACTTGTTCACCCTTATCGACCCTATATTGAAATTTCAAAACCAAGTTCGACATATTTCACTAATATAACTAAACTCAAAACTTTTCCTGCGGTGATGCGTTGTGGGGTTGGAATAAATTTGCATCAAAAAGTCAATTTCGAAAAAACGGCACATAGGTACGATGATTTCGCGGATAGGGGTTAATATCATCTTGTACGAGTACGTGACTATTTGAAAAAACAACGTTAATTCCATATCGCAAGCTTCATATTCACCCGACATGGCTCCTTATGACCTTATCCTATTGGCACGACTCAAGTTACCACTTCGCTGAAAGCGTTTTGAGACAATTGGCCTGATAAAGCAAAATTCGCAGAAGGAGCTGAAGGAGCAATTACAAAATCAGCCTATGAAAAATGTTTTCAAGATAGGAGGAAGCGTTGGAGTATGTCTATTGCTCGTTTTAATTTTATTGAAGAATTCCGGGTATTTGAAGTACAATTTTTGGAGTAAAAATTAAAAATTTTGAAGAATAAACTAAAAAAATTGTTCTTCCCAGGCTGTGTATGAAGTGTTCACAAAAAGAGTACTAAAAAAAAGCATAAAAAAAAGAAAAACTAAATTGGCCCAATTTTCATTAAAGGAACTTCAGAATAGTTATTCCTTACGGAAACATATAGAGTTCTTTTAGAGTTCTTTTAGAGTTCTATGTATGGTACATAGAGTTTTTTTTATTTTTTTTTACATATAGTTCTTCATATAAGCACGTTACAAAATATCTCGAATGCACCTTTGTACACGGAGAGAAATAATATTCTTATATTAAGCCAATATTTAGCTTGATCCAAGAAAATTTAAAATTTAAACTCATTTGCTCAAATCAAGCACAAAAAACTTAAATTTAGAAAACTTAATTTATAATGAGCATTTATTTCTAAAATTGAGTACAATAAATAATTGGTTAAAACAAAAATAAAATACTTAATTCTAGAACCTGGAACAAAAATTGAATAAGAAAATATTTTCTTAATTTAAACAATCGCAGATTCAACTTATATTGCCACGCTTATAATTCACAACATGTTTACATGAAAATATGAAGATGGTACGGATTGACAATAGCATGGTTCGAAGGTGAAGTGTCTTATCTGTTACTTTACTTGGAAACATGTAAGAGTCTACAAGACATATTTAGTATATTCGAGTAGTTTTTTATGATCGGTTATAATACATCTTACATCTTTGCTGAAGGATTTTCATTATAAAAAGAAAATGAAGTTTCTAAAATAATATCAAGCAAAACATTCTAGTATTCAGGGGGGAGGGAGGAGGGGGAGTAAGATTAATTTGGCAATAAAATGACCCGTTTTTACGAATTTTTTTAATGCTGCTCTAAGTGGAAGTAACTTGAATTGATGAAGGTATAATAAAGCAATATTTGAAGAATATCAAGTAAAAATTATATTGAAAAATGTCAAGATATAACAAGATGTTTTCCGGAAGCATCTCCAATAAAAGTGGTTTTGCGGTGAATAGCATACCCCATTAGCGGATCAACTGAAATAAAAAAATGAAGATGTTTTGAGAAGCTTACAAGACTCCCGCGGTAACGCTGTCTAGTTGTTTTTTATATTTTTTTAGATTTTTGAAAGCACTTGAATGTAAAATATAATGGATTTTTGACCAAAAAATTACATCTTTCTTACTGTAAAATGAAAAATACTCAAAGAAAAAATATAAACTCGACTTGTGGGTAAATGGCTTTAAAGTTTTGAATACTGTATGAGTCATGTATGAGGGGCAGTTGCTAAAACGGCTTTAACTTCGTGACTTTTGCTCCGATTCATCTCAAATTTCACAAAATATTCTTAAAAGGTTCTCTATTCAGAAAATCATTAAGTTTTAAACATTCTAAAAACGTTACCCCCTCCTTAAGAAAATTATATACTTAAATCAAGCAAATTTTTCTCAATTGAAAAAAAAAAATAAAAAAACCAATTTCTCAATCAAGCAAATTATTCTAGTTTTCAGCAAATTGTTACTTGAATCAAGCAAATTTATCTCACTTCAAGCAAATATTTGTTTTGAATATATATAAAATATTCTTGAGTCTTAAGGAAATGCCTATTGAATTAGACATTTTATTTCTTAATATTATGTTTTTTAAATTTGCTCAATTCTAGCAAAATAATGCTTGAATTGAGAAATTTACGCTTGAGTGTTAACTGATGACCTATTTGCTTGATTAAAGTATAGAATGCTAGATTTTTTCTGCTTGTAAGGCACATTCTTACGTACAAATATACTTTTTGACATAAATCTTAAAAAAAAACAAAAAAACAAAATTAAGTAAATTATGGGGCTTAATTAGTATTTTTAATTTATTAGCATACCCTCTTTTGTTTATTTTTAACGCTGTAGATCATTTTGGCGTACTAGCGAGAAAGTTCTTAAAGAATCCTTGAATATTGCTTCCCATCCCAAATTTTATCTATATATTAATAGGCAAACAAAAAAGTTTGTGTTCCCTTTTTTTCTGTGTTAACTTCAACATATTCACATAATACTTATATCGATGGATAGGTATTTTCGAGTAGATTTGCACAATATAATTTTTATTCGAATATGTTGTCATTAAGATAAATAAAACTGAGCAAATGTAAAACGCGTTTTTTACCAATGGGACAATCAGAAACTACAAAGCGACAAAGCTCTGTTGAACATCACTGCTGTAGCTTACAAAAGCAAGAGTAGAATGCGGGAGTGCCGCAAACACTTAAAAAGAGCTGAGTAGCATATGTTGTTGTTGTTGTGGTTGTTGCTTTCTCTTAATATCTCTCAGCGTTAAAAAAACAAAAAACTGCTGCTTGCTTCTATTATCTTGAGAACTATCATTTATCTTAATTTATTTGTTATACTTTTCTATCCTTTATTTACTTTTACTTTATTTATTTTACTTTTGTTTGATGTTGAATAAATTTTTGTTATTGACGCACACATGCTTCATTTTTTGTCCTTTACCATTTTCTTCATAGCGTCAAGGTAAGCATTAAGAATTTCCATGCAAATTAATAACAATTCATTATGTGAAAAACAACTTGAGTTGCGTTACCTTACAGAAACAGATGGCCGATTTCGGCCACAGGCGATACTAGTCCTCTTAAATCGTCCAAAAATGTCAATCGGATTCAAATATAGAGAAGGTTTTTCCAACTTTTAAGAATATGCTGCTTTGTCCCAACTTGTTCCATGCTTTCTCATGACCTTGATATACCTTGGAAATATTAAAACTTTTTCACAAAAAGAGCCAGTAACATTAAGTCTGTTTTGGACTTTCAATATTTGACCACAATTCTCGAGTTTTCCCCATATCATACGGGGCTTTTTGTTTATGCGGAAGAAAACTTCTTTGCAGTGAACGAAACGATTTTTAAAAATGGAATCTCTTATTTTTCTACCTAAATTTAGTGGGGGCTTTTTTTTTGCAAGGTTAAAAATTAATCTTTTTTTTAATACAGTCTTTCGTTTTCCGTTCTACGATTTCTTTAAACTTTCAGTAGTTCCCAAAGTTCTCAGCGTTTCAACAAATTTTTCAGGATTCAGACGTAGAAAATTTAATTTTTTCGACTTTTTTCTTATGCAAGTGTAAACTGGCGCCAACTAGTATTAAAGCATTAGTTTTTACATTCAATTGAGAGGACACCGGGGTAACTTCGGCACTTTTTTCATTATTTAATTTTAAAATTTTAGTCCGTCGTTCATTCCATAAGTTTTATTTCTTTACATAAACAGCAATAATGATAATAACAATAATAATAATAATTATATTAAAATTATGATAAAAATAATAATAATAATGAAAATAGTAAAATTAACCTTCTGCTTCTTCTTATATTTGCAGCTTGACCATAAGAAACCTAGCCAGTCACCACTCTATAAAAATAAATGCAGTAACATGACTACGCACTGGAAACAAAATGCATTTTTCATATTTACAACTGCGATAATCATCCTTTTGGGTCTCATCATATTTCTGAGCCCGCCGATCGGTAGTGGAATCAAAAATCACACGGAGGTCGTGCCGACGACAACGACGACGACGACGACAAGATTGCCAATACCCGATATACTCGATATATCTGAAATCAAAACGCAGTATATCAATCATTCATTTATAGGAGATGATGACTGGAGTGGCGAGGGTAAGTCAAAATACTCAATCGTATTGTGAACAGTCGATTTCAATTCCATTTCTCTACCCAGACGATATAGAAAATGATATAGACGATTTTAACACCAGATTACCGGAGGAAGGCATGACGGATTATGTTAAACCGATAAAGTTGCATAATTTTACCTTAAATGCCGATGATTTGCTCTATGAGTCCAAAAGAAATCACAATAATAACAATAAGAAAGGTTCGGCATAGAATTGTAGTAGAATTGGTCTTTTAGTTCTATTCATTGTTGTATTTGAATTTTTAGATTATTTTTCAGCATTTAGCGTGACGGGTACATTTCGCAGCAAATCCAGCAAAATCTGGGATCCGCATCCGGAATACAAACTGAACTACTTCGCACATGAGCTACATTTGGTGCTACATCAGGATACATCGTTTATACCGCCAAAAACATTTAAGGTTAGCTAAGCAAAGACTGTAGCATAAATTTTGAAATTTCTAGTCATTCAATGGATTTCAAATATGCCCCACAATCGGCTCATTTCGCACTGCTAACATGTTTCATTATTTAATTTTTTCACTTTGTTGCTCAACTTAGATTTTACGTTTTCTAAACAATCGCACCGAGGAGGAGGAAGAAGAGGAGGAAGTTCATTACTTGGGCTGTTACTACAAAGGTGTCGTACAGGGCGATGAGCAATCTGTTGTTGCTGTCTCACTCTGCAATGGCATGGTAAGCCACCAAAATAGCACCAGTAGCAACACAGCACTTGACAACAACTACTCGTAAAATAAAATAAACAATATTTATTTTTTTTTTTTCGTTTTTGTCTTATTTTCCCACAGACTGGTTATATTAAAACTAGTTTTGGCACGCTTCTCATACAGCCAGTCTACCCGACCAGCGATGGTGATACCGAGGTGCTGCACAAGATATGGAATCATTCGCGTCGCAATGCTAGACATGCTGTCTCCGGCAATCTTGGCATGGATCTACAAGCATTAGAACAGAATATTTACTCGAAGTTGTTGCGCAAGAAACGCAACTACGTGTCCGATCAACATCTGTTTACGATGGAAGTTTTGGTTGCGGTTGATCACACCATGATTGAGTTTCATAAAGATGACCTGAAGTCATATATTTTGACATTGATATCGATTGTATCGAATATATTCTCAGATGCTAGCATAGGCAACTCTATCTATATTTCTGTGGCGAATATTTTGATGTTGCGTGATGATATTACAGCAGCGCGTAATAGTCGCAAGAGAAGTACGTAGGGTGCATGTGGATTACGTTGAATTCTTGTTGGCTATACAAATATTTTTTTTTCTTGCCATTATTTTTAGCAACTTCGGCCTCGCAACTGTTGAAGCATTTTTGTAATTTTTTGCTGAAGCAAGGCTATCACTACGACACCGCCATGTTGATAACGAGGTAAGTTAAGTATACACTGAAAATATTAACTACGTTATTTATTGCATGTGTAAAAGATCTACCTACTTGAATTCTTTGATCACTGATCATTTCGTTACCATGATTTTTCTCTGGTTTTGATATTTTGCTAGCAAAATCCTGATTGTGGACCTGTTTCTGAATGCTTGACATAACTTCTTTACTCCCAGCTATTCGTCATGAGTAAACTATACCCATTTGATTTCGAAAATTGTTTTTTTTTTCATGTGGCAATCTTTTTTTGGATGACAATAAGAGAGGAAACTATGATAAATGAATTTTTCGGTTGAGCCGTTTCGATCTATCAAAATTGGTAAAAAGGGTAAAATGGTCCCCACTGAAAATTTCGTTTTATGATTTTTTGTTTTTAATTTTCTTGATAAAAAAAAATTATTTCTGAAAAAATTTTGCAACTTAAATATTTTTATAAATGTGAAGCCTTATTCAAATATGATAGTGGAGATCCAATTCTTGCTATTATTTGAACTTACTTCAGTTTGAAACCCTGTTCTTCCTATAAGGCCCTTGCTATAAACCAAACATGCCCACGTAGTAGCCCGTATAGCCCGCGTGGCCCTTCAAACAAATTTTTTTCTATCTTAATTTTGTCTTTGCGATAAGCTAAAATCAAAAAACGCCTGCAAAAAACAACAACACAAACCGCACTCGTTCAGTGTTCAGCACATTTTCCAGCGAACTTTATAAAAACAAATACATGCAAAGCCAAAATAAAAAAACACACACTCGATGATATCGATGCTGAAGCTGATTGTCCCGTTATTTGTGTGTCCAGTAATTTTTCATAACATGTGATTTTATTGCATTGTTTTTTTGTTTTGTTTGATTTTTTGCAACATTTTGTGTTAAGAATTGGCCCGCGCTTAAAATTTCTTGGGCCCCACCGCTTTAAATACTGCTTTGAATTCGAATTCAAATATTGGATGGTCACTGTAGTTGTTTGTAATTTTGAATTGAATTTCGGATTTTACTTCGAAGATTACAGTGAATTAGTTTTAATTTGAAGTCACTTTGATGTCAGCTTTAAATCTGATTTCGAATTTGATTTCGACTTCAGAACAGACTTCGAACTCAATTTAAATAATACGCCTTTAAAATTGAATTAATCATCGAATTTGACTGTGACTTCGAATTTGATTTAATTTTCATTTCTGGCTTTGAGCAACCGAGTTTTAAATCGGCTTCGAAAATAATTTCGACTTTACATCGGATTTGGCATAAAATATGAATTTAATTTTGTTGAAACGAGTTCGAGTTCAAACTCGACTTCGAAATTTGATTTTGAACTCAAATGCAATTTTAATTTTGCATTCGATTTTGTCGAAACTTGGATTCATTGCTTCATTTAATTTGAATTTTATTGAAGTCTATTGCCTTCAAATTTTATTTCGACCTCGAAATATATAAATTTGGCATTAACTTCGAATTTGATTTTGAATTTAGTTTTAGCTTCGAATTTGAGTTGGACTTTGACTTGAAATATTAAAATACAATTTGATTTCGACTTAAAATCTAAGTTAAAATTTCATTTCGATAAAATTTGATTTCGACTTCAAATAAAATATGACTTCAAATTTGACATTAAGTTCGCATTCATGTTTGAATTTGAATTCAAATTCAAATCCGACTTTGACTTCGAATTGGATTTCGAGAAGACTATAATTTATTGTTTGATTTTGACCTCAAATCAGAATCCAAATATTATTTCGCCTTCGAAATATTTGAATTGGACATTAACTCGAAATTTGATTTTAATTTAATTTAGGATTCGAACTTAAGGTAATTTTTTACTTCAATATCAAAATACAATTTTATTTTGACTTTAAATTTGACTTCGAATTCGAATTCGAATTTGACTTCGAATTTTAATTTAATTTAGGATTCGAACTTAAGGTAATTTTTGACTTCAATATCAAAATACAATTTTATTTTGACTTTAAATTTGACTTCGAATTAGACAAGTTCGAGTTCATGTTTTTATGAACTTTTTTTATGTAATTTAAATTCAAATCTCACTTCGAATTTGAATATGATTTCGACTAGACTTTTATTTCGAGTTCGATTTTGACTTAAAATCAAAGTTGAAATTTTGTTTCGAAGTCCATGAATTTGGCATTAATTCCGAATTTAATTTTGACTTTAATTCTGATCTTGAGCTAGACTTTGATTTCAAAATTAAAGTAGAAATTGATCTCAAAAGGTATAACTTCGAATTTTATATTCATTTCGAATTTATATTTGAATTTGTTAACTTTTGTCTTTTAATTGAAATATGACTTCAATTTTAAATTTTACTTAAAATCTAACATTGACTTCAATAACGACTTAAACTTGGAATTTGAACAAAAATCTGATTTCAATTATAAAATCAACTTCGAATATGATGTCGGCTTTCACACTGACTAAGTGCTACAATTCTTGGAACTTAACTTTCATTTCTTTTCCGACTTTTCCTTGGACTTCTACTGCGTTAAATACTCTGACTTCAAATTCATAGGACTTGTCTTCGAATTTACATTTATTTCGAAATTTACTTGCAATTTTTCAAAAATTCAGAATGTTAACTCGACTTCGTGACGAATTTTACACTTCGAATTAAACGATTTCGTTTTTATCTTGGCTCTTGACTTGATTTCATTTTCAACTTCGTCTTCAGATTTGAGTTTCATCTCATTCGACTTTAAATTCGACTTCGAATTTCATTTCGAATCGAATCCGAATACTTTATCGACTTTGACTACAATTTCGTTTACGACTTTGGATGACTTCCATTTTAATAAAATATGGACTACATATTTATCTTATTTCTTAGCTGGACTCTTAACTCTAAGAACTCTTCTTGACTCTTGCCTTTGACTTATGTTAATCTTGTTTAAATATGCCCTTGTTCTTATATTATTTCAGAGATCAAATTTGTCGCAATGAACGTGAGACAAAATGCGATACACTGGGTTTGGCCGAGTTGGGCACAGTCTGCAAGCGTCAGTCCTGCTCCATAGTGCAGGATAATGGTTTGCCAGCCGCCTTCACGATAGCACACGAACTGGGCCACATGTAAGTTAAAATTATGAAAAATTATCTTTTTTTCTATCAACTAAGTATGCTTGCTATTTTTCCCCATTCTAGTCTCAACATGCCTCATGATGATGACGATCGCTGCAAGCAGTTCAGCAAACCGGGCAGCAAGCGCAAACTGCACATAATGTCCAGCATAATGGGCGATGATATACATCCATGGTCTTGGTCAGATTGTTCACGTTACTATGTTTCCGAGTTCTTAGAGTAAGTTAAAACCTAGGAAATGTTCTAAAGCTGTATCTATTGTGAGTATTTTTGAATTTTTTAAAGGTACTCACAATACAAAAATATCGCATTCAAAAGTTCCGAGTGGGAACGCTTTCCGGTTTTTTTGTTGTTTTTATTTTTTTTTTTTTTTATTATTGTTTTGAGAATTTGAGAAGGGCACGTATTTCTAAAATTTTTGAAAACTTCTATAACTATAAAAAAAATTTTCAACGTATAAAGAATGCATAAAAAATTCAATACTTTCTTGTATGTCGCCGATTGAACCTGGGCTATATCCAAAATTTCCTTAACCGGATCCAAAGTTTCCTAAATTCAGTCTCAAATAAGTATTTAAACTCATTTCATTAAATTTGTATACATTTCACACTCCCATCCATTCGCTCTATATTCGATAAAATTAACTCCAACGTAGCTCAAATCAAACTCTTTTTTTCTCTCCAAAAAAGAAAAGAAGACAAATCATGCCTCGAGGATACGCCGACGAAGTACATTCAGAATCTGAATACCAAACAACCGGGTGAAATCTATTCGCTAGATCATCAATGCCAGCTCATACATGGAAATCAATCGAAATATTGCTATCTTGAGGGCGAATGCAAGCGTCTGTGGTGCAAGGCGGACAACAAACTATCCGATTGTCGTTCAAGTAATCTACCCTGGGCCGATGGTACGCCATGTCGCAACAATCGTTTCTGGTGTCAGAAGGGTGAATGTGTGGCCCGTGAGGGCAATATGCGACAAACAGTGCACGGTGGCTGGGGTGCCTGGAGTCAGTTTACGCCATGCAGTCTAACATGCGGTGGGGGCGTGCAGGAATCACAACGTGAATGTAATTCTCCGTTGCCGAAAAATGGTGGTAAATACTGTGCGGGCAGTAGGAAGAAATATCGTTCATGTAATACGCAGAGTTGTCCGCCGGGTTCATTGGATTCGCGTGAGCAGCAATGCTACGATATGAATGGACGAAATTTTGGCATCAAGGGTATTGATCGATCTGCACAATGGATACCGAAGTATGGATGTAAGTATTGGTCTACTTAAGAGTCTAAGTTGCTGGAGGTTTAATAATACTGTGGAGAAATTTTGGGAAAATTTCTAACGACAGCTGGTAGAAGAGACTAAAAATATTACTCGTGTTTCGACGATTTAAAAGATTACATCTGAATTATTTATTGCAGGAGTTTAAAGTAATTGTAAGTTAAGGGGTTGCATGGGTTTCGAAGTAAAAAAATGCATATTTTTTTAATTTGTTTTTTTTTTGGATTGAAATTGTTATTTCAAACTTTTGAAAATTCAGCTGTTGGGACCATTTTCACCAAAGAAATCTGCACCATATATTTATTGTCTTGTAAAATAAGTTGCGATCAAAGAAAAAAAAACTTCGTATAATTAATAGTCAATCAAATTTCTACCGAACATTTTGGAAAATTAACTTTCGAAAAGAAAAGCAGATAAAAGTTTCCGTCCTAGCCGGTCGAGACTTTCCAGGGGCACTCTCTCCTCGAATTTTATTTCACTTGACTTGAAAGTTTCGAATAATATTCTTGACATGTCCTACTAGATTTTTTTTTTAAATTTCAAAACCCATGTAATCCATCCCCCCCCCCCCCCCCCCCCCAATTAACTACAATATAATGAAAAGTGATAAAACTTCTTAATATCCAATTTTGTCACAATTGTTATGCTCAGTGGATTAAAGTAAAATTTTATGTAAAAAATTTTTGTGGAATTTTTTAACCCTCTAGCACCACTTTCTCTAATTTTAATTTAAAGTTAAAAAAAAATGTTATAAAGTTAAGGTTGGTGGCTACAATATTCTATAATGAATACAAAAATGCTTCTTGCAAAAGTTCATTTTAGGTCACTTTGGTTAAAAATTATTTACGGCCTACTCCTATGATAGAAAAGTAGACATTGAAAGACATTTTTTTTTAAAAATATGAGAGTAGCATCTTTAGAACGCATTTTTTCATTGTTATGCTGAGTGGCTAATAGTAAAATTTTATGAAAAATCTGTGGTCACAAGCAATAACAGCCTAACTCAAAATATCGTAAACGCTTAACCCGCATCCATCGGAAATTTCTAGAAACGAAAAGTACGTTGTGCATCAATTTGATGCAGATACAAAAAGACAATATTATTCATTGGAATATTTTCAATTTATTAACTATTCTAGCGCGATAAGTATAAGACTATCTCTAACTGTAGAACTGCTCACTTGTTTATTTTGATATTTTAGGAAGGTAGCCAAAATTCTGAATTTAAATATGCATATTTATTTTTAATATATGAATATGTTTCAAGAATTTGCATCAATTTGATGCAAACGATGGATGTAGGTTAATAGAAGATATTCCTTGAACATTGCTTTGGAAAACGAGGAGTTTATAAATTCTTTTTATTTATAACTAGGGTATTCACGATATGTTGAATGCAGTAAGCCCGCGGTAGTCCGGCCCCGGTCTAATTTGCCACTCCCTGTAATCCTACATGCCTATAACAATACCTAAATGGGAGCTTAACATGTTGTGACTTTAAGTTTTTTGCAAGCATGTGTGTAATAAGCCGGATTACAAGGTAGTACTTTTCAAAAAAGTTCTGGACTAAAATTGGAATGTAGCAGTATTCTTTAGTCCGACAAATTCGATCATCCGACACCGCATTATAAAACGTCTGCCGGATTATCGCGGTTTCACTGTATGTTGTATATTTTTTAAAAACTGTACAGTGTATATTTATTTGTATATTTATGAAAAACATATTTTTAGATCAATTTGCGGAAAATTGTTGTATTTTTGTTATGTTTAATTCATTTTCACATTGTAATGGAAACTTTCTTGCAACAAAAATCATTTGTTTAAAAATTTGTATTTCAAATGCAATAAAATGTTCAATGAATACAAAAGGCTTTTTTCGTTTTGACGAAATTTCATGTTTAAAAGCCAAAAGAGCTATTTACAATTTGTTGCAAATGTGTTTAAATTATGCAAAACTCAGGTTTACTTTACAATAGTGGAAAGAAAAATCAATTCAAATTAAGCACTTACATATATCAATTGCATCCATCGATTGATAGTGGTTCTTTTGTCCAAAAATCCATTTATGTACCTCTAACTCAACTATTTCTTTAAAATTAAATTTACATATTTCTTTTTATAGGTTTTCCTGTTCGATTATATTCTTTGCTTCATTCCAAATCCAGAATAATTTTGGCTTTAATTTTCGACTGTCAAATACTTTATTGACATATTGCTATGGCAACACATATCATATTGTAGTCATGACACAATTACGAGGTAGGCTCTTTTTAAAACTCAAATAGGCGAGGTAGGCTGCTCAAATGTGAAATTTTACAACAAAGCTGTGGGAGCTACAAACGTTAAAAGAAAAAAGCAACAATAAAAATCATGATACAATAAATAGAGGTAGATGAAGACCTGACTGTGCTCTCTTTAATACTGCCGTAACTGTCAAAATCCATATAAAAAAAGTTGTTTGCTTACATTTAATTTCTATGAACTTTTTTATAGCTTCGAGATTTTATATGCGTTGTCAACTTCGTGTTGACATTCGCGGCAGTACGCTGTCATCTAGCGAATCTACCTGTATTTATTGTATCATGATAAAAATTATCAGCTGATTTTGACAACTAGCGCACCCTGCTAACCAATATGAGCCTACCTTGTAATTGTATCATGATTCCCAGCAGAAAAGTGGACCAAATTTGAAATAGTTCTGAACTAGTTCCAAAAGGGACCAGTACTAGTTCCACTACAATACCCTTTAACATTGAACGAACTGACGCTTTTTGCGGGTTGATTTCATAGGAAAAGACAATTGTCCCCAAAAACACTCCTTTTTCCCTATATTTGAACTAGTTGCATTAGGAACATTTTTAAACTGGTTGCTTTCGCAGTAGCCTTAAAGTGGTTCTTTTTTAACTAGTTTTAAAGTGAACATATCAAAAGTGTAAGAATTTAGTGCAATGGAAAGGTCCTAAAGATCTCATTTGTACCATCTTTTCCATCCACAATCCAGAAAACATTTTGTCTTATAAACATTTTTTTTTATTATTTTTTCTTGTGCGCAGCAAATTTTAAAAAGTAGCCAGAACGCGTTTATTTTTGTCAGCAATACTTTTGAAAACAAAAGCAAAGATAACTGTTCTACACTGAACGCCTTTTGTACCTTTTCAGAGCTACTGCGAACTGCGCTAGAAATGAACTAGTTCACTTTTTCAACTGACTCCAAAATAACTGCTGGGTTGTAGTATTTTTATTATTAGAGAGAGAGAGAGAGAGAGAGAGAGAGAGAGCAATTGCAATGTTGTAAGAGCACATGTATATTTTATAAGTTTCAGAATAGTATTTATGCAAAGGCAAATGAAATTGAGTGCAATTTGTTGTTATAATTGCAAATGTTATATATACATTTTACATTTGCTTTAATGCAAGACTCTTTGCGATGGATCGTGAACAGCCCTAATGTATTTTGCTTTTGTGAATGACACAAATTTACAGCAAATATGAAATACATTGCAAATTCACAATACAAGACCAAATACACCACAATATCTACTATTTTTTCCATAAGAGTACGACTGAAGTGGCGTCCGTGGCGTAGTTGGTTAAAGTGCGTGGCCGCTATGTCAAAGAACCTGGAGACCCAGGTTCGAACCCCAGCAGCGACAGAAAATTATTTGAATTAAAATAATTTTTCTGTACGGCCGCCACCTCTCTGCAGACAATGGCAAACCTCAGAGAGTAATCAAAATGCCATGTAAAGCTTCTTGAGAATAAGAACATCCGTTCATCGCCGTTCGGAGTCGGCGTTAAGCCTGTAGGTCCATTTCTCGGTCAATTGTGTACAAACTTAATAACACGCACAACACAATTGATCATAAGAAGTTAGGTCAAAGTCCTTTCAAGGGCTGCAATGGCCAGTTATTTATTTTTTTATTTTTTTGTACGACTGAATTACAGAATACTGAAATTTCAATAGAATAATTTTTTTAGATTATTTGAACCCTCTACTACTAATTTTAAGGGTATTTGTTTTAGTCTTCTTCTGTTTAAGATTAGCTAGGAATCACGAAAACGATTTGCTAAGGGGTTAAAATATTTTAAAAATTTATTAGCAATAAATTTTAATAGAATCCACTGAACACAACAATAATGTCAAATGTGAATACTAAATAAAACCCATTGATCAATCTACAGAAATATCAAATAAATTGCCAAAATATGTTTGAACTTAAAACCCTTGCAAAGAATAAGTCAGGATTAAACTTACAAAACGTCGCTACACGTGTTAATTATTTTAGTCTCTGGTACCAGAACTTTTGTTGATTTCAAATTTTATTTAATTTTTTTCTTTTTTTTTTTTTCTTGTTGCACTGTGTAACTACAACGCTTTTTCCTCCCTCCGCAGTATCGTCCAAGGATAAATGCAAGCTTTACTGTCGTCTGGAGGACAATAGCGCCTATTTTCGACTCTCCGAGAAGGTTAAAGATGGCACCACCTGCTCTTTCGATAGTTTTGACAAGTGCGTCAATGGGATTTGTCGCCCGGCAGGTTGCGATAATGAGCTGAATTCGATAGCAAAATTGGGTAAGTGAAGCTAATCTGATATTCTGAATGTATTGTCTTTAAACTCACTTTCAATTTTATTTCCTTCACCATCTAGATAAATGCGGTGTCTGCGAGGGCAGAAATGATAGTTGCGAAGAGTTTACGGGCAATTTTTATGTTTCGGATCTGTACAAAATTCAACCCAAGTCCAAATCGTATTATTATTATGTGACATCTATACCAAAAGGTAAGTCAATCATGTCGAGTTCGTGTGAGGTTCAGCGTGTAGTAATGCATATTTAAGTGGCGCATGATGCATATCCTAATATAGACAGAAAAATAATTAACTATGTGCCTTAATTGCTGCGTGCTCATTATTTTAATTTTGTTTTAATTGAGTTAGTGCAAAAATCAAAACAAAAACAATGGAAAAATAATAACAACAACAACAGCAGCAATTAAAACAGCTGTATTATCAACAGCGTATGACTTCACTTGACAATGAAATTCTGCTGAAAACGCACTCGAACGTTCGTCTTTTGCATTTACGATTAATTAAAACATTTGCTTTTTATTGCGTTGACTTTTTTGAATAGTGTATTTTTTTTTCTATTAGAGTGATTTTTATTTTTATTTCTAAATTAACAATCAGCTCATGTCTTTCTATCTCTGTGTTAACAGGAAAACCTATACAATACATAACAGTGGCAACCATAAAATTTGCTTTAAAAAAACCAAATCATGGCTGATAAGGTTTTTGTGAGTAACTCTTTAATTAATTTGTATTCATATTTCTTGAAGCGTTTCTAATCAAATTGCACGCTTTATAATCGCCATCGCCAAATTTGCCATCAAAATAGTTATGTTAAGCATCAGCGAATAACGTGAATAAGCTTAATCAATATGATGGATGACCTTGTATTGAGGGGTTAACGAACTATAGAATGTGCTAAATGTCTTTTTTTAATTCATCGAGCTTTTAAATCTCGGCGCCACATAGTTTTTTTTTACATAATAGCAATTAAGATAAGATTAAAATAGAATGTCCAATCAGCAAAAGCCGTTAATTTGAATTTGTTTAGAATTACATAAAACATTGTGCTGTCACACTGACAGCAATTAAGCCTTTCATGAGTTGAATTTTTCAAATTTAGATGTAGCGATTTCGCTGCGAGAACTTTGATCACGATCAGATGTATCACATATTCATACATGTTATTGGCGTGTTATAGGCGCTTATTCAAGGGGTAATTTTTACACTGCATTCATTTTTTAAGATTAAAACTTAGAAGTATGAATGCTTCGTTATAGAAAAAACTTAATCAAAATTCTAAGTAAAAACTTTGATTTTATTTATATTTTTAGAATTAAATATTTCTTTATTTAATTTTTAAAAAATTTTTGTGGAATGAAGTAGGAAATGTTATTTCCAATTTCCGCCCCATAAATGGCACTTATTTTAATACAATTTTTTGTTATGATCCTCCAAATATGATACAAATTTAAATTTTGTGCTAGAAAAAAATGCTTTATTACTTATTATCACTCAGTCCCGGAAACCGGCTCCACTAAATAACCCGCAAACAAAAAAAAAAAAAAATAAATAAATAAATAAGCCCCACAAAATTTCCATACATTTTTTTATATTTTCATACGAAATACCACCCAAAACTAGAGGACTATTGCACAAATTTTAAATATTTCTCCTTTTTTTTTAGTCTTCTTTCATTACGAAATAAAGCCCAATGAAAGAAGCCCCACCCAGATTTTATTTGGGGATTGTTTAATTTTGATCGTTTTTGGGGGTTTATTTCATTCGGTTTGGAGATTATTTCATTCCATAAATTTGTGGGTTATTTAATGTTTCTGTGTAACTGCGCCTTCTACAAATTATTTATTTTTTGAAAGGTGCATAGGAAATAAATTATACAGTAAAAGTGGGTAAAATAGATTTTTTTTAAGTGACTGTACATCAGGCCCGTAGCCAGGAATTACCTAAAGGGGGGCGGGGTGTGTATTAAAAAAAATATCGATAGATTTTGATATCGATAAATTAAAAGGTATTTTTTATATAATTGCCAGAAAGATGGGAAAAATACTTTGAAAAATGAATTTGTAACAAATTTTTCACAATAAAGCGAGAAAATTGAAAAAAAAATTTTAAAACTTTTTTATTCTGCAATACAGATGAAATATAATATTATTCGGATTTTGTCGGTTCCGAATAAAGCAAAAAGTTAATCCATTAATATTCAATCAAAGCAAACACACTACCAAAAAACAAAAAAAAAAAAACACAGCTTTCAAACATTCAGATATATTCGGCAATTTTTTAACACATTTACGCATTGTTAAGGAAAAAAAATCATTTAAATCAAGCACTTACTTTCCACCGTTGAAGTCTTTTTTACTTCTGGTTTCTGCAGCCAATTAAGTTGGCTCATTTTTGTAGTTTTGGCACAGTTAAATAAACAATAGAAAACTTATCTAACGAAACTCAATCAAAATTTCACCACTTTGACGTAACACCTGTTACAAAGATAACAAGATGGGAAACTTCTGTGGGGAATCTAAAAATTGCAAAAAGTAAACACACATACGAGAGAAACCATTTCACCACAAATAGTGAGGTGAATATGTCAGTTTCGGGTTATGTTCCTTAACCCTTCCAACACGTTTATTATTGATTGGCTTTATAACGAAAACAAAAATATCTAAAGTTCTCTAAATATTCTTATATATGCTAAAAATAATTATTTTTGTGCTTTAGCTTCATGTTCAATAAGATTTTATACATAAAAAACCACATTATTTCCTTAAGAAAAGCAAAAAATTTGTGCATGTAACGTAAAGGTTAATAATATCAGCTGGGTGAATTTATGAATGAAATGTTTTTTTTTCATTCCACTTTTAGAAGTAGTGTTGCCAATTTATCTTCTTTAGGATAGCTTTTAATTTTTCCTTTTATTAGGTTTTTAATTTTTATTTCGTTTTTTGGATAGCTACGCGTAAATTTCTCTTATAAATCTGCAATGATGATCATAGGAAATTAATTGGGTCTACGGAAGTCAAAATATATAAGCTGGTAAACTTAATTGATTCATAGTCTGAATTTTAAGAAATAACATGATTGAAATAATAAAAGCATGTGTAATTAAATATTTTCTTATTATGTGCCTTAAGATATATTTATTATTGCTCATAATTTCTTATTATTATATGAGTCAAAATTAAGTGTCCGGAATATTTCCATAAATGTAACAGATATTCCCTTAAAATTCAGAAAGGATAAGTAATGATATAAATTGGAGTTATTAGTTTGAGGACTGAGCCGTAGGAATATAAATGGAAAAATAATATTTATGGCAAATAATGGAATAATATCTGAAATGACTTTAAACTTAATATATTACGCAAATACATAATCAAAGCAGTTTTACAAATTTTATAGATAAAACAAATGCTAGTTCGTACCAAAGCAATATTTATTGCAACTAAGCAAAGTTTCAAAGAAAACAATGATAGTTGACAACTCTGATGGGATGAAAAATAACAGAACTTTTACAAAACGGTCGTGGTGAAAATAAAAAGCTATTTACAAATACAACAAGTAGCAAAATTTGCAAACTTTGTTAGGCGATTAAGATTAAAATAAGAAAATGCATGTAATTATTTGAGTGTTAAAGAGATTCCTGAAACATAACTTAAAGATTTAAATATTCAAACACTCAATCCATACATTATTTTTCTTGTTTGTAAACGAAGTTTCAGCAGAAAAATGCAGAAGAAGAACAAGAGCGTTCCTTTATTAAATTTCACCTCGAATAGCGGGGGTTTGTGTAGAATAGCGGGGGTTTGTGTAAAAATAAAATTTTTCAAAAATGTTGACAAATACAACAACTGAAGAAATTGGCAAACTTTAAACGCATGTATGAACTAAAATAAAGGGACTTAGTAATCAGTTTTGGTGTCAAAAAGTTTATTGCAACTAAACTTAAATATTTATATCATAATAAATAGATAAAATGCATTATTTTCACGGGTTGCAAAGTGACTTCTTCGAGGGTTTGCGGCCGATGAAGAACAAGAGTAAAAATCAGGGTTGATTTTTCATCGCACTAATACATGCAAACTTTTTTTGAGGTTATGTTTTTTAAGTTTCCCATCTTGTTATCTTTGACCTGTTACCGCAATAAATTAAATAGCTGGTGATGGACAAAGTTCAATTGAATGTATCGAACTTTTTTCGATAACTTAAGCTTGTTGATGTTTTCGATGTTGCTGTTTACACTTGCAGTTTGCACTGTTAGAGAAAAAAGACGCACGTGCAGCAAGTATTCACAATTTGGAAAAGTTATATTAATGCTAGTATATATTTTTTTTATACTTTTTGGACCATAAGGGGAAGGTTAGGTCATAAGAGGTTTTTGGACTGAACCCCCCAGTCTAAAAACCTCCCTTGTCTACGGGCTTGCTGTACATAATAAGTTTTTTTATAAAATTGAAACTATAATAACGTTTTTCGTTTTCTAGATTTTTCAACCTTTCATAAAGTAATATAATTTTCCACTTATCATTGATCTCAAAAGAAATCCATTGTATCAAAGACAATAAGTGTAATACTGTTCGTAAAATAAGGGGACACAAACCCAAATTGAAAATTTTGGATTATGTCCTTTGGGGCTATTTACCTTTGTACGGAATGGCGATAACAACAATTTTTTTATAATTTTTTTATAATTTTTTTGTACGGAAAGTTGTTATTTCAGACATGGTTACCTAAGTTGGTCTGCTTTCTTACTGCATATTTTCTTATATTACTGAAATTAAAATTATACCGTGAGAAAATAGTTTACCCTTGTACGGAATGGTGATACCAACATAGGACGAATCAATTTTTTTATGGTATTTTTTACGAATGGTGATAACAAGATCCCGTACAAGGGCAAATTAATTTTTTCATGGTGTTTCTTACGATCGATTCTTATTCTAAATTCTTATTTCCCCTTGTACAGATAACCCCCTTGGTGATAACAATAATTTTTTTGTTATATAATTTTGGTATTATGTCCTTTTTTTTTGGGCTTATGACCTTTTGAACCTGGCCATAATCCCAAATCCAATTTCATGGATTATGTCCTCAAAAAAGTGGACATAATCCCAAATTTAAAAATCGGCCTATGTCTCGTCTCCAACTATTTCCTGTTGGTTCATAATTTATTGAATAATAAAGTTGCTCCCAAAGTTGGTCGGGACTTATTTCATTTTCCATTTGGGTTTTACTTCATTGCATTTGGGCATTATTTTATTTAAGTAATTTGGGGTTTATTAATTTTCGTTGGCTTTTATTTCATTGATTGTTATTTCATCGGGTGTTATTTCATTTGGGGTTATTTCGTGGAGCCCCGGAACTCTTTTGTGTTTGAAAAAAATTTTGTTTCTGTTATTAAAATATTTTATTTATTAATAATATAATAATAAATATTAAAACATTTTATTAATAAATAAAATATTTGTTTTGTAATTAAATTGTAAAAAAATTGTAGTTATCCACTCGCACAAATTATTTCTTAAAAAATAATTGTTTGAAGCAACCTTAAAACGCAGTTCACAGAAACCCAGTTGTTTTTGACGTGCCAATGTACCGCGCAGGTTTGCATAAAAGTTGAAAAAAGTATTTTTCCAAAATCGGCATTGGCGTTGCATGGAATTGCTAGTAATGAGTATAGGCGTTAGAAATGACACGGGTGTAAAGATTAATTCTTTGACTTCATGACAAAAATAAAAAATAAAAATTTTTAAATTAGAGATTTTTTTAAAATATATTTTATTTGCTCATTAACTCATTCTTTTTTTCAAGTTAACACCTAAAAACTCAAAAATTTGCAAATTTTGATAGGTTTTCAAGAAATTTTTATATATTTCTTTTCAGTGTTAACTTTCATTTATAAAATATTATCTGCTCTTTTTCATAAACAAGAAAGTTAAAAATGATTCAGAAAGGGAGTTTTTACAAAAAATTATAAATTTTTTATGGAAAAATATTAAAAAATTTAGCAAAGTTCGAGAAGGATTTAAAAAAATATTTCGTTGATTTTGACGAGACTTTTTTGTAATTTTATTTAAAGTATTTACTTTTGATTTTCCAAATATTATCTGCTCCTTTTCATCTCCATTTTCATTAAATGCTCGAGGATTAAGTTTAATACAGATTAATGAAAATATTGTTGCTGACATCTGAGCCTCCCCTAGCATCCAAAAGAACTAACAAGTTTAAATTAAATGTTTGATGCGAATTGACAGTTACTCCTTATTCGAGTCATATGATTGGGCTTTCCGATGAAGTTGACTGCACTGTTACCATATCCAAAACGGCTACAGTAACCCTATATGTCGGGAAACAACAGGAACTTATTCAATGATTTTTTTGACGTAGAATTCGTCATTCTCGGAGGTAAGTAGGGTGGTTGGTAGCAGTGTTGCCAGATGCCTCTCACCATTTACCCCTAGATTGAATTTCAAATCCCCCTAAAATTCCCCTAAAATTCTTTTTCGAAAAACATACAAGAATACAGTTGTAAATAACTTGAAATTTATCGAGTTAAAACTTCAGCTCAAGGGGCAGCTGAAGAGTAGCGCAACTGCAATGCAAATTACTTATGTGTTCCTATGTATTTAAAGGGCTGAGCTGTTGGACGTCGTCAACAAGCTAAGGAAGTTGCTTTGTAGCTTTCAATTGTCCAAGCTGAAATTGGCCTTAAAATTTAGTTTTACCTTTAAAAGCAGGCTCCGTCTCCCATTTGTTTGTATATTTTTGGGCATACCTTTTCTTTTCGTCAGTTTTCCCCATACTTGCTTTGTTTTTAATATTTACCCAGAGTTGCAAGTTAACCCTTTCAGTGCCAAATTAGCCCTGGCAATGCCAAACATTCCAAACTTCGTTCAGAGTCAGTTTTTGACTAAAATAAGCTGAGTATGAACTTTGAAGCCGTATTGCTTTACTAATAGATACTACAAAAATTTTTAGAAATATTCAAAACAATTTTAAAAACTTCTAGCGCTATAAATGTCACATATTTTTTCTAACTAAAAATGTAAAAAAGATCTCTTACATTCATAGTATTACATTTAATTACCTTTCGCTTTAGAAAATTCTCGGAAATATTTAAAAATATAATTTTTAATTTCCTCTTTTTTGAAGTCGCGTGGCCGCGTGGTCGCGCAAATGAGTTCATTCGGAATAACCTTGAAAAAAATGCTATAAAAATTAATTTTCGTATTTTTTATTTTCTCTTCTTTTTCATCACATTTCAATCTATTATTAAAAATGTATTGTTAAAAAGCGGGGTGTCCCAAACTGGAAACAGAGCCACAAAGCAAAATGTTGCCGTATGGCAACAAATATGCCGAAAGGGTTAAGCGTGAAGCTTGTTTGAAGTGAAGTGGGAAATGATTGGTAATTTATTTGAAGTGTTGCTAATTCAGCTGTTTTTATAAAGTGTTGCTGAAATCGCTTTTTACACAATATGGTGGAAAAAGTATTTTTCCTAAATTTTTTGCATAGTTTTAAAGAAAAGTAATAAATCTTTATTTCCAAAGGTAAACTTTTCAAATACCCCTAAAAAAACCCCTAGAAAATTTGAAGACCCCTAAAAAACCCCTAAAGATTTATTACCCCTAAAATTCCTCAAACCAGTTAAAAAACCCCTAAATCTAGGGGGAATTCCCCTAATCTGGCAACACTGGTTGATAGTGATCAGGTGTCGGTATTTATATCACAATTTGAGCCTTTGGTGTGCCTAAAGTACTGATCATACAATGTTGATGTTAGCACTTGTTGGTCTGCTTGATCCTCACTGGGAGAAAAATTCATGTTTTTACTTTTTAATTTATATAAATTTTACACAAATACATTAAATATGAGGCCAACATTTGATATTTTTGTTTGCTTAAGTTTGCTACCTATTTATCGACAGTTACCGGTTTTATCGACAAAACCATAAAATTTGTATGGGAGACCCCCTAAGGAGTGGTCGGAAAGAATAGATGTCAAAGGCAAACATGTTCCTTATGCAAAAGTAATGGGGGTCGGTCATACATATTAACCCTCTCCGGCACTCTCTTAAAGGTCATATGCTCAGGTGTATGGAATAAATATACAAAAACCATAACATTTGTATGGGAGCCACCATAAGGAGTGGTCGGAGGGAATAGGTGTCAAAGGCAAAAATGTTCCTTTTGCAAAAGTAATGGGGGTCGGTCATGCATATTAACCCTTTCCGGCACTCTTTTTAAGGTCATATGCACAGTTGTATGGAATAAATATACAAAAACCATAAAATTTGTATGGGAGCCTCCTAAGGAGTGGTCGGAGGGAATAAGTGTCAAAAGCAAAAATGTTCCTTTTGCAAACGTAATGGGGGTCGGTCATACATATTAACCCTCTCCAGCACTCTCTTAAAGGTCATATGCTCAGGTGTATTGAATAAATATACAAAAACCATAATATTTGTAAGGGAGCCCCCCTAAGGAGTGGTCGGAGGGAATAGGTGTCGAAGGCAAAAATATTCCTTTTACAAAAGTAATGCGGGTCGGTCATACATATTAACCCTCTCCGGCACTCTTTTAAAGGTCATATGCTCAGGTGTGCTAAATAGTTTTTAAAATAAATTTTGCTAAATAGTTTTTAAAAAAGATGTCATCAAAAGCGAATTGAATAATTCTACGTCTTGTGTTACAATATAGTCGAAACTACTGTATCTTTTTTTTAAGAAAGGTTAAAAATATCTAATGTTTTCTCAAAAAAATGAAACATCATAAATAATTATGAAAATAATTTAAACTCAAAATTGCATTTCATTACTTATGAACTAGTAGTTATGATTACATTAACTACCAGTATTGAATTAAAATAATGATGCCTAAAAACTGTTAACCCTACTCATTTTCTTTTCCAGGTGCTTCGAACATACTCATCACACAGCCTGGTTATCACGATGAAAACTATATAGTTTTGCGCGACGATCAGAACAATTCGTTACTCAACGGCAACAAGTTGATCAGCACATATCGCAACGTTAGCTTCTATGCGGGCGTCACATTCGAATATAATGGCTCCAATAGCACAATTGAGCGTGTGAATACTACATATTCACGCAAACTGAAACGTGATCTTGTTGTCGAGGTATGTTAATTGCATTGAAAATATGAAATAATCAATCTCTCTCATTTCAAAATCTCTATGCTCTTCAGATTATATCACTCAGTACAAATGCTGCCAAAAATAACGACTCCATGTTGCTAACCTACACCTACACGATGGACAAGCTAAACTATATTGAACCGAAAATTGAGATCTATCGCTGGGAAATGCAAACGTGGAGCAATTGCGATGCATTGTGTCACGGCAGTTCGCATCGTTTGCCGGTTTGTGTGAGCACTTCAATGGCGCTTAAGGTGGCGCCACAGTTATGTGATGTAGGCGCTAAGCCGCCAACTGAGTATCGTACTTGCAATACGGAATGTGTGCTATCGTAAGTGATGCAATTAACGAATACATGGCTGTACTATGATAATAATCATTTAAATCTTTTATAGGCTGAATGTATCAAGTATTTCGGAGTGTTCGGCATCGTGCGGTATGTGGGGAACACGGGAAAAAACCTATCACTGCATACAAACATTCCCCGATATAGGACGTTCCAATATTGTTGATTTGTCGTATTGTGTATCGAAGTTTGAATTTAGCCGACATGAGCAGTGTCGCGAGGGCTGTTGGAACTACACCGAATGGACTTCGGTAATTGATTCTCATAGTAAAACTTAACCTCAATTGTTTTTAACAGCTTGTTTGTATTCTGCAACTGTGTACATTGTAACTGCTAATTGTTTCTTCAAAGTTTTTGTACTTATGTAAGGTTGATGTAAGCTCAGTCATGTCAAGGTCTTTCTGTGCGATTTCATTATATGTGGGGTAAAAATTAATTTTTTGAATAGAAATAAATATGGTAGTTGAGGGAAATCATGAAATTAAGCACGGCGCTGACAGGTATGTTCAAACTATTCCTATGTCCAGAGTTCTTAATAGATTTACATACGTATTTCCTACTTTTTTTTTCTTTTTTCTTAATATTATTTTATTTTCTATTATTTCATGTTTTATTTCTTTTTTATAGTGCCAAGAACCTTCAACATATTAACTCATATCTTGATCCTTTTCCCATTTTAGTGTTCGAAATCCTGCGGAACTGGAACCCAATCGCGTGGTGTGGCTTGTTATCTCAATTCCACGCGCGTCAACGATTCCCTCTGCAATCCCCGAAGAAAGAACCTGAAGGAAACGCTAAGAATATGCAATTCTGAACCATGTCGCGACAATATATGGAGCTACTATGAGGACAACATGGTAAGTTTGTGATTAAATTATAAAAAAAACCAAGCTAACCCGCTAAATTCTCATAGAAAACTTCACGTTCTATTTCAAATTATTGGATGACTGGCGAATGGGGCGAATGCGATGATAGCTGTGAGAAGAATCGCACTGTCACTTGTCGCAGTCCACACGGTTATGGTTGTACGCAGGATAAGAAACCGAATTCGAAACGCAAGTGCTGCAACATAAAATATGTCTCCAATTGGTCGGATGTAAGTATTACAAATTCAGACTTCCTTAAACAGACTGCCAAGACTGCTTTCACAAATCTTTCTAGTGCTCTGTTGAATGCGGCACCGGTATACGTCGCAAGGAGTTGCACTGTGCACGCGTCTATAAGCCCGAAATCAAAGGTACACCACGTCGACGCGTCTACATTGATCCCTCGTACTGTCGTCACATGAAGGTACCTACGCCGAAGCGTACAAAGAAACCCTGCAAGGTCAGCTGCAAGTGGTCAACTTCCGATTGGACACAATGTCCCGCCGATTGCAACGAAGAGTATCAATCACGTTCGGTTTATTGTGAATCGATTATAGGCAACCCGATTGCCTATCGTTACTGTGATGCTACCAAGAAGCCGCCATCGAAGAAAATTTGCAACAACTGTGTACGTCGCGAGTCAAAGCTTATATCGGGGGTAAGTTAAGGCCTAATACCCAACAGCATGATATGCTTCACTTTAATTTTTCATGCTAATCCCAATTCTATCTTTGTTTGTTCGCAGTGCAATTGTGAGGGTTATCGTCGCCGTCGTATTGTCTGCTACGATTCAACACGCAAACGCATACCCTGCCCAACCAAAGAGAAAATCATCAAGGAGAAATGCCAACCACCACGTGATTGCCTACCGCAATCCTGTGCGGATATCCGCCGCATGCATCAATATTACCACGATCGTGAGTACACGATCTATGTACGTTCCAGACCAAAGAAAATCTACTGCCATAACATGAGCTCTACCACGCCCAAAGAATACATTAGCATCAATCCGACCGAAAATTATTCCATCTACTTCGACTACAAGACAAACAATCCGGATAAATGTCCGCCCGAATCACGTCACCAAGAGTATCGCGACAACAGCATCAGTTCGGGACGCACAAATTTCCGCAAGCTGCGTGTCAACATCACCGAGTTGCGTGTGATTGAGAACGATTTCACATTCACCGATACGATAGGCGTCCAACAGCCATATGGCTCAGCGGGCGATTGTTACAATCGAAACATGGCCTGTCCACAGGGAGATTTTTCCATTAATCTGGATAACACAGGCTTTTCGCTGCGTTCGGGCACAGCATGGGATCGTTTCGGCAATAGTGTGATCATGAAGGTTTCTAGCACGGTAAGTGTGGGATGTGAAATGGGAAGAAATTAAAGATGATGTATGGCAAAGTTGAAGGGATAAAAAATAATAACTTCACACCAGAGCAAATTATGTGATCTTCTCGCTTGTTGCAAAATTATGGCACCACTGATGTACATATAATATATGGGGGAGCTTTGAATTATTTTTCGAGGTTTTTCTTCTTTTTCGCAGTTGGACCACCATGAGGGCGGCAGATAGATAGTGTCACACACTGTGAGTAGGGTAAACAAAAATGTTAAAGAAGAAAAATTAATCTTAGCTTGTCATACAATTGACCTATCAATGGGACGGTTTTATCGATTTTTTAAGAAAATTAAGTTTTTAAGAGGGACCTGCAAATGGGTGGGTTGGTAGATGGGTATATATGGAAGGTATTTTGGGGTTAAAGAGTGGGTTGGTAGATGGATATATATGGAAGATATTTTGGGGTTAAACAACAGCAGGAGATGATAGTACATTTGAATTTTCTAAGGTTTTACCTCGTGGGATATTTCAACATTTTTTCATAATGTCCAATCAGGGTACCAATATATATCCAAATAAGTATATATATAATATCCAAAAAGGGTACCAAATCAGGGATTTGTGTTTTCAAAAATGTCGGAGAAAAATGTATTTGTAATCTGGTTTCACATTTGAACCATCCAGGGATCACTACGGAACAGTTACAGCGATTTTTAAATAAATGTGTTTTTTGTACAGAAAAGGATGTATTCGATGAAATGTTGAAAGTAAAAAAATATTTAGGAGCTCGTGACACATTTGACTATTCTAGAGTTCAAGCTGGAGGATTATTCTAAACTTTTTTCTCTTCATTTTTGTTTTTAGGATGTATGTATGTTCAAGAAAAATGTTGAGGAAGAAAATTTCTTTTTAATTTAGGAGTTGGTCATACATTCGATCTCTCTAGGGGTTACCCAGGGACAGATACAGCGATTTTTACGTATATTTTATAGGAGGAAACCTAGAAGGATGGATTGTCCTTTTTTGTACCACCCACAAGGTTGACCGAAATAGGGCTGATATATTCGGAATATATATTGAGGCTATACAAAAAGTAGGACCTGCTCATACATTTGACTACTCTTAGGTTCAATCCAGATAGCTTTGAGTTATTTTGAAAAATTTTTCTTCCATTTTAGTGTTTTTTGTAGAGGGATCCCAAAAGGGTGTCATATAGGGGGTAGGAGGGTCATATATTTGAGTCATAAGTCATATATTTGACCCCTGTTAGGATCAAAACTGAGGATTTATGAATTATTTTCATACAATTTTTTGCCAAATTCAAACCCAAACCCTTGGGGCCGATGTTGTAAGGCTTATCCCCCCTCCAATCGACCAAAAAAAACTTGGATTGTCATTTTTTTTTTACGAAACTACAAAATTTGGCCGTTGAAGCTATTAATAAAAAAAAAAACACGCATTTAAACCGGATTAGTAACCATCACTCTCAAGAAATCTAAAAATTAAAACTGACGCCATAATAGTGCAATGAACCTTATATCAATCACATTTAAAACTCTCACTTAAATCAACATTTTTTTTCACTTACAGTTCGAAACCTCGACAACATCCCGTCGTGCCTATTGCGGTGGTTACTGTGGACGCTGTTCGATATCACGACATCGTGGACTCTATCTTGATGTCGTGTGATGATTTCCTATAGCTTCTAACTGAATTTTCTAATAATTCAAACAATCATTTGGGTGCTTAAACTGCTGTTGTTGATACAACCGGGTGCTTGAATCCGACTTATCAAACTTATATTTAATGCATTTATTCCGTTCACCAAGATTAAAAAACAACAATCGACGCTGTATGGCTTACGTATGGCGAAGCTGACAGATATGGCGGTTGCCTCTTGGTCCGGAAGTCTGAACTGTGTTCACTTCGTTGCCATTTTGACAGTTAAGCGATTGTTTGTGCAACGTGCAGGTTGTGTAGAGCACAACCGGGCGTGCAGATGGCGTTGACTACACATAACTACTAAAAATATATACATCAAGATAAAATAGAAAAAAAATAATAACAAAATTCCTAAAAGAGAGAGACAGAGAGGAAAAATCAACTCCACAAGTCACTCTTAGCGGAAAATGCAACGATCTTGCAAAACTTATAGTTGTCAAAAGTTGAATTTTCTCAACTTGAATGCAGTTATTTTATTATAAATTATAGCAAATCAAAAAATTTATAGTATTACACATTATATATGTATGAGTATGCAATAAGTTATACAAACTATAAACTAAGTAAGTTAAAAACTAAGCGAAACCACGATAATGGATTTTGTGTTCAAAAGCGAGGATTTTTTTTTTAAATATCTAAGTCGAATGAAAGAAGTATTTAAGTGTCTATTTTTTTATATTCAAAATGTTAAAAAACGAAATAACGATTAACAAAAAAAAAAAAAAAAAATACTTGAAACGAAAAAAAATATCAAAAGAAAACAAAAACTACTACTAAAGAATGTGTGTTGAGTTGTGAGAAGAGGTAAAATAACTCATTCCATAGGTGCTTAACGTAGCGTTACTAAAGGATAAGGCTAGGGTAGTGTGTAAATTTGAAAAAGTTGTGCTATAAAAATAACAAAGGGTGCTATAATAAGAGAAAACTTAACACAAAATAGCTATAAAAGTTTTTAAAAATGCAAGAAAACTGAAGAGCCATTTAAGAATACATGCACTACATTTCAAAACTATATGTTCTCTTAATCAGAGACAGTTGCATCGCCGGTGAAATTATTTTTAACGTTACTTTAATTTCATTCATAATAAATCTGCTATAAGACCATGTGATTTTTTAATTTTATCAAAATATTATTGAGAAAAAAAAGCGATGAGTGCTTTATATGCCCTTTCCACCGTTTCAAAAGTATGAGTTCAATATCGGTTTTGAAAGAATTTCTGGAATTTAAATTAGCTTTTACCACAATTATCATTTTAAGTTAATGATATTATAAGTTACTCGAGAAAAACTTATGAAAATATACTCTCGGGTAAAGTGTCCAAAAAAACGAAATAAAGTTTGAATATCTGTAATGTTGGATACGTCTACTGGTTATTTTTTACTCTGACATTCTTTCGTTTTAGAATGAATAAGTCAGAAGAATAACATTCAAGAAAATTTCTACAATTTCTGGTAAATATAATGTAGGTCAGATTTTGATTAGTACCTACTTTTATCAAATTTAAAACAAGAAAATGGTATATTATCCTTTACAATTTTGTTTGTTGATGTGGGTTTTTATTTTTTTTTTTTTTAGTTTTTAAAAAATAAAGTCGCGTTTATAATACATTATCTTTTATACAGACTTTTTTGTGTAGTTTCAACGACCCTGCAATCATTTTCTGAGTGCCTCAAAAACAAATTACTCTAAAAAGAGTATTTCTTATGCGTGTTTTATGAGTATGCAATAAAAAGACTCATCAAAGAATTTTTGATATGATTGTAAAATGATAACTCAGAAATAAGACTCCAAAAAGAGTATTTTTTATGCGTGTTTTTTGAGAACGCAATAAAAAGACTCATAAAGCAGTCTTTGATATGATTGTAAAATGATTGCTCAAAAATAAGACTCCAAAAATAGTATTTTTTATGCGTGTTTTATGAGTACGCAATAAAAAGAAAGACTCATAAAGAAGTCTTTGATATGATTCTAAAATGATTACTCAGAAATAAGATTCTAAAAAGAGTATTTTTATGCGTGTTTTATTAGTACGATAAATGGCAAAATATGGAAATATTTTTTGGTTTTACTGTTAATATTATTATAATAATGGAAAAAATGGCACATACGATAATTTCGCGGAAAGGAGTTTCTGAGGTTTTATTAACATCATATCAATGTCAGAAATTAGTGTTTACAAAGAGTTTTAAACCATTAAAGAGCCTTTAACATGAGACGTATGACTCTTAAAATAATAACTTCGATTTCATTACATCATTCTTAAAAGGAATATTAAATATGGCTCTAAAAAGAGTCTTAATTTTGAGTCCAAAAAGACAAATTTATATTAGTTCTAATAGAGTCTTTATTATTAGTCTTAAAAGAGTCTTAATTTTGAGTCCAAAATGAGACATAAAGCAGTCATTTTTATGAATCATATTTTGAAGCTCACAACCAAAAATGTACTCATGTAAAATGTACTCATAAAAGATTATTTTTTGAGCGCATTATGAGGATAAAAACTCATTTATATGAGTCTTAAAAGAGTCTTTTAAGAGTCATAATGTTTGCTGGGGAAATTTTAGGAAAATTAGCTATAAAGCCACAAAAATTACTACTTCGTTTGCTTTTTTAAATCTATGGGGAGGGAGCATAGCCCCATGGAACTCCGTTTTGCTTATGGGCCTGCGTCTATGTCATAATAGCTCATTTAATTAATGAAAAATCTCTTAAGATAATTACAAAATTTCACCGTAAAATAAAAACTAATTTTGACCAAAGAATTATTTAGCGATTTCTATTTTTTTATATTTACCTTATACTTTTGAGACATTAAAAATGGACTTAAAGTACTTACTGAATGTTTCTTTTTCTCCGAAATGCTTTGATGGAAGAAGCTTTGTAAAGATTGAAGAAAACGAGTTCAAAATAGTTTACATACCGAAGAAATTGGACCACATGAAAAGCAGTGATTCATATGAATATGAATATGAATATGAATATAAATATGAATATGAATATGAATATGAATATGAATATGAATATGAATATGAATATGAATATGAATATGAATATGAATATGAATATGAATATGAATATGAATATGAATATGAATATGAATATGAATATGAATATGAATATGAATATGAATATGAATATGAATATGAATATGAATATGAATATGAATATGAATATGAATATGACTATGACTATAAATATGACTATGAATATGAATATGACTATGAATATGACTATGAATATGAATATGAAGTAACAAGAAACTTGCTTTAAAACTGATCATTTTCAATTCAACTTCCTATAAAATACAAAATCTGCATAATTAGACTTAAAATTCTTAGTGAATGACTACATTACTTGCTATAAATTTAAAATTTGCAATAATATTTCATATAATATTTTAATTCAGCAAAAATTTAGATCTAACGAAATGTATAGAATGTATGAACCACATTAAATTAAGAATAAAATCTAAAGTTTGCTAAAAATATTTCCTATAAAATTTAAAATCAGCCAAAGTTTAGCTTTTACCACATGAATTGAACTCACCAAAAACTTCAAATTCATTTAAATTAAATTTTCTCAATTTTATAGCACATAAAGCTTTTCTCTACTTTAGTTGCTGCTCTTTCCAAACTTGCTATAAACTTGTCGCAGTTCTGCAATTACTGAAGTTGCTTTCATAATTTTCTGCAACTTTATACAATACAAGCAAAAAAATTATAGCACATAATGGCGACAAACTTAGCTCACAAAATAGTCAAAATATTTCTATTTTTACAGCACGCTTGCTATAAAATACAACTCAACAAATATAAAATTTTAAAAGAAATAACCATAATTTTTATGGCAAACTCTATAAATGTGTATATAATAAATTAAGTTATATATAAAAATATACTTATGCAATAAAGTAAAAACTAAAAAAACAAACCTTTATTAGCAAACATGACTCTTCGAATAGTGCCTATAAAAAATAGTTGCTAAATATTTTAGAAAACCAACAAAACACTAAGTTAAAAAAAAAAATCAATTATAAAATGTATTAAATGTAAAATTATAAATAAATTTTTGCCATAATTGTTAGAAAATTAAAATTTAAAGCAAAGTAAGTCTTCAATATGTATGTCAATGAGTATCTGTGTGAGTCACAATTATAGCATGTATCTGTAGATATCACAAATTGAACTTTTTCTACTCATTTAGGAAAAAAAAAATGCAAATGCAAATGCAAATTTCTCGCATTTACTTATATGCAAATTTTTATTTTATTCACGAATGAATCTAAAAAATATTTTTTTTTGTGTTTATAAATGAGCTTGCAATTGAATCCTAAATGATACCTTTTTGTTCCTAAATGAGCTCTCAAATGAATCAGAAATTATAATTTTGCAAGCATGAATTCGGAATTCTATGAAAAGGAACAAAATAGATACTTTTGATACACTGTGCAAATGCAATTCTATGAAAAGGCACAATACAGATACTTTTGATACACTGTGTAAATGCAATCACATAAATGCCATAATTTTGTACATATTTACACACATACACACACACACCCACACACATTCGTGAGTAAGAAGCATTCACTTATTTAGTAAAATTAAATTGTGACTGTGTCTTACTGCTCTACTACACTACCTGCCGTATTTGCATAAGTTTCAAATTAAAACACCATAACTTAAGTATCTTCTCAAAGTTCTATTACTCTTCTATTAGTCTGCTCTTACACTCAAAAAAATTAGCAGATAATTTGCATTCTTCTCTTAGTTAAACAACTATGCAAAAGTTCAACCATCTCTTTAAGACTTACTATAATTGTCTTCTCACTTATTTACTGCTATAAACACAAACAAAAAGAATACTCATATTTTTAAAAACCATACAACCCTGCCTTAAATCTTACTTTTACTAGTACAATAAAAATAAATACCAACAAAAATCACCCTTCATTTGCTGCTACATATAATTTATGTTTTGCCGGGTAGTGTTAGAAAATAACAAATTCACTTCATATAAAATATGATTTAATTTAATCTACATATATATTTCTAAATATAGAAATTTTATAACGTTTTTACATAAGGTATTATTTCCATGCCATAGTTTTTATACAATGTTCAATATTATAATAATTGTAATTATGTGAAAGTAATTAAAATTTTTATTAATATACAAAAAAATAAAAAAAAACAATAAAAAAAACTAAGAACAATTTCAAATATTTTAGTCATATTCTTAAATTTTTATGTAATTGTAATAACTAAATTAATTCTGAGTTATAGTTAATTAATAAAGAACAATACTTTTTGAAAAAATAATTTTGTTTTTTATTCTTCATAAACTGAATGTTAAGGAAACGTATATTTTAGAATTCCTGTTACAAAATTAAAGCCAAGTTTACCTTTTAAACTGCAAATAATTAAACTTTATGAGATTGAATGGAAGTTCATTCAATTCTGTGTGTTCTCATTTTTCTTTGCATCGTAAGGGACATACCTACTCCAATGACCGCTTACTGTGTAAAGTAGATGTCATCAATGTTTATTATAAAAAGGCGTGGAAGGCAACACGGCTACAACGCCTTTAAGACAAAGGTCGATCCATCATGTGTTCATTTACGACTGGACATGCACTCCTTTTTAGAAAAAAAAAAAAAAAAAAAAAATAAAATAAATATAAAAAAAAAAAAATAAAAAAATAAATAAAAAAAAAAAAATTAAAACTGTATATAAAACAAAATTTTTTGTGTGTTCCTGATTTAGTAAGGATCTTGATTTTAAAATAATGAAGATGTGTTCCATTTAAGCTTTTTCATAAAATAGCAGAGCTGTATATGGGCAAATCCCGAAAATAGTCCACCAAGTGAGAGAAACTTAAGATGCTCCTTTTTCAAGAGCATTATTGTTTATTAAAAGCTTAATATATCTACATTTAAGTTCCCAATAATTTTTTTTTTCTTAAGTTTTTATGTAATGAAAAAAGAAGAGATTCACAGTCAATGTTCGCGTTTAGTTTTTTTTTATTTTTTTCAGGTAGTTTACTGATCTAAGAAATTTAATGATATAAAAGCTTTACGTAGAAAAGTTTTTCTATTTCCCTTTGCACTTCTTTTTTCGCAAATTGGCGCCATAATAGGTTTGACAAAATTTGGGTATAACGGTGTATTTTGCAAAATAAATATGATTAACTCCGTTCTGACGTCCGACACATAAAAAGGATTTTATTTAGATAAAATAGTTTAATCAAATTAAAAGCAAAAATTGAAACCTGTTACAAAGCAAGTTTTTGCACATTTGCACTTTTCTAGCTCATATCAACTGGGCAAACTTAGTGACGTCCGAACGGTAGTCAAAATTTTGAAATGTAATTAACGCGGAAATAACTTTTGTATATTACTTTTGAAGATGGTAAGCCAAATATTAAAAAAAAGTGCGGGAAGATCCAAAAATTAGCGAAATAGTTTAAAAAAATTTGATAACGAATTTAGTAGAAAAGAAGCGGAGAGAAAGCGTATTTATCGCAAAAATTTAAAGGAAAAAATAAAAACGACCAGTAAAAACTTTTACGACGCACGGTAAAAGTGAAACTGGAACCCAAAAAAGTAGAGCTTTTTAAGTGATTAATTGATTTAGTCTTACTAAAAAAAGTCCCATTTCATATAATTGCAAGATTAGATTAAATCTGTTTTAATATGTACAATTTCAAAAAATTAAATGTTATTATACCATACCATCATACCATATTAACAGCCTATACCGTCAAACTGTTTTTTTAAATCTATACCATGCCATCATTCCATAGTCATCTTACCACCATACTATACCATCAGACAATACTATCCTGCCATATCATCATATTCTACCACCAAACCATACCTAACATCATACTATTTATCTAACCATCATATCATCGCATCATACCATAATACCTTACCATCAACTAATCATCAATCATACCATACCATCATATTATAATAATCATACCAAACCATAAACTTTTACTGCTTGTAAAAACCTTTATCCAAAAATTTTAAATAGAAAAACTTCCTTCAAACTGATCATACAAAAACAAAAAATTCTTTGTCGAGCTCTGAATTCTCGAACTATTTCTGTTTGTTCTTTCTTTGTTTCTTTTAAGCAACTTTTAAATTTAATTGTCGCTGATACCTTTTAAATTGGTCATGCATTGAAAGCAATTCGGACAGTTTGTTGGTTGGATACACATGTCTTTTTACCGCCAGTTTTTTGTGAAGAAAAGACAAGGTATATATTTCATGATTAATATGAAATTATTAATATGTATGACCGACCCCCCTTACTTTTGCAATAGGAACATTTATCCCTTAGGGACCTATTCCCTCCGACCCCTTCTTAGGAAGATCCCATAATGTAATAATTTTAATGATTTTATGAAAATATCATACACCAGCAGACATTCGAGTTTTAAGCGAAGCATCCGAATGTCTGAATGGTGCTTTTATATCTATTAGCAATCGTGACAAGCTGTGCTTAGCACCAATCGTTGTTTACGAACTCGATTGGTATGCATGCGTTCGAGTGGCAAGAAATGACGAATGTTCTCATGCAGATCTCTGGCTGCAACACACTATAGCATATTCAATATAAGCTTTACAAACTCACCCAAACTAAGAGAGTGAGAATGTTAATTCTCAAAGCTTGTAAAATTACTTTTATTTACTTTTATACTTGTTAACATTAAAAAAAAACCAACGAACTTGAGAACCTCCTCCTTTATGAAGTCGGTAGCTTCAGTTAATAATAGCTAATAGCTTAAGCAACTTATCAGTAGGGCTCTTCAATTTCCTTTGCAAATAGTCTTGCTACAGAGCAAATGTAAAATATATTTGCACCTTTTGCAATAACAACAATAAATTAGGGCAATCCACAATCTTGTGTATTTGAGATTGTAAATTCGTGCAATTGTAAATATTTCCCATCAGTTGTGAATGGTCATTTCGGGCTTACTTTAAAACACGTCTTTTTGCCTTTATTTTTTTTCCCGATCAGCTGTCCGTTTGCAATTCAGTATTGCATTTGTATAGTAAATAATAACTATGGGTTTTAAGTGTTGCATATTTGCAAATATATTATTATATTATCATTTGCAAAAGCATAGTAAGTGCATCTCTGTATGCGTATATTTTTCAAATGTTATGATGCAAGACCTTTTGCACAAGATTGTGAATCGCCGTATTGTACTCAATTTCTGTTCAAGTTCCTGTGTAAATTTTATTGCATCATAGCAAATGAAATATATTTGCACCTCATTTCATGCAATTACTGCACTAAATTGTATTAAATTTCATTTGCAATGCCTTGACATCAATGCTAAACCGAAAACCCATTCCATACTTATAATCTTAACATGCTCTCACATTAGTGCAAAACTCTCACTTCAATAATAAAAAATCATATTTTACAATATGCCATATATAGCCTAACCAATTTATAAGTGGTAAGGGCTGTTCAGGTTCCTGTGCAAATGGTCTTGCATCATAGCAAATGTAATATATATTTCTACCTTTTGCAATCACAACAAAAAGATGTACTCAATTTCATTTGCAATGACTTTGCATAAATACTATACGAGAAACCTATTGCATTTATTTACAACAAGCTCTCACTCCATTTCAAATACTTTCAATAAAATGTGTTTGACTGCTAAAAATTGAAAGTAAAAATATATTTTGAAAATGGAATGAAGAAAAATAAAAATAAAAATAATCAAAAAAGAAAAAAATTAAAAATAAAATATGTGCAACTTATTGTAAAGAAACAGTCGATTTAGTGCTAAGTTATATCTTTGCAACATAGCTGGTGCCTGTAATTGATGCAAGTGCTCAATACTTACCCAAGATTGCAAAGTCAACCTGGGTCTAATGCACGTTCACAATTTTTGGCAAATAAATATAATTGCTTAGACATTTTGCTAGCTCATTTGCACCGGATCATGCCTAATTTGTTATTGTGAATGTCAAAAATATGTATACTAAAAATATAGATTTTGTTCACAAACACACAATGCAATACCAAATCATCTCAAATCATCCAAATCTCAAATCAATTGCCTTAAGCAATAGGGGTATTCACGATCCGGTGCATTTAGGTTGGCACAAATGCAGAAATGCAAAATTGCAGTTTACAACAACAAAATACACGTACGTCAAAAAACTGCAAGTCTGCAATTCTACACTAGCTTTGTCTTGTGCCCTTGAGGACTTTTGCAGTTGTGCACTTATGTACTGTCAAATCATTTGAAAGATTTTTATTAGTGATAAAAAATTCGATACTTAATATACCAAAACCGGCCAAGACTAAGTTGTATATTTTAGTTTTGCAACTTGTTTTATGCAACTTTGCTTCTTAATTTATGGCGGGTGGCTAACAAAACATTCTTCTGACATTTAAGTTTTGTTTTAAGAATCTGCGCAAACAAGAATGGGGTGTGCTCACGGTTATTGAATTGCAATTCTGCAAATCTACAAATCCGCATTTATGCACAGCAAAGTGCACTGCATCGTGAATACCCCTAATATATTTAAAAAAAAAATGCAAAGAAAAAATATAAATCTATGCACTAAAGATTTATTTCGTACAGCCTCCTACATATTTATTTCTTGTTTTTTTAACTTCCTGACTGGAGAATTAGTTGGTTCCACAGCGTTAGTGAAGTGGCTAGACACTGGAAGTGTTAAATTAAGCAATTGTCCCCTTCCTATGACGTGCATACGTAGAACTCATCAGTTAAATCCAATGAAAGTAGATTAAATTGGAACTAGTAACGTATACCTAGGGACTCCTGAAATCTCCAGTTCAGAACTAGTGCCATATACTGCGGGATACTAGTTCATTTTTGTTATCAATATAAACTGTCACTAATACTAGGTGAAATCTTACATTTTGTATAATAGTGAGTTTTTATTTATTTAAATAAATTTATATTTTTTTTGTTGTAATTATGTTAAATATAATTAATAAAAAATTATGAAATAAAAAAAGTTCGACATTATAACAAAAGCAACTGATGAGAATAAATAAATTATTTCATTTTTACTTTTTTATTAAAGTGGTTTTTTTTTTGTCATTTAGATGTTGGATTTTATGGAAAAAATTTGTTCTTAATTATATAGTATTGAGTGTAGTTTTGTTAGACTTGTTGTTGTTGTTGTTTCTTACAACAATTTTTATTTATTTTTAGTTGTTTTAGAAACAACATTCAACAACAAGGTGCACACAATTTACTACAATTGCTTGAAAACTTCAAGATGGTGCTGATGGTAATGGTTGGTGATGCCGTGGATGTGTTTTTGTGTTTGTTGTTGTTGTTGTGGTTTTTAGTACTGGTGCTGGTGGCGTAGATACTACTGGTTGTTAGCAACGTTAAAGCATTTTGTAGTCTTTCACATACGAAAGACTTAAAAGCATTTGCGGTGCACAATTCCTGGACCAGATTCATCGTACTCCTGCTTGGAGATCCACATCTGTTGGAAGGTGGAGAGGGAAGCCAAGATAGAACCACCAATCCAGACGGAATACTTTCGCTCAGGTGGAGCAATGATCTTAATCTTGATCGTAGATGGAGCCAAGGCGGTGATTTCCTTCTGCATACGATCAGCAATACCTGTGAAAGAAGAAATAAGTGGATAGGGATTGGAATAGAAGAAGCATTAATTTCTGTGTGCATAGTTGTGGTGAATATGAAGCGTAGGCAAACGATTGTGCGGGATGGAGCTACCCACCTGGGTACATTGTGGTGCCACCGGACAACACTGAGTTGGCATACAGATCCTTGCGGATGTCGACGTCGCATTTCATGATCGAGTTGTAGACTGTCTCGTGGATGCCGCACGATTCCATGCCCAAGAACGATGGCTGGAACAGGGCCTCGGGACAGCGGAAACGCTCATTACCAATGGTGATGACCTGACCGTCCGGCAATTCGTACGATTTTTCCAACGATGTTGAAGCGGCAGCGGTTGCCATTTCCTGTTCGAAGTCCAGTGCTACGTAGCACAGCTTCTCCTTAATGTCACGTACGATTTCACGCTCAGCGGTGGTGGTGAACGAGTAGCCACGCTCGGTCAAGATCTTCATCAGGTAATCAGTCAAATCGCGACCGGCCAAGTCCAGACGCAGAATGGCGTGTGGTAGGGCGAAACCTTCGTAGATGGGCACGGTATGCGAGACACCGTCACCAGAGTCCAAGACAATACCGGTTGTACGACCGGAGGCGTACAGGGAGAGAACAGCCTGAATAGCGACATACATGGCTGGCGAGTTGAAGGTCTCAAACATGATCTGGGTCATTTTTTCGCGATTAGCTTTGGGGTTGAGTGGGGCTTCTGTGAGTAGAACGGGATGCTCTTCGGGAGCTACACGCAACTCATTGTAGAAGGTGTGATGCCAAATTTTCTCCATATCATCCCAATTTGTGATAATGCCGTGTTCGATGGGATATTTAAGTGTGAGAATACCACGTTTGCTCTGTGCCTCATCACCGACATACGAATCCTTCTGACCCATACCGACCATCACACCCTGATGGCGTGGTCGACCAACAATTGAGGGGAATACAGCACGTGGTGCATCGTCACCGGCAAAGCCAGCCTTGCACATACCAGAACCATTGTCGATGACAAGAGCACCCGCATCGTCGTCACACATTTTGGCAGTTAATTAATTTGTTTAAACCTAAGAAAATGAAGAGAAAATAAAAAATGATAATTTTTTAATTGGATTTCACTGCACATAGGTGAGATATGGCACCATAGACGTGAGAGCTTGCAAGAATGTTGTGTAGCAACGTTGAAAGGTATTTCGGGTCGATGCTGGAAAAATTAAGGAGATAGAGAGAGAGAGAAAGAGATAGCGGGAATCTGGAACAAGGAGCAATCTGGAGTGGCGAATTTGGTATGCATAAGAAATTTTGGAATGGAGTAGAATATTTGGAATATTTTAGGTGGCTAGAGAAAGTAACTCTTAATTTTTCCCTTTAAAAAAATTTATTGGTTTCAGGACTTCATGACTTACGGGAACATTCTAGTCTAGAAATTTGAAAAAATCGAAAATCTTTTTAGATAGTCTAAGCATTCAAAAATGTGTCCTTAAAAGGATGCCTTAAAATTCGAATTATTAACGAAGCTATAGTATTTTTAGTGACGCAACGAATAAACCGGCTGAGAGAAAACTCAAAAAGTTCAACTCGTTTACCTCGAAACTACTTTTCCAATATGACCCGGACTAGAATTATGAAAAAATGTTGTTTTTTATGTTTTTAAAAAATTCAACACTCCTAAAAAAAGCCCAAAAATAACTTTTTTCAAATAGTCCGGGATATAGCGACATTCTTAATAATTAAGAATCCTTCTGTTTTTCAGATGACTAGAAGGGTTGAAATATTGTTAAGATAGAGACACCCTTTTTATACCAGCCCCCTCCCCCCTTCAAATAGTCCGGGATATAGCGACATTCTTAATAATTAAGAATCCTTCTTTTTTTCAGATGACTAGAAGGGTTGAAATATTGTTAAGATGGAGGCACCCTTTTTATACCAGCCCCCTCCCCTCCCCCCTTAAAAATCAAAATTGAATGAGTTTTAAAATGGACTAATTGAAGTGTTTTGAAAGTCATATTCCCGACTAACGGTAAGTTTTTTAAAATTGTTTCAGTCACTTTAAAATCTTTCGAAGTCAAATACACGTTAATTGTAAATTTGGAGAAGAATTTGGAATAAAGTTGGAATAGTATGGAAAATTCGTCATATAACAAGTTTAGAAAAACCACAAAATATTAAATTTCACAAAATATTAAACTGTCTATAAAAGGTTTTTTAGATTTCAACACTTTTGGGAATTTACTTCGGAATAACTGAGTTTTCGAAATACTCGAAAAGTTTATCCATCAATGCTTTCAACGCTGTGAAGCTTTATGGAACTTTCAAGCCCCTCTTTATTATTTCCATATAAAAATTATGGATTTAGAGGAGATTTTTCACCAATGTCGTCAAAAATTTCGAGGTTTTTGGGAGCCTCGATTTTGATAATTAAAGTCACCGAAATATCCACTTTAAAAAATATCCATAGCAGGTTAAAGTTTAGGATGAACATAAAGCTCGCTTTCAAAAGATCGGAGCTCGTTAGTTCAAATGGGTTTTCCTTTAGACGTATAAGTCTAACAGCTGGAACTAACAGGCGTTGGAAATAGCTCGTTTACAGTTCTACGATAAATGATTGGCTCAGCATCAGTTAAGTCAGCAGCAAATAATGTAACGTCCAGTTTCACCAGTGAACACTTTGAGACAATTTTATATGAATTTTCTTCTTCTTAACCTCCAAAAAAATTCGAAAATTTATTTTCACCATTTTCAACAGAATGTAAAATTTCGCAAAATTTGCTTCATTATTTGTCAAAGCTGTAATCAAAGCTTTTTTGGCTTCTTCCTCACATTGAACTTTTCATTTCAACTCCATACACAATACTTCGTCTTTTCGGGTAGTGCCCCATTTTTTTTTCGAGTGTCACATTTCACTGTAATCTATGATCTTCAAAATAGTTTTCGAGCGTATTTTTAAACGTTGCGTAATTTTCACATTCCGCGGTATTTTGAATAGAGCGCCAACTTTTCATTGGACACGTGCCGTTATTCTTATTCGAAATATTGATGAATAAATTTTTGAATCGATATCGAGTTTCAGCGACTTCTAAATGACTTCAATGTTCGTCTAGGTTTCAAGTTCTCATAGGATAGGATGTTGTGGACTTTGGATCTTGGAAGGATATCCTTGTACACACTTTTTATGCATTCACTGCCTTTTTTTTTAATTTATTTTTTTTTTAATTTTTGAAAATTTTTTCTAAAATCGTAATATTTTTCAAGTACTTTATGTATCTCTCTTTTAATTCTTTAGTCCTTTTTTTCCTTACACACCTCTAAAGCCAACAAAACTGAAAAATTTGTTTTCACAAATTTTTGAACTCTCGTATCTTTGTTGGCGGCTTAACTCAACAACAAATAGAACGGCGAGTGCAGCGTAGAGCCTTTATATCAAAAAATGCTCGAACAAAAGATTGCCGGATTTTGGCAAAATAAAAAAATTGTCACAACTACAAAAACAAACCGCAGGCAAATCGATGTAAATGAACTCACACTATCATAGAAATAAATTGCAATAGCTTCGCACAATCAAACGCGCCACTGGGAATCAATCCATATATGCAGTTCTTTGATTTTAATGCAGTGCGTTGCGCTACAGTGGGTATTATGCGACATAGATATGAGTCGGTTTACAAATCTTCGGCTTACAAGTAAAATTGACCAACTGAAGAAACATAGTTCGTGAGAAAAAGCAAAACAAGTTTTTATTCCTATGAAGGACATTGTGTTTCATTTTAAATTTGGTCTCTAAAAGGTCCGAAATACCGAACTGAAATAGTAAATATTCAGTATTGCCAGAAATATTTTCCACCATTACAACATTATACTGCAAATTTACATGACACGATATCACATCATATAAAATGAGATAATACGATATTTTATGTTATGACGTGATATCACATGATCGGATAATATGCAACATAGATATGAGTCGGTTTGTAAATATTTGATTAAAATTTATGAAGTTTTTAAAGCTATGATGGGACTACATGCATTTTTGTAAAAGGAAATCTCATGACATGACATCATATCATATGAAATGACGTAATTTGATATGGTATGGTGTATCATCACATCACATGATCGTGCCATGAAATAAGGATTATATCATATAAAATGTCATGGTATTACATCACATGAAATGAAATGACATTAAATGAAATCGAATTACATCAGATGGTATGAAACATCGCAAGATACATCATATTTTATGAAAGGATATGACATCACATCATATTTAAAGACATAATATAACATTTTATGGTATGACATGATTTCATATGATCGAATATTATGAGATATAGATATGAGGCGGTTTGTAAATATTTGATTTAAATTTATGAAGTTTTTCAAGCTAATGATGGGACTACATGCACTTTTTTAAAAGGAAAACTCACATGGCATGACAGCACATCATATGAAATGACAAAGTATGATATCTTATGGATGAAAAAGAATATGATATAACATAGCATTATATCATATTAAATGACATGGCATCACATCATATGAAATGACATGACATTATATGAAATTAAATTACATCACATCGTATGAAACATCGTATGATACATCATACTATATGAAAGAACATGACATCAGATCATATAATAAAATCAACTCACATCACAGCAAAGCTCATCACAAAACAGAATATTATATAAAACAAGTCAAGCCTTAGCCAAGTCAAGTCAAGTCCAAGTCACATCCAAGCTAAGTCCAAGTCAAGTTCAAATCAAGTTTAAGTCTAAGTTTAATACAAGACAAGCTTAAGTCAAGTCCAAGTTAAGTTCATAACATAAGTCAAATCAACTCAAATTTAAGTCAAGTCAAGTCCAAGTCAAGATAATTTATGTTAATTCTTAGTTAAGTTCGTACGAGTTAAAGTCAGAATCAAGGCCAAATTATGTTCAGTCCAATTCAATAACAAGTCAAATAGAAGTCAAGAACAGGTTGGTTCATATTTTAAGTCGATATGTAAAATTTAATAACTTTGAAATTTATCAGCTGATTGACTTGAGTAGACAGTGTTTTGAAACGTCAATTCAGTGCAATTTTAACCATGAATCGCTTCACACCAAAACACAAGATCTTCAAATTAGTGGGGTAAATTTCTTTTTGTGGGATTATTTGAAAAGCAAAGAGTACGCCAGCAAGCGTTAGACCAGTGACAAAATATTTGTGCCGAAATCATCGCTTTATCGCCCAATATGCTCGAAAAGTGAAAAAGTGCACATTTTGCTTTGATCAATAGAAACGGCAGCCACATGATTGATATTGTATTTAAATACTAGTCAAAAAAAAAAAAAAAAAAAAAAAAAAAACAAAAATTGAACGGACTAATTAAATGGAAAAACCTCATGCATGGAAATCGGTTGTTTCTTTTTTAAAATTATTCAATGGACAGATACCGACATAAAATATGGTGCACCCTGTATAAGTCAAGTAAAAATCCAAAGCAAAGTTCAAGTTTTTGCAGTTAACTAATGTCAACTTGAAGCAAAGTCAAGGTAAATTCCAAATCATGTTCAAATTCACCGCAACCAAAGTCCGAGGTAACTTTCAGTTATCATCAATAAATCAAATATAAGTCAACTCGAAGTCAAGTTCAAGTCAAATTAAAGTCATTTCCCATAACACAAATACAAGTCAAATTTAAACCAAATCCAAATCAAGTTCAAGGCAAGAACCAAATTCGAGTGAATTTAAGTTCAAATCAAAATAAAACTCAAAATTAAACTCAAAATCAAATTCAAAATCAAAATCAAAAACAAAATCAAACTCAAAATACAAATCCAGATCCAAATTCAAATCCAAATCCAAATCCAAATCCAAATCCAAATCCAAATCCAAATCCAAATCCAAATCCATATCCAAATCCAAATCCAAATCCAAATCCAAATCCAAATCCAAATTCAAATCCAAATCCAAATCCAAATCCAAATCCAAATCCAAATCCAAATTCAAATCCAAATCCAAAGTCAAATCCAAATCCAAATCCAAATCCAAATCCAAATCCAAATCCAAATCCAAATCCAAATCCAAATCTAACTCCAACTCCAACTCCAAATCCAAATCCAAATCCAAATCCAAATCCAAATGCAAATCCAAATCCAAATCCAAATCAAAATCAAAATCAAAATCAAAATCAAAATCAAAATCAAAATCAAAATCAAAATCCAAATCAAAATCAAAATCAAAATCAAAATCAAAATCAAAATCAAAATCAAAATCAAAATCAAAATCAAAATCAAAATCAAAATCAAAATCAAAATCAAAATCAAAATCAAAATCAAAATCAAAATCAAAATCAAAATCAAAATCAAAATCAAAATCAAAATCAAAATCCAAATCCAAATCCAAATCCAAATCCAAATCCAAATCCAAATCCAAATCCAAATCCAAATCCAAATCCAAATCCAAATCCAAATCCAAATCCAAATCAAAATCAAAATCAAAATCAAAATCAAAATCAAAATCAAAATCAAAATCAAAATCAAAATCAAAATCAAAATCAAAATCAAAATCAAAATCAAAATCAAAATCAAAATCAAAATCAAAATCAAAATCAAAATCAAAATCAAAATCAAATCAAAATCAAACTCAAAATCAAAATCAAAATCAAAATCAAAATAAAAAAAAAAATCAAAATCCAAATCCAAATGAAAATCAAAATCAAAACTGAAATCAAAAATCAAGAAGCAAAAATCAAAAATCAAAAATCAAAAATCAAAAATCGAAAATCGAAAATCAAAATCAAAATCAAAATCAAAATTAAAATCAAAATCAAAATCAAAATCAAAATCAAAATTTAAAATCAAAAATCAAAAATCAAAAATCTAAATCAAAATCAAAATCAAAATCAAAATCAAAATCAAAATCAAAATCAAAATCAAAATCAAAATCAAAATCAAAATCTAAATCAAAATCAAAATCAAACTCAAAATCAAAATCAAAATCAATATCAAAATCAAAATTTAAAATCAAAAATCAAAAATCAAAATCAAAATCAAAATCGAAATCGAAATCAAAATCAAAATCAAAATCAAAATCAAAATCAAAATCAAAATCAAAATCAAAATCAAAATCAAAATCAAAATCAAAATCAAAATAAAAATCAAAATAAAAATCAAAATTAAAATCAAAATCAAAATCAAAATCAAAATCAAAATCAAAATCAAAATCAAAATCAAAATCAAAATCAAAATCAAAATCAAAATCAGAATCAAAATCAAAATCAAAAATCATAAACCCAAAATAAAAATTATAATAAATAAATAATTGGTCATTTCAGCCCTTAAAAGGACTTTAACCTTGCTTCTTATGATCAATTGTGTTGTGCGTGTTATTAAGTTTGTACACAATTGACCGAGAACCGGACCTAGAGGCTTAACGCCGACTCCGAACCTCGGTGAACGGAATGTTCTTGTTCTCAAGAAGCTTTACATGGCATTCTGATTACTCTCTGAGGTTTTCCATTGTCTGCAAAGAGGTGGCGGCCGTACAGAAAAATCCTTTTAATTCAAATAATTTTCTGTCGCTGCTGGGATTCGAACCCGGGTCTCCAGGTTCGTTGACATAGAGGCCACGCACTTTAAATTATATTAATTTTATATAATTTTATATATAAAAATTTAATAAATAAAAACCTAGAATTAAAAATTTATACTGAACCAAATATTGTTCTTAAAATCAAAGAATCTCGTCCATAAAGCGAAATTCATTGATTTTTAAGAACTTTTCATTGCCCCAAAGAACGAATTCTTTGGTTCAATGAATCGTTGTTCTTAATTTTAAGGAACAGTTCATTGTTCGTGTTCATTAAAATTTTGTTCCAGTTCTTGTGTTGTAATATCTAAAAAACCATTAGAGAATTTTATCTCAATATGAAAATGATTTTTTAAAATATATCTTGATATTGTTTTAAAATTTCTAAGGACAGACTAACTTATTGTAACAGTTGTATGTGTCATTAGTTAATCGTTTTTCTTCATAACATATCAAAGAAATAACGTAAGAACAACGATTCATTGAACCAATGAACTCGTACTTTGGACCAATTTTAATGTATAATACATTGGGACAAAGAACTTTTTCTTTGTCATTAAGTACGTTTTTGGTTCTGTGTAGAATACATAAAATCTAAATTCAAAAACCAGAAAAGTCCAGTGTCGTCTTATAAATGTATGGCGAAAATATCGATTGTAGCGCCCCAAAACTCACGTCACGCATACCAATAGCGACACCAATACAACCAACAACAAGAACAATAAACTAATTGCTCTGTGCGCTAATTCAATTAACTAAAAACCAAAAACAACACATCCATAGAATTTGTCGCATTGCAAATACTCAAAATTTCTGCTCCCAAAATCTAAATCTAAAGAATCGATAAGCGAATCATTGTTTTTTCTTTTTGCTTGATAGCTAAGACAAAAAGTGTCAACAGCAACAACAATGAAGTTATGCTCATCATTAACAACAGCAGCAGCAGCCAGCAAAATGATGCTGTAGACATCAACAACAGCAACAGCAACAACAACAACAACAACAACAACAACACCTGCATGCTTCGTTGAATTTGTTGAATTTTAATCGATTCGCTGATTGTCTGTCTGTCTATTCGTTTGTCTCTCAGACAATCTAGTATTTGAACGCTAAATACACGAGGATGCGTAGCAACATCTTTAAATAGAAACCGAACCTTAGAAGGACTGATTCGAGAGCGCACGTTGCTGTTGTCATTGCCTTTGCTGCTATTGCTGCTGCTGCTGCTACTACAAGCAACAACATGCAGTGAATGCGCAAGAAACAACAAAAATATCAAGACAACATCAAGGTTGGTCACTTCAAAGAAGCCAGGTTGCTACTGCAGAGTGCTAAACAAGGAGAAAACAGAGCAGAAGAGGAAGAATTACAGAATGTGAACCGAGGAACCTATAATAGAAACAGGCGCATTTAGATAATAAACATTGCTCAAAATTGTGCTGCTGCTATGTTGCAACATGTGCGCTAGCTGCTTATTGCGCTGCTGCGCAGCTCTTGTTAGCACATTTATCAAAACCGCCAAAACAATCTAGTCCGGTCCGTTGTGTTTAGGTCCTGCTCGATCCACCACACCGCATTCGCACACTCATTCGCTTAGTTTTTGAGTTATTACACTGCTATTTTAGTTGCAATGAGGAATCAATCTTTGTCTCCTTCAGCCTCAGCCAGTTGTTTCTGTTTCATCTGCTATTTTTATTGAAATCTTTGTTGTCTCTTCTTTTTTTTTTATTTAAACGCGCGATTCCACCTTATTGAGCAATAATTATTTTCAATTGTTTTGATTTTATTCTATTGCAATTTTACTAAAAATAGTTGTCATAAAAATAAACAATTGATTCAATCGATCGATCGATCGGAAGTAAAAGTGTTCGAATGAGTGTGAGTTTATTCTTTTTGTTTTTAATTGATGTGATAATCATTGGTTTTTTTTTTTTTTTTTGTTTAAAGCAACGTAACTGTTTTATTGTACGACCGAAGAACGAATTATCTCCGTAATGTGAGGTTCTATTGGGCATCAAGGCAATGGTATAGGGATAGGCTTGGTGCACTGCCCGAGTGGACCTAGGAAACACACGAGCTGATGGCGTCAGGTCATATACCTCCCTTGAGAGTTGAAAGAAGATGAAATGTTTTCATCCCCTATCAGATATATCGCACGTCGTTGAATTCGGTCCAGAAGCTCCAAATAAGATCTTGAAGCTCCTGCCAAAATGTGCGAATTGAGGTATAGATCACGCGTAGGTCAGTTGGAGTTTTTTTTTTTACACCGTTTTAAAAACCTAGGCACTTGGGCGCTTCTTTCGACACATCAAAAATGTGATGATTCCAGATCAGATCTGATTGATATGCCCAGAACATCAAAAGCATCCGACTCCGCGAGATCCACACCGTTCATATTGAGGGGTGCTAAGGGGCAATTCACTCGTTTGTGGATTAACAAACAACTCTGAGTCTTGCTAGCATTAAACTGAACTCTATTAGCAAGCCCCCACTCGGAGATTTTTTCCAAGTCATTAAGCAGTGTGTCATTCATATTAAGCCTCTTTATCTCAATATCCAAAGAGCTCGGGCGTTTTTTGAAAAAATTTGAATAACAAATACTGCTGTCAACCGCAAATGAGTGAATTGGGTTATGAGTCAATGACAGAAGGCCGTTAAAAACCAGAAACAAAGTTGGCGATAGGACTGAACCCAGCGGCACTCCGTACGCTAGTTGTCATAAAAATAAACAATTTATTGTTTAGCAACAATGGCATGTTCACTGGACGAAATGCCGTCGACCACGACACGAATCAACCTCTCCTTAAGAAAACATGTGATCCATCGAGCAAAAGTTAGCACCAACACCATATGCAATTAATTTTGACACAAGTCCTTTATGCCACACTCGGTCAAACGCCTTAGAAATATCCAGAGCAACAACCCTGCTTTCACCAAAGAAGTGAACACATTTGTTCCATTTCTCCGTGAGGAATGCCATTAGGTCACCAGTAGAGGAAGCCCTTCGGAAGCCATATTGACGGTCACTGAGCAATTCATTGCGCTCCAGATTGTAAAGAGTGTGTGACCCATACACCAGAGAGCCCTGGTTCAATTCCATCTGACACAGAAAGTTTTTTCAATTGAATTAATTTTTTTGTTCGGCCGTCACCTCTCTGCAGACAATGGCAAACCTCAGAGAGTAAATAATGTCATGTAAAGCTTCTTGTGGCGTCCGTGGCGTAGTTGGTTAAAGTACGTGGCTGCTATGTCAACGAACCTGGAGACCCGGGTTCGAACCCCAGCAGCGACAGAGAATTATTTGAATTAAAATAATTTTTCTGTACGGCCGCCACCTCTCTGCAGACAATGGCAAACCTCAGAGAGTAATCAAAATGCCATGTAAAGCTTCTTGAGAATAAGAACATTACGTTCATCGCCGTTCGGAGTCGGCGTTAAACCTGTAGGTCCATTTCTCGGTCAATTGTGTTTAAACTTAATAACACGCACAACACAATTGATCATAAGAAGCTAGGTCAAAGTCCTTTCAAGGGCTGAAATGGCCAGTTATTTATTTTTTTTTTTTTTTAAAGCTTCTTGTGAACATGCACATTAGCCGTTCGGAGTCCGTATAAAACTAGTAGGTCCAGTTCTCGATCAATTGCGTCCAAACATTTACGCACAACACAATTTCATCATAAGAAGTTCGGTCAAAGTCCTTTCAAGGGCTGAAATGGCCGGTTTATATATTTATTTTATAGAAGATGTGATCTATATAGATTTATTGCAAGAAGTTAATTTTGGAAAATTTTGAGTTGTGCCTGCTTTGCATTCGAGTGTCATATGTTCATTTTTAAAGGCCTAACCAATATAGACGATTTGCTCCGTAACGAGTGAAGACGAAAATGTTCGCTTAAATGCATTTCAATGTTGTAACCCAAAATGAACAAACGTAAACTTATCGAAACTAAACGAAAAGGTTTGACGAGACGCTCTGTTCCGTAACAACCGAACTTTTAGCATCTCAACTCGTCAACAACAGCTGTGCAGAGTAGTGTTTTTCTTTTTTCAGACGATTGGAGGTTAAATGTCAAAACAGATGTAACGATTGCAAACGTTCAGCAAGTTGCAATCGTCTCGTTTCGTCTATTTTGGTTAGGGCTTAAGCCTATGGAGTTTGCTTTTTTAAATCAAACGTATAAAATATTTCAATCTGCCGAAAGTAAACGTCAAGAAGTATTATTCCTATGGCTAATGCTTGCAATTTCGGGATAAATAATTAAGAATCGTGAGATTTGAAAAGCTGAGAAAATCAATTTTTCACATACACCAAGAAGTTGACTCTAACGTAGACACATCTATAGGTTTTGACGTGACAGTGTTTCTATATCCTTGACCTTATTTTTTTCCTATCCTTTGTTCCCAAACTTGTCCACATCCGTATTCTTATATTTGTCCTACTAATTGTCCTTTTTCTTGAATTCGAACTCCTTTCCTTATCCATGTTCCATATTTTTTCCCAATCTTGTCACATATCTTGTCCTAAGTATGTCCAAATCTTTGTTGCATACGTTGTCTTAATAAATTTCCCAATTTCGTCGTTAATATTGTTTTATGTGTGTCTAAATCTTTGTCATTACCCTTGTCCCATCCTTGTGTGAATTACTGTCCTAATCCTTGGCCAATTTCATCCCAATCTTTGCCATCATCTTTTTTCGAATCCCTATCCTCATATATTTGTCCCTATTTTAATTTCAATCTAATTTCTTCTATTCGTATTTTTATTCCTGCTTTTACTTTGTATTATGTTTGGTGTACATACATATGTTACTTTAAAGGGTTCCCTTAAAGCCCTCATGAAGCCATTTATTTTTATTTTTATTTTTATTATGCGACCGTAAGCCTCAGCTTTACTGTCGTGCCATAAAATTCTCATCCATCACGGAGTTATAATTCCATGCAACCTTTTTTCATTATTGTTGCATTTTAACTGCTTTAAGCGGTTAACAACGTGGTTTCGAGGGTGCAAAAATATTTTTTGTTTTATTTTTGTCTTAAGGTCAAGTATATTTGTGTTTTATAAAATTTACCGCACCGTCGAGTGATAATTCCATGCAACGCCGTTGTATGATTGATGCATTTTCGATATTTTAGCGGCTCTCTCCGCGGTCTCATGGCATCATGCATTTTTTTTTCTGTTTTTGTCATGAGGGTTAAGAACCACCTTGTAATGACAGATAATAATTTTCGCCGTAGCACCCTCCGCGTCCTGATGACGTAATAAATTTCTTATTTATGTTTGTAATAAAATCAAGGAATTAACCTTTACTGTCGTATTATTACTTTTATCATAACACCTATACTGATTGAGTGACAATTCCATGCGACGCCAATGCATTTTGGAAAAATGTTTTTTCCAACTTTTTGGAAACCTGCGTGGTAAAACATATTAAACGTAAAGTTGACACGACAAAAATAAATTCATATGCAAGGTCTTATTATGCCTTATTTCGCGTAACTAAAAGTTCAAAACTTTCTCAAACGATTCAACTTTTTTTAAAAGTTTCAATTTTTTTTTCTGTATTATTTTCACAAAACTTTGTGCCAAAAATTTTAGAAAACTGGGTTTTTTGTAAAAGGTTTTGAACTGTTAATTAGGCTGATTGTATTTGTAAATATGATCTTCAAAATACTAAAGCATTTAAGGTGTCATCGTCCAGACTTGACCAAAAAATTTCTAGCGGAAGAGAAACATCTCTCTTACTCGGTTGCTTAATTGAAGTGAAATGTTTTAAAAATTCTTGTATCGCATTTAAATTTATGGAAAAGTTTGAAAAAATCAATCAAATATAGGAATTTGAAGGCAATCCCCGCATCTCGAAAACCCTGGAATTATAGAGCTGATAATCCCAGGACTGTTGGGACTGGAAAAAGTCCGAGAAGCCGGACCTTGCAAGCCCTACCTTTGACGTATTTATTTGACGTTAACTTTTCTGTTAACAAACTCACATTTTTTACATGTTAGAAACAAATATAATGTCACACTTCAGCTTTAACACGCCCTTTAAAAGTTATTCCATGAGCATCAAAGACTGTCTGCTTACGTATTTTGAACCACTGATTCCAAACAACATATTTATTTCTAAATGGATAAAACGATGCGATTTTTTAAGCGACATTTCATTATCATATCTAAGTTTTCAAATTGCTTAGAGCAAACATTTAGCTTCAGATTGTAAACAAGTATTGTCAAAATTTATGAGAACAAATTTATTATTTTTCTAAGATAATACCGAGGGGGTAATGTGAGGCCCATAAACCTGTACCCACATACGACACTGATGTACTCGTTAGTTCTCCACTCGCTACTTACTCGTTGAGAGCATTATGGGAATAATTAAATGCGGCCTAAAAGTATGCAGTGCATAATTTAAGACTTTAGACTAGCGAATTTCGTCATTGATCGAAATGAAGTGCATAGTTTTTATACCGAGCAGCAGCACATCGACGTGTTGGGCGTCACAAACATCAAGAACACGAATGCTGCTTCTTGACCAGTTCGATTTGAAACGCATGCCTTGGACAGACGTTAACATTAACTTATCGGAAGGTAGAGTTAAGACAACTGGTTCTCGTGGCGAGAGAAGACGAATAAGAAGTAGCAGCTTAATAAAGAAAGGTACGCGCTAACGGTGCTGATGACGAAGACTACGATCATGACTACGACGAAGACGGCGATGATCAGTTCTTGGAGCTGTCGCTGTTTTTGTTGTTGCTGCTGTTGTTGGTGTTAGTAGCAGAAAAAGAAAGTGCAAGTGGATGTTTAAATATTCCGAAATGGTTTTTAAGAAACCCGTTGACTGTGTGAGCCGAACAACTGACCTAGTTTCATGCACAATAAGAATGTTTGATTTTCTTTCTTTATTTTTGAGTTTTTTTTTTTAATTTGTTCTTTTTTTCTTCTTTCATTTAACGATGGTGCTTGCTGCCTGTGCTGCTCCTCTTGGTCTTCGATGTTACTACTTCTTGCTGTGTTACTGAAGCGTTGTTTGGTGCTTGGCTGAGCTTGAAGCGCGAGTGTCTGTGATGTGTGTGTGTGTGAATGCGTGTGTGAGTAGGCCTAAAAGAACGTTAGCAAAGCTTTGGTGAAGAAAGGCTGCTGGGCCCGACTTAGCTGGCTAGTGTGTGTGTCACTCGACGAAGAGGAAGCGTCGGCAGTTAGAGAATATGGACCAATTGGCTTATAAAAAAATGCGATAAGCAAGGCAAAAATTTAATTGAATTTTTTTGAGTAAAGTCAGCACTGAACCATGCGTTGACCAACATTCAAGCCTTTGAATATATGTTTGTTTGTTGGTTTCTTTGCTTGTAGCTAAAGATTTTTTAAGCCTATGCGTCCGTGTAAGCGTGCGTTTGTATGTATTTATAACTTTCTGATTTTTATTTCACATTAAATGAAGAAAGAGCAGAAGAAAATACATAAAAAAACAAAAGATTCTATTTAAATTGCTTTTACTCTGTTTCACACTCGATGGCAGCCGCATTTTAATGATTTTGATTCTTGGCGTGCTTTCTGTGCTGCTTGGTCTTCTTTAATATTTTGTATGTTTTTGTTTTTTTTTTTTTAGTGTGTTTTTTCTTTCTCTTTTTTGTGAGCACAGCAAAAACTTTCGATTGTCTGAACAGTTAAGTTTTTTAGGTTTGTGCTTAAATATGTATGTAATTGGGTCACGTCGGATAGGAAACTGATTTGTTTTATTTTTTTTTTTTTTTTTTTGCTGTACATATTTTATTTTGTTCTCATTCGGATTAATTTAAGCTCAGCTTCTTTCTTTCAACATATGACATAGAATTGTTTTTCTCAAGTATTTTTGATTGGTTTTGGTTTAAATATTGTGTGTGTTTTTTTTTTTTTATTTCATACTTAGTTGAAATTAATGAGTTCTATTTTTGGTTTACATCTTTTTTTTTTTGGTAACTGTGTGTAGCCTTAGAAGCAACGTTTTAAAAGTGAAAAGAAATTCTTGTAAAACTACTCATTGAAAAGCGCACTAATCGCGTTCGCTGCTTAAGTCTTTCGTTTTTAAAGCTCAGCTGCTGTTTGATATGTTGGAATAAATGTTTTTGTTAATCAAAATAATGAATATCGTACAAATTTTGCATAAAAATTAACTAAATTTTTTTAATTAGCAATTCTGAACGCTCCTTTTATTCCTAATCGATTATTGTGATTAAATTTGTTACCTAGATTTCTTTGGTGCCAAGTTTAAAGCAGAAAGTAAAAAATTTGCTTCTTATATCGTAGGTCAATTTTAAAAGAATTCTCCTTAAATTAATTTTCATTCATTTGTGTAACAAAAGTTCATTTTGTGTAACAATTTGATTCATTTTCATTCACTTGACAAATATTTTATTTAATTTTTACGGTTATAACGATAAACGAAAATTAACCAATATTAAAAATATAAAATATAAGAAAACAAGCCTATAAATTAAAAAATAAAACACTACTAATATCAAGTATAAGCTCGAAGAAGTTTTTTTTAAAAAAGAAAAACTAACTAACAACAAAATTTAGATAAATAGTTGCTGATACAAATTTGTATTGATGTGATGGTCAGTGTAAAAACAAATAAATGAAAATTGAGTTATTCAAAGTTAACCTATAAATTAAAATTGATATGAAAAAATAAATAATGGGCGTATTTATATTATTTTACACGTAGACCATTTCCCAATTTGTCAGTGACTTTTTGAATTTCACGGGCATTAACTTTAAATGCAACACTGGTCCTGTCAACTACCATCTATTAATAGACTACTGTCAAATTTTGAGCAAGCTGCGTCTTTTTATTTGCATTTGACAGCCATTAAAAGCAAACAACCTTGTGAATTTCGAGAAAAATGGAAAAAGGTGAGTTTCGTGTGCTCATCAAGCATTATTTTTAGAGTAAAAAAGGCCATGGCGACAGTTTTTTTGGATGCATGTGGAGTCATTGACATCGATTAATTTGAAAAGGGTAAAACTATTAAAGGCGCATTACATTCACAGCTGTTCAACAGATTTTGGCGACGACAAAATTACTCTTCCTCCATGACAATGTACCGGCGCACACGTATGTAGTTGCTATGCTTAAAATCCACAAATTGGGCTATGAACTGCTACCCCATTTATCATATTTTCGAGGTTTAGGCCCCCTGCAACTATTTTCTATTTCCAAACTTGAAAAAATGGTTCGGCGGTAAGAGATTTGGGTCGAATAAATAGGTCATCACTGAAACAAATACCTATTTTGGGGACCTTGATAAAACATTTTATTTGGGGTAAAAAAAAAATGCAAACACGCTGGACTAAATGTATCAATGTATAAGGAGATTGAAAATAAAACGCTTTTTTGCCGAAATAAATGCCCTTTATTCAATAAGTCACTGGTAAGTAAGTCAAATTGACCTTCTATATTATAAAAATATATAAAAAAAAAAAATATACTTATACTAGCGGACCCTGCAAATGTTTTACTGTCCAATCGTGTTTCAATCTTTTTCATTTTCTTTTCACTTCTAATTTTTATAATTTTCCAAAAAATACCTTAACGAATTTCTGTATTTCGTCAAAATCTTTGGTAAGAATATTTGTTGCTGAAAAAATATTGAAAACCAAAAGTGTCTTTTTTAATGTTCTTTCATATGGTGTGCATAAATGTAGGATTTATTTAAAATTTCTATCGATAAAATTTAAAAACGTATTATCCGATCGAAAAATCAAGCCTATCATAAAAATTTAAGATTTTTTTTTGTTTATTTTTATTTATTTTGTATTTTTGTATTTTTTTTTTTTTGAAAAAAACCTAATGGTGTAGTGAAAGAATCATGACAATTTCTCAATTTGCTTCTGAGTTATATTGTCAAATACCCCTTTAAACACTGCCACAGGAACAACAGCGCCACCTACCGGGGAAAACTTAGAACTTAACAATTTACAGACCCAGACGCACACACACACACCAAATTTCATCAAAATCGCTCAAGCCGTTTAGGAGGAGTTCAGTGACATAGCCATGTACAGAAGAATTATATGTACATATATATATATATATAGATATATGGGGGGTTCTTTGTTAAATCGGCCACCCCCCCCCCCCTCTAAACATCTGAATTTTCGAAATAAAAAGTTCCAGGACGGCTTAAAATTATCCTTGAAATTTCTATTTTTTGCCGGCGTTTTGAACACTTTTTTTTGAAAAGGATGACTAGGCAAAAGAAGAAAACGTTAAAAAAAATGGCTTAGGTTACTTTTTTATTTTCTATTTAATGAAAGAATCTTGTTCCTTACCTAAAAATATTTTGTAAAATAACTTTTTCTAAAAAATTAACCCTTACCAGCAAAAGTGGGCCCAAAAAAAATATTTAATGTTCAAACTTAAACGATTTGTTATTAAAAAAAATGCACTTTAGGGAAAATTTTATAAAACAAAAAGTGCTAAGAATTTGTCAAAATATAAGTAGGGGAGAGTGGTCCCATATTGACCGTCCAAATGGTAAAGACCATAAAGTCATCAAAAATAACTTTTTTGCTGAGTTCAAAGTTGTACTCTGTAGAGGGACAATTTCTCTATGTTTCACGCCGGTTAGTGAGGTTTGTGAGTGTCATTAAGTAGGAGATACCGTGGCAAAAGTAAAAGTCAACGTTTTTGACGTTCTTAAAAATGGTGGTCCGAAACCGACCTCTATATGGCTTGAAGCCGACCCGCTATTGCTGAGAAACATGGGGGGTCGCTATGGTACCACCGGTCGGCATGGGACCACTCTCCCCTACAAATGAAAAAAAAAAATACATTTTGACATTAATAGATTTTTGAGTTTGACCATTTTTTGCAAAATTCGAAAATATCGGAAATGTTTTTTTTAAAAAGTCGCCCATGTAATCTTAATTCATAAACTTCAAGACGAAAACACTTATTCTCCTGCTGGCTTCAATTTATTTCTCTAAATACTTTTGGTTTGATTACTAATTAACTATGGATGCGGTGAACCTATATCTACGATGTTTCGTGCGCACAATGACAAACTCCGAATTCGAGTTTCATCTTAGCTAATCTAATCTTCGAAATATAAAAAACAAAAAATGGAATTTTTTGAACACTGGGTCGATAAACATTAAAGAAAATATTTCGTGTCTAAGAAGTGACGGCGACATAATGGTACAATCCATCTCGAGTAAGCCTGCGTCTTCAACTCAGCAATAAGATCCACTGATCTTTTATCAAAAAGTAACTTAATGAAATTAGCAACGGTCTTTGATGTTGCGGACATATCTTTTGCAGAAATATCAGAAGCCATTATTAGTTCTACACCCAATAGAATTCAGAACACGCCAGATTTAAAAAGATCTCAATAAAACACATCTCCCATTTTTTATGAAATAGTGGAAGTAATCGTCCCCAATGTGAAATAAAATTTATCTGTATCTAGTATCTGCCTCTCCTTTTGCTACAAGGCCACCTGCTGCTACCTCTAGGAAGATTATTAAATATTTTAGAATCTTATGACCCCAATCAGAATGGACCAACTGGATCCAAAAATTATTAATCGCAAACCAAAAATGTAGAAAACCATCTTTAACGCCTGTTTTTCCCCTTGCTACAACGGGCTCTTTCCCCTTGCTAATTCTGCTGCCCCTACCATGATTATTGATTATTTTGGAACCTCATGAACCCAAGCATTGTTTGTGATAGATTTTCCTGGAACTGTTGGTGTAACATTTGTTAAACTTCTTGAGTAGCTGTTTGTTAAAAGTAACTTATTAAACTTTTGAACAATTGATTTAACAGATATATCTCTTTGAAGTTAGTACTTAGGCCTTAAAAAAACACCACTTATTAGTAGATTTTTATAATAATTAAGGGGACATATAGGTTACAAATTTTTAAAAAAAAATTTTTCTTCGGGAATTTCTTTTCATAGAAGGAAAAAAGAGATCGTTGTCAAATTTTGCACATATATTAACTAACATTTAAAGAATACAAAAAATTTTTTTAAATTTCTGAAGCGGTTTTTGACGTTGTTTGATTTTTTAAAAAAAATGTCAAAAAATTGACGGTGTGCAGGATATCACCAGTCTGGAACATCTGAGGAAAAAATAAAAAAAAAAATTAATCCTTGTTTAAGTGGCCACCGCCTGAACTAGGATAATTTTTATCCGCCGAAAAAAAAACAAAATGGCTGCCATTTGAAAAAAAAATCAATTTTCGAGGTTACAAAATCAATCGCCATTTTATTTTTCTTCGGCGGATAAAAATTATCCTAGTTCAGGCGGTGGCCACTTAAACAAGGGTTAATTTGTTTTTTTTTATTTTTTCCTCAGATGTTCCAGACTGGTAATATCCTGCACATCGTCAATTTTTTGACATTTTTTTAAAAAAATCAAATAACGTCAAAAACATCTTCAAAAATTCTAAAAAAAAATTTTTTGAAAGGTAATAAAAAAAAATTGAGAAAATTTCGACATTCTAATCCTTCTTAAAAATGGAGAACTCTTGCTATTTGCAGTAACAATCCACAACAGGCAAAAAATTAAAAGAAAAGTAAAATTTTTAAGACCAATAGAAAGATATAAGGTTTGTTAGAGTATATGCACAACAACAACAACAACAACAACAACAACAATAACGAAGACATTAAAAACAACAAAATAATGTAAATTATATAATTTATTTAAAACTTCTTTCAAAGAAAAAAAAGTGGCTGTTGATTATAGAGATAAATACATAAGAAACATTTTGTTTATATAAACATGTTATGTATAGATATTCTGCTATTTAACCAATGTGGCTGAGGTTGGCTTAACTTGGCTATAAGTAAGAAGAAATGAAAAAAAAAAAAACAACAAAAATCAACTTCATTTTTTATGGCTAAAAGCATTTGCGAAGAAAGTTATAATTCAAGTTAGCAGAAGAAAGCAAAGCGAAGTAAAGTGTGTGTGTGTGTGTGTATGTATTTGAGAAAAGTACCAGAGGAGGGTGTAGAAGAAAAGCAGAAAACGAAAGAAACAAGAAATGATTCTCCCATGGCAGTAGAAGACGCAGCAATCTTAACATGGCTCAAACGAACGGCAGCAAAAAAAAAATTTAAAAGACGGTAGGTATTCGGTAAGAAAGTCGCTGTTGAATTAACAATAAATACGAAACAAAACTCTTACTTTACAATAAATACACAAATATACACACACACACATACACACACATATGCGCACAAGCAGATACTCGACTTACCACTCAGAGCTTTGTAGCAAGAAGCACGTCTTGCAGACAAACCAAAACAATCTCAGCCAGAACGTCATGACTTTCTGGCCAAAAACACAGCGCAAGAGAATACCACGGAACTGAAACAGCTCGGAATGAAACACAACATCATCGATGAAAGCATTTCTAGCCAGCTAAAGCCAGCCAGAACCACCGAAAGAAAGAAGGAAAGAAAGTACAGAAGAAATGCGGAGTTGGTGAAGTTGGTGGAACGTCAACGTAATGAAACACAGCGTCCCAACATTGAAGCTGGAACGCTGAAGCTTGTCTTAGGATAAGCGGGCGCCTGCTTGAAGCACACTGCGCAGACGTGCAAAGTGAGTCGAGGAAAGCGTTACACGCCGCAAAACTAAGCGCAGCATTTCTCTGTGCAGCTAGAGAGAAATACTCAAAAAAAAAAAAAAATTCAACCAACAACAAAAACAAAAAAATTCAAAAACAACATTAACACTACCAGTGAGTAGACCAGACAAGATAACAACAAAAACAGAAAAAAAAAGATAAAAACAAAAAATGGTCAAGTGTAGAAAGTTCCATAAAAATACGTTTAAAGTTTAAAGTCAGCGATTGCTGCATATCCGCGACTAGTACACGTTACAGCCAGTAAAAAAAAAAAAAAAAACAACAAACATATTGAACCATACAAGGATTACCTTGGTTTTTAACTTGGCATTAAAAAATGTAATAGAAAAAAATTCTTAAATCAAAAAACAAAAAAAAAAAAACTACTAAAATGTGGCTTCTTTAAAGTGCTTTAAAAACAAAAACAAAAAAAACACCAAAAAAGTTCGAAAAACATTTCTCACAAAAAACAAAAAAGTTGAAAATGACTTGGTTCAAAATAGTTTTTCGAAAAATATAAATTAACAATTTTTAAAAGACAAAACGTTGGCAACATTTGAAAAGTGAAAGTGCTATCAGTAGCAGCCAAGCACACACACACACGCACACACATCTCACGCATACTCATACGCGCAAGGCACGCACACACATAAGCCAGCACGTACGCACGCACGCAATAAACTTTGGATTACTTTTTGCGCTGTTCACTTGTTCAATTCTCAAGCAGTCTTCAGGATTAACACAACAACAACTATAACAACAACTATAACAACAACGTTCAAAACGCACCACATACACAACATTAAAAATTTATGGATATGGCCAATGATATCATGGCCGCCAATGAGCTAATGGCACCCAGTGTCAATGCAAACTGTCAATACTCAACGCGTTATTGTTGTAAGTGTTTTTTTTTTTTAAATTCAATGAAAATTCTAGTATTTAAATTATGACATAATTCTGAAGTAAAGAGAATAAAACCCATGACACACGTCCTGCAAGTTTTCTTTAAAAAATAAAACTAATCTAATGGCTGGTCAGAATTGAGCATTATAAAAGTTTTTAAATTTTGGGCTTTCTGGGAGAACTTTTTCTTCTCTGTTAATTTGTGTTTCCAAACTTTAGCTTTTAATTCTTGATTTCTGCGTTATTTTTTTTTAAAGAAGTAATGCTAGATTTTTACATGTAAATAGGGATCGGTCCAAACATCTATTTAAGACATTCCGGAAAATTACAAAGCAATTCTTTATATTCAAAATTATTTTTTTAAATTTTGTTATAACTAAAGTTAACTTTCGAATTCTGAGATTTTTTGCTTATAATTCTGTTAAAAATTCTATATTTTTAATCTTAAGTTTTAAAAGCGGAAATATTATTTTTGTTTCGATCAAAATTTTGAACTCAACCTATACCAGTGGCTACTGGCTGAAGTTCTGGTTGTAATTGAAATGCTTAATTGTACGACCTTGAAGTGAATTCTAACTTGTACAACCAACATTAAGACAGATAATACTGTTTATTTTATAGCATACATATATAGCATATAATATACAAATTTTCGTCAAAAGAAATTTCTAGATATAAGAGGGTTGCTACATATATTTCGGGAATAAACATACAGCGAAATTTTGAACCCAACCTATTGCTAAGGGGAATATCAACCTAGGAGCCGGAAAAAAGGTCATATTTGTGAACTTTTTTATGGAATTCTAAGAGATATTTTTAAATGAGGGTATTTGTACCTCAAAATATACACATTCAAGAGTATGTTTAATTTTCTTTTTTAATAAATAAATTTAATATTAAGGTAGATATAGCATTTTTTATAGAGCGTTGTGAAAAAAAGATGAACAGAGGTGGCCAAGGTTGTGCCTCCTAAATTCATCTAAAAAAACAATCAAAAATATTATGAAACTAGATACTTAAAACTAGTAAAAATCCTTACTTTACGTTAGGAAGTCCGCCTTGACATATCAGATTTTGGAAATATTGATTTTTCACAAAATGGCGGACTTCCTAACGTAAAGTAAGCAATTTCCACCAAAAATTCGTTATTATTTTGTCTATAACTAAGGTACGAAAAAAAAAAATCCTATTATGTATAAAATAAGCCTGCAAAAAAAACTCAAAACGATGGGTTCACTGAGTTATGAGAAATTTTGGTCAGCGACTTTGAAAACATGGTTTCGAGAAAAACGCGTTTGAAAATAATGGCCGGTATGGCGCGCTCTCGAAGGCGGTTCACTCACTAGGCAACAACTTTGTTATTTTTTGAGATATCAACTTGAAATTTTAACCACATATTCTTGAGACTTTAAAAAAAAGTAAAATAAAAGTTCTGGGTAGATAAACCCCCTTAAAACAAGGCGCTACTGACTGAAGTTCTGGTTGCAATTAAAATATTTAATTCAACGACCTTGAAGTGAACTCCTATAGGGGCCTCAGACGCTGCGAATTTTCATACTACCTAGTAGTATGACTTAGTCGTTCGTTCTCATCATACGTTACGACTTTTTCATACTACTTTTCATCAGACTTCAGTAAACGTACAGTTTTTACCTCAAAAAAGTCCTTATCCTTTCCTTATCCTTTCTACTTGCATGCTTTACAAACTGCGAATGATGAATGAAAACAAGCGTGAAGTCGTATGACTTGCCCTCACACACTAAGATTTTACTTCCAATTGAAAAAAAAAAACAAATTATTTTGATTTTCGTACGACCTGGGTGTACGACTTGAGTTTCTTATACGACTTGCCCTCACACACTAGGACTTTTTATACGACTTGCCAAAGTCGAATGAAAAGTCGTAGTGTCTTAGGCTTCTATTAACTTGTACGACCAGCATTTAGATAGAGGATATTGTCTATTATATATGTGTGCATATATAGTAAGGTGTTTATATATACACTAAGGGAAATAACGCATATTAGCATTATCCACGCCTCAGTATAAATTTTATTTAAATATTTACGTGGATAAACCAAATGTTTTCCTTACAACTCGTTTTTTTCCCGTATTTGAATTTTATTATAGGTATTATAGGTATAACACCTACACACACATTCCATACAGCGGCCAAGCAGCCGCCAAGCAGCAGCAGCGTCGCACTCTGTTTCTGCAGTTCTTTCTTGCCGTTGCAGGTTCTTATAGTTCTCGTTTAGTTTGTGTTACAAGGATAATATATAATGCACGTTTGGTCAAAATGATTTGTGATTGCGATGGGTGATGTGTGATGATGAATTTATGTAGGGTGGAGTGACAACTCGATATTTTCTCAAAAATATCTTGCAACGGTTGTCACTTACCTGCATATTTGCTTCATACTTTCTCTTACTTTTTCTTCCTCTTTTCTTCCTCTTTTCTTCCTCTTTTCTTCCTCTTTTCTTCCTCTTTTCTTCTTCTTTTCTTCCTCTTTTCTTCCTCGTTTCTTCCTCCTCTTCAACTTAAATATGTTGTTTTTTAAAATCAATATTTTTATATAAATTTTCTTTAAATGCGATAGTTTTATTTTCAAATAGTAAATATTTGAAAGATATTGAAATATATTCGTGCATAATTTTAATATATTTTTTATTAATTTTATTTTAAATATTTTAATATTTTATTTAATAAAAAAGTATTTAAATAAATTTTAAATATTTACGTAGTCGGTTTAAGTAAATGCGTTATTGGTTCAAAAATGACTCGCTTTTTGGATAAATTAAAAAAGTTTTTGGATAAATTTAATATTTTTTTCCCTTAGTGTAGTTAAAAATATATAGTTTTTTTCGACACTCATATTATTGAAGCTGGATTCAAATAGATCTTAAATTCAAAAGGATATCGAAATCGATGTAATCGTCTAACAGTGGTTTTTGATTTAAAAAAAAATCAACTTTTCGCCAAAAATCAACGGGTTTTTCGCCGTAAGTTCTTATCAAGCTGAAAAAACTAACCCAAAGTTGGTTGCAAGTGAAAGGTATCTGGAGCCACAAAGTTATGAATAGGAAAATTGATAGATTCGATAATTTTTTAGTGCAAAGTGGTCAGATTTCGGTCAAAATTGTGGTTATTCTTCACAAAAAAATATATAAATTTTTCAGTAAATTTTAGAAAATTAAGTATTTCTGAAAAAGACTTGATACAATCTATTGATTTATAAAAAGTGCATTTTTCATTTACGTAAAAAACAATTTTAGTGGCCACTTGCCATTTGTAAGAATAAAGAATTAGTTCTTTATAGAAACGAAAGTCAATGAAAATCTATTTAAAAAATTAATTGCACTATTTTGATTTTTTTTTTTTATTTAGCAAGAGACTACATAAAGTATTTTTTTATAACACTAAATTTTCTTAAATTTACTTAAAAATAGTGGATTTATAGCGATTTTTAGAAAAAAAGGGATTTTTACCGAAATCTGAACACTTTTGCAGTAAAAAAATTCTCAAATCTAACAATCTTCATACAGTCAACTTTATGGCCACAAATACCTTTAATTTGCACCCTGCTTTGGGAAGTTTTATCAAGCTAAAATAACTATTTTAAAAAAGTGATAAACAATAAAAGTGATTTTTTTTTTTTCAAATCAAACCCGCTTGCAGACGGTTACAGCGATTTCGATATCCTTTTGAATTTAAAATCTACTTGAATCCAGCTCTTCGAATATGAGTGTCAAACATTTTTTTTTTTACTCCTGAACAAAACGATCCACCTTAATATATAGTATTTATTAAATAGTATATAGTACATTTCCTTCAATAGAAATTACGAGATATACGAGGGTTGCTACATATATTTCGGGAATATACATATATATATACAGAATTTCTTTCTTCATTGCTTTTCGAAATATTCTGCTTTATGATTGATATATTTTTGCAAGCGTTCAAAACATTTGTCATAAAAATTCATACCGTTCCGCTTAAGACACCTCCAAAACATAGTTCTAAAACGCATCAACGGCTTTTTCTGATGTCAAAAATCGTTGTTCACGCAGTTTGTTCTTGATGTGCGGGAACAAAAGGAAGTCATTGGGTACCAAATCAGGATTGTACGGCGGATGATCTATTAATTTGATGTTTTGAGTGCTCAGCTGATTTGTAAGAGCTCGTACTGTTTTGATGAAGAGTAACACAGACCAACAAAATTTAACGTTTTTTTTTTTGGAAGCAGAAACTTAAATATATTTTTCCGAAGGATTCAGATGCGCTAAATCGGAATCTGGCAGCAAAATTGCTCTATGCAAAAAACACTGTTTTTCATCATACTTGAACTTACTTAGTCATGCCATCTATTCTTTAAAAAAACAATAATTTGAAATTACAAGGCTACCTCTTTGGAATGCCGTTGTGGAATGCTAAACTATCTCTTTTTTTTCGTTGAGATATCACATGCTGAAATTTTTAAGTTTCTCAGTTTCTTAATATGCGAAAATCTACTAAGGATATAAAGTTTAGAATTTTAGACTTTTAGACTCAACATTGTTTTTTGCACTTTTAGGTTGGGATTTCTCAAAAACCTGACGTGATAGAGCAATTCTGCTGCCAGATTCGAGTTCAGCGTACCAAATTCTTCGGGAATGCATATTAATGTGTCTACTCTTTGACCTGCGTGATCCATCGGCGCTTGTTTTTCTTACTTCACGAAAAGTAAAAAAATAAATAACTTTCTTAGTAATAAATAAAAAATAATTATGTTAAGAAATAATTTTTCTACGTTCCTCAAGTGGTATTTTAAAATTTAAAAAAAAAAAAATTCTTCTGCAAACTAAAAAAATTCGTATTTTCTGACATTTTTGGAGCTATTCTAAAGAAAATTTTCAGATCTATACGAAGCAATCTAAATTTAAGCTTACGAATGGGTAAAGGGCTCTTTATAATTATAAAAATTAAAAATGTATTTTACGTTGAAACATTTTCTTTGGAAATACTTTTAAAAAAGTTTTGTTTTTTCAGTTTTTGTGTCTTTTACTTGGTGCCATGCCAACACCCATTAAAATAGTCATGCATAGTTATTTCCCTACATATTTTGGACTGAGTTGAAACATTTCCTTGGTACAGCTCCATTTAATAAATATATCAAAACTAGATTTAAAAATTTAGTCAATATTTTTTGTTTATTATGTGACATGCCGTACTCTTATTCTTATTCTGATGCACCTCTGAGAAATACAGTGGGAAAAAAATCTTTAAGAGATCTTTGAAATTTCTTAAAGTATATTTGTTTAATCGAATGGGGCAGAAGTAAAAATAAAAAAAGTGCTTGCAAAACTCAAATATTTATACCGCCACTCTTAAAAAACGTAAAAGGGGTATATTAATTTTTTCATTCCGTTTTTAACGCCCATAAGGAGGCGTGGAAGGTATAGAAAAGTATATATTCTTTATCAGCTATTCTTATCATCACGAAATTCGCGATATTTATGCTTGTATCTAAAAAATAAAGATCAAGTTCGAAAATGAGCCAAATCGGATGAAAACCACGCCTACCTCCCATACAAAGTGATTTTATCAAAACGGTAAAATATTTTAGATTCCCACAAAAATTAATATATGGACTGAAACTTGAAACTTTCCCTATGAGCTTTGATATTTAATATGCACTCTGAGTATATAATTTAAAGAAATCGAGTAAAAACCACGCCTACCTCCCATACAAAGAGCCCTTATCAAAACTGTAAAATCTCTTTAAATTCCCAAAAATTAATATTTATATGGACTTGAAATTTTTCAAATAAGCTTTAATATTTAATATGCACTCTGAGCATATTATTCAAAGAAATCGAGTGATAACCATGCCTACCTCCCATACAAAATAACTTTATCAAAAACCAAAAGCGAATATTTTCCATTAAAACTATGAGGAAAATATTTTTACAAATAAACATTTTATTGACTGTTTAAGACTTTGAATATACCAAAGTATATTCGGCCCTGGGTGTACTTTAACTTCGGCCCAGTCGAAGATAATTTCTTACTAGTTTAATATGCATTTTTAGAAGTCCTGCATGCAATGGTATCTGCATTCGTAGAACATTAAAATGTTTCGTCTGTCTGTGGAAGTAATTTGTATGTGGGTTTAACTCCTTTTTGCCGAATAAATTCACTTGTACAACTTTCAATGTCGCCTGTAAGCTACACAATTTTAATTTTTCACTATTTTTTTTTAATTTTCATTATTAGAAGACCTTCATACAATGATATCTGCATACTTAGAACTGTAAAATCCTTCATCTGACGGTAGTAGAAGATTAAAGTAATTTCTATGTGGTTTTAACGCCTTTTTATCGGAAAAATTTCTTTCCAATAAGCTTGGCCTTAAAAATGAGCGAATTTGGAAATGACGCCTTTCACTTCTACAAAGTGCTATCATCAAAATAATACAAGCTTCTTTAATCCCTCCCAGATACAGTGTGTTCAGAAAAAACGTTTTTGGCTGTTGATGTTAATGAAGCATATATTTAAAGAAAAAAATTTATGCATAAAAAGTACATTTCATTGCCATAGTCGACACATATTAAATATACCGTCCAGTCACCTTTATTTTCAATAATAGCTTGACATCTTTGATGGCAACTAGCTGCCAGTTTTTCAGCATCCATTCTGGAGTTAAAGACTTCCAGATACACAGAAAAAAAAGAGTAGAACTTTTACCTAAAAATGTAGTCAATTCAGCTAAAGTAATCCGGTGATTTTCAGTCAACGAATTTGATTAGGTGCGCTACCAATTTCTAAATGTTAATTATATGCAATTATATTGGGTAGTTTAACTGCGAGAGTAGCTAAAAAAACCTAAATATTTAGGTGTACCTTCAACCATAAAATAGATAAGACACATAATTTATTAGAAGAATAAGCTAATTTCTTTTAAACTATGACCACTTCAGATTAGGCAAGCCACCTACTAAGTGTAGAAAAATCATCTAATTATTTAGATAGCATTCCCACTTAAGAGTGCAAAAAATATGTTTTTTTGTTTTGCAATTTCTATTTTGAAGTGAAACTTTCCTTAAGTGACTTTACTTCATTTCGTCACATGATAGAGAAGAAATATTTGTTTTATAGTAGATAGAATGAGAGAGATATATACATTATATAAATTACTGAAAAATTTCTTTGCCACCGCTGAGATTCGAACCTGTGATCTCAAGATTTCAACAACCAACGCCTTATCTATTGAGCTAAATTTCCAATTGAGGAATTTACGCTACATACCAATTAATCAAATTGCTGTAGATGCCCATAATTTCAGAGTTGTGGACCTCATCTTTTTATATACATTTTGTACACAAATTATCAAACGGCGTAACAGCACAGCGGTAAAGCGTCTGACTATAACGCAAGCGGCCCGAGTTCAATTCTCGCGTTAGACTTTACTTTTTGTAAAATTTTCTCACTTTGTTTTTATTTATGTTTTTATTAGGAGAGCGCTGTGCTCCTATAAAATTCAAATACGGGAAAAAAACAAGTTGTAAGGAAAGCATTTGATTTATCCACGTAAATATTTATATAAAATTTATACTGAGGCGTGGATAATGCTAATATGCGTTATTTCCCTAGTGTACGAACAAATCGACAACTTGCATTAGGTAAAATAACTAGAAGAATTAGATGATTTAATAAGCAAAATTTTAGTTGAATTAACTAATTTGAATTAGGTGAATTACCTAATGCATGATTGTTAAATTAACTGTGTAAGTAGAAAAGTTGTTGAAAAGATTAGGTGAAATAGAAACTTTCACATTAGCTAAACTAGTTTAGGTAATAAATCAATTCTTTTATTTTCTGTGTACTTTCAAGCAATCTAACGAATGGTTTCGATGATGTTATATTCCTTTTTTATATTTTTACTTTCATGATGCCCCACACATTTTCTATTGGATTTTCATCAGGTGACTGTGCTGGCCAATGCAATGTTCTAATATTGTTTTCTTCTTTCCATTTAGTGCAGAGTTTACTCCTATGTTTCGGATCATTGTCCTCTTGTAATATCCAATTGGTGTCCCATATAAATTTTCGGCAGACTTTAACAACCCCTCTTTGTGCAATCCCAGCATGCTTACTGCATTATTGTTATAGGTGAAGCTTTAAAACGCCAAATCCTTGAGCTGAAAAACACCCATAGACGTGGTGGAATGTTTAACACTACGCTGAATTACTTTTTCACCTTTTTTTACCCAAACACGTTTTATTGGTTTAAATAATACAAAAATTGATTCATTTGTGAATATTATTTTTGTCCAATTACGATCGACATTTTGATGAACCCATTGCAAAGGCTTTGACAAAGTACTGCTTCGCTTTATGCCTGATCGATTAAGTGTGTCCCGTATTGTGTTTGGGGATATATCCAATCCTTTTCCAGATAAAAATTGTTTAGCTTCTCTGAAGCTCATGGCTGGATTTTTTTGAAATAGTCCCACAATGACTTTGTCTTGCTCTTTGTGGGTGATGGCCTTACGACCTTTCTCTGGCTCATCGCCAACGTTTCCAGTTTTTTGCAAAACGATCAGACCACCTCTTAACAAAAGCATAAGTAGTCTTGAGGTATTTTGCAGTCTTTTGAACTGGATCCATTTTGGACCTTTTGGATGATCTGTTAAAAAGCTTGCTTCAAAGCTTTTTTTAAAATTTCAACACTTTCGAAAGAACAAAGGAAACTAATTGAAATTGATATGTCGGCGATCACAATAGCACTATATTCACCACTGTAAATGAAAACTTATTTTTCTGGTGAACTAGTATTCTAAGAGAAAAATTTTATTTTTCGAACATACTGTAAAACTAATAAAATGTTCATGTAATAACAAGCTTCAGTATTTTTTTTTTTTTTTTTTTTTTTAAGATGGCGAAATAGGATTATTATGACGTCATCAAAATAATCACATCTTTATGAATTCAGAATTAATTTTTTCTTACTAGTTTCCTACAAATTTTGATTCAAAATGTGTGCGTGTTTGTTTAAAGTAAAGTTCTCTGAAAAAATATATACCTAAGAGTTTTTTCTTAAGTAACGAATTCGAAAGAAAAGTGCTTTCTTCAGAAGCCTTGAAAATAAAAATCGCAATTTTAGAAAGATTTCGTGTTTCTTAACCCTTAAATGCACAAGACCCCCAATTTTTACCGAAGAAATATATTTTGTGTAAAATTGAGTAAAAATAAAATCTGCGTTTTTAGTTTTGAAAAAAAATTTTTTTTTTAAAAAGTTTTTTAAAAAAAGTGGTTGTATCTATAAAGATACAATGTGAATTTACTCAGATCTAAATTACTCAGTGAGGTGCCAAATGATCGAAATTTTTTCAAATTACTTAAAATCATGAAAGGACCTGTTTTGAAAGCAGTCAGTATTTTTTCCTAATCAAAAATATTAACCTGTTCCCTGAAGTTAAACTGTTAAAAATAGTGTTTATTTAATTAAAAAAATTTTTTTTTTTTGACTTGTACATAAATTTTTTAAAAAGTATGACAAATAGAAATAAAAACTATTCTTTTATTTAAGACTTATAATATTCTAAATAATATAGAACCAATTTGAAAAAAATCAAACCAAAAATATAGCCGTAGGAATTTTTTTGAATGGTTGTATCTTTAAAGATGCACGGTGCATTTAAGGGTTAATATGCAAGAAATATTATTAAAGGACCCTCTTAAAATGAAAATATTATAAAGGTAAGGAATGTACAAGCTGTGGTCTAGAGAGACGCCTAAAGACGGTTTCTATGTGGGTTAGCTCCTTGTTGCCCAAAACTTAAGACTCAATTATGTGCAGCAAAAAGAATATTCGCTTATAACTCGCTAACAAATAGAGATAACAAGTTCATCACAAGTTTGGTACACATACATATAAAAGAGCTTGCCGAAATTTTTTTTTTTTTTTTTGTATTCAAAACTTAGCACCTTATTGCCCTGAACTCACCAAATATTAATTAAAATACCAAAAACAACGTCCATACCGTTCCGATGGTTTCGTATTCACCCGACATGGATCCTTGTGACTTTTTCTTTCCTATTCCCACGACTCAAGTTATCACGTCGCAGAAACCGTTTTGAGACAATTGAGAAGATAAAGGAGAATTTGCAGAAGGAACTGAGGTCGATTCCAAAGTCAGCCTATGAAAGGTGTTTTAAGATTTAAGGAAGCGTTGGAATATGTATATTGCTTGCAATAGAGATTACTTTGCACGAGATAAAATTAATATCAATGAATAATTGAACAGTTTTTATTTAATTGAGGAATTTTGGGTATTTTTTTAACGGAAGGTATAGAAGTTATCAGAAGGTAATTCTCTGCGATATTTTCAATTCAAATGTTTTTTTTTTTTGTTTAACTCGAACAAATGTCCAACAATACGTTGGGTGTAAAAAAGAAAATTTTCAAATTAATTCATTTATGTATTGTGGGTGAAAATTCTTCAACGCCTTTGTTGTTCTTCTTAAAACGAAATATCCTCAACGGGTATGTCTTACATTCGTTGTTCATTTCGTAACTTCATCTGATAATTATCTCATGGACTTTGGCATCCGAAGACACATCGCGGACAAAGTTCATGTTAAATGAGATCTCTTCTCTTATGAAAAGAGAACGGGTTTATTTTTTGCTTGCTATCGATTTGAAAACTTAGCATTAAAATTTCGTCATAGATCTTTGGGTCCAAGTCCTCATAAATTTCGTCGACGAAGTTTGCGTTTAATGTAGGTATTATTATTGATGAACTTTTCAATTTTGGGGAATATTTAAATACCAATCTGGGCTCGGCATATAAACTCTTTCTAGCTCCTAGACTTGCTTACTTCGATTTTTTTCCATACTTTATTCATATTTCAACAATGCCCAAAAATGAAATTATTATAATATTTCAAATTTGGATCTAAATTTAATAATCAATTTGCATCAATTTTCATTATAATAAAAATAACGGTTATAGTCAAAGGAAAAGTACACACAAGAAGTAGTCAATGACTTGTAAGAGGATGCTTATGTTTAAGTGTTGATTTTTTCACTTAAGTCATAAAAAATTAGTTTTTAATAAAATATATTGTTTTATATTATTTTTTTCTTTCTCACAATAGCCTATATAACCTAAGTTTTTTATTGCTCTTTAGAACCCCTAGTCTTCTCCGGCAAGTAATAGTATCAATTTACATATCTACTACGTTTCTAGTTCAATTCAACTGCAGTGAGAACCCGCAGCTTTAGTTTCTGACTGCTTCAGTTAACAGGCTGGCTGCGGAACAAACAAATCCAACAGTCAGCTTGGCCGCCAGCAGCTAGCGCACTGAATGCAGCAAATGCTGTTGCCACAACCTGTAAGCTTAAAATCCGTAGAAAGTTTCTGTTTCTTCAATTTATGTATGATTCTCTCTTGCGTTTGGGGTTCTCTGGTTATCTGATGTTTGGAGCCACGGCAATGGTGATGTTTGGACGACTTGAATAGTTGTAGTTGTTGTTGGTGTTGTTGTTGTTGTTGTATTTTATTGCAGAGCTCAACTGAACTGAGCTGAGCTCCACTCGTAGGTCGTAGCAGTCGCACAGAGCGACACGAATTTTAATAGGTGAAAGTTGTTTCTTCTGATGTTTTGTGTTTGGTGGAGACCCTTCTTTAAATTACTTGCACGGGAGTGGAAGAGCGTTTGGCCAAAGTTTCTTGCTGCTGCTTCCTCTGCTTACTTTTTTTAATGTTTCTTTTTCTGTTTGTTTCTTCTGGCTTGCAGAAGAAGTGCTTAATTTTTAAGTTGTTATTCTTCTTACTTTTGCTGTTGTAATTTAGGTTTTTTAATTGGCCTGCAATTTTTGTGGGTGGTTGGCTGCATGTCTTTTAATTTCATTTTTTCTGTTAGTTTTGCGAATCTCTCTGACATCCTGTTGAAGGTTGTCTACATTTTTTTCGTTGGCCTAATATAACGTTGGAGTATGATGCGTTCTTTCAAGAACTCAAGTAAATTTTTTTAACCCAGAGATTTGTAGGAAAATATTGACTGAATTATGGTGAAACTCGTTAAACACTACACTTATTTTTTTTTTTTAAATTCAAGAACCATTTTATGTTCGGAGGACCTATTTATAGATTTTTTGTAATTTAATAAAATAAAAAAATTATAATTAATGCGAAAAAGTAATTGTGAATCATAATAAATTTTTTATTTAAATCAAAATGACTTGATATCTTGCTTTGTTTGATACTTAGTCTAATTCTTTGTCTTATCCTTGGTCTTATTCTTAGTCCTAATCTTAGTCTAAGTCTTAATCTGAATCTTAATCTAAATATTAATCGTAATCTTAGTCTTGATCTGTTCTAGTCTTTATCTTAGTTCACTCTTAATCTTAGTATTAATCTTAGTTTTAATCTTAGCCTTAGTCTAAGTCTTAGTCTAAGTCTTAGTCTAAGTCTTAGTCTTAGTCCTAGTCTTAGTCTTAGTCTTTGTCTAAGTCTTAGTCTTAGTCCTAGTCTTAGTCTTAGTCTTAGTCTTAGTATTAGTCTTAGTCTTAGTCTAAGCCTTAGTCTTAGTCTTAGTCTTACTCTTAGTCTTAGTCTTAGTCTTAGCCTTAGTCTTATTCTTAGTCTTAGCCTTAGACTTAGTCTAAGTCTTAGTCTTAGTCTTAGTCTTAGTCTTAGTCTTAGTCTTACTCTTAGCCTTAGTCTTAATCTAAGTCTTTGTGTTAGTCTACGTATAAGTTAAGTCTTTCCCTTAGTCTTAGTCTAATCCAAGTCTTAGTCTTAATATTAGTTTTAGTTTTAGTTTTAGTTTTAGTTTTAGTTTTAGTTTTAGTTTTAGTTTAAGTCTAAGTCTAAGTCTAAGTCTAAGTCTAAGTCTAAGTCTAAGTCTAAGTCTAAGTCTAAGTCTAAGTCTAAGTCTAAGTCTAAGTCTAAGTCTAAGTCTAAGTCTAAGTCTAAGTCTAAGTCTAAGTCTAAGTCTAAGTCTAAGTCTAAGTCTAAGTCTAAGTCTAATTCTAAGTCTAAGTCTAAGTCTAAGTCTAAGTCTAAGTCTAAGTCTAAGTCTAAGTCTAAGTCTAAGTCTAAGTCTAAGTCTAAGTCTAAGTCTAAGTCTAAGCTTTTGTTCTAGACTAAGTTTTAAACCTTGTTTTTAATCTTAGTTAAAGTCTTAGTCTTAGTCTTAGTCTTAGTCTTAGTCTTAGTCTTAGTCTTAGTCTTAGTCTTAGTCTTAGTCTTAGTCTTAGTCTTAGTCTTTGTCATAGTCTAGTCTTAGTCTTAGTCTTTGTCTAAGTCTTAGTCTTAGTCCTAGTCTTAGTCTTAGTCTTAGTCTTAGTCTTAGTCTTAGTCTTAGTCTTTGTCATAGTCTTAGTCTTAGTCTTAGTCTTAATCTTAGTCTTAATATTAGTCTTAATCCTAGCCTTAGTCTTAGTCTTAGTCTTAGTCTTAGTCTTAGTCTTAGTCTTAGTCTAAGTCTTAGTCTTAGTCTTATTCTTAGTCTTAGTCTTAGTCTTAGTCTTAGTCTTAGTCTTAGTTTTAGTCTTAATCTTAGTCTTCGTCTTAGTTTTGGTCTTAGTCTTAGTCTAAGTCTTAGTCTTAGTCTTAGTCGTAGCCTTAGTCTTAGTTTTAGTCTTAGACTAAGTCTTAGTCTAAATCTTAGTCTTAATCTTTGACTCAGTATTAGTCCTAGTCTTAGTCTTAGCCTTAATCTTAGTTTATCTTTTAGTCTTAGCCTTAATCTTAGTTTATCTCGTAGTCTTAGTCCAAATTCATTTATAACCTTCATCTACAGCAAACTCAACTCAACTGCAACCTCCCCGTTGCATATAAGGTCAGTATTGTTTTAATGCCCTCCTCAACCTGCTGTCTTCAAATAAACATTTAACTGAATTGCGCTCTATTTGGCAGCTTTAGTGTTACTCTCTTTTATTCGCGTTACTTTCGAAGTATTTCTCTGCTTTTATTTTGTTTGCTCAAAATAACTTGTTGCGCGAACATCTTGCATCTCGTTAATACTACTAGAAATAATGTTCAGGATTAATCTAGAGCTTTTTTCGAGCTTGAAATGTTATGTGATTTATTTGTTGTTTGGAAACGATGTATAGTAGCATATTTTTGAAATGACGCATTCATCCATTTGTTTGTTTGTTAAGTTGCTTTTTTTTTTTTGTAATATAAGTAAATGTTATGTAATATCTGTTGAATTCAAGTTGACGTTATCTAATAAGCAGTGGAAAATAAAATACAAAACTTGCAGGCTCGATTTTATATGGACGCAATCAATGAGTGATTATAGTCCATGTTAACCAATTTTTATTTTTGAACTTGTTTTGTGTTGTGTTTTGGAATGTGCTGGAAGTTGTAATAAATCCTCTTTATTTTGTCTGGAATTTCATCTGAATGAAATTAGATACAACGAGAAAAACAAATACGAAAGAAAAATAGGCATTCAACTAATGCTTACCTATTCACTAACTTCGATAGTTTTGAGCCAGTTCAGTTCTTGAACTTGGTAACGAAGTTTTTATTGTAGATCCTTCGCATTTTAAATTATGCAATCCTTCTGTTCTGAATGCTTCAAAATGTTTTCAATTTAGATGAAACAATTTTTGAAAAAGAGGAAATATTCCATGAAAAAAAAAAAACCAACAAGCGCCGAAGAATAATTCTTCACCAAGACAATGCGAGTTTGAGGCGTTTTTGAGCACTCAAAACATCAAATTTATAGGTCGTCCGCTATACAATTTAGATTTGTTTCTAGATTTCTTTTTGTTTTCACGCACCGAGAACAAACTGCGTAAATAACAATTTTTGACGAAAGGAAAAACCATTGATGCATTAAAAAACTATGTTTTTGGGTGTCTCAAGCGGAAAGGGATAAATGTTATGATGGGACAAATGATTCAAACGCATGCAAAAATAAGTCATAAAAGATAATATTTATTTATAATTTATTATCGAAATAAATGTAGTGACTTACGTCTATGGTCGCATATATTTTGATATATTTAGATTTTAGAAAGCTCTCAGATAACTTAAACATTAATTTTTTTCAGTGATAACCCAGTAGGGGAAGTATTTATTACTGAACTAGTTACATAGTGATTACTAGGTAATGAGAGGTAGTTCCGTGCTGGATTACAAAATACGAAAATAAGACATTACTTTAACATGGGGTGCTTATATGCGTACATGCAGTATTACTAATGAGGCAGAGTATTACTAGTTGCCACCTGTATTACCGCTTAGCCAGACTTCAACTACTTACCACCAGGATTCCTTGTAGCAAAAACAAATGTATTTTTGTTATGGTATTTTAAGGCATTACAGCTTGGTTTATGTATTTTCAAATCGTAAGCGAGAACGTAAGGTTTGAGTTGATCTTGGCTGTTGGGCTAAATTCGCGATTGTTGCTGCGACGCATTTTCTTAGACATTATTTATTTAGAAACTGTAAGCGAAGGAGTAATGACATGTGTTTACAAAGTAACTAGTTACTGAGCTAGTCATGGCAATAATGATTTCTGATTTCCCTACTGGAAAGCTTTTAATGTTACACTTTATTGCGATCGTTTTAAGCAGTGTGTGTTTGGTCATCACTGTTGTTATTGTAACGATGCAAATACAGCGTCGTTGCTTGAGCAAGCTTTCATCTATCGATATAGGAATTCTAAAAAACGATTAAGTTACATAAGCCTTTGTGTACTTTCTTAAAAAATTTACTTAAAATTGAAATTCGTGGATTTTGTAATATTTAATTTTTTTTTCTGTTTTGATAAAAAAGTATCCATTCAATACTATGAAAAACTGTTACAAACCTTTTTTTGACAACTTATTACACATAAGCTCTTTAACTCAGAACATTTTGTGTTCAACAAAGCCAGCTTGTATAATCTTACTTAAGTATTTTTTTATCCGCGTGGTAGTGGGTTTACTACTGAGAAAAATCTTTAGCAACTTTGATTTAGAAATAAATTATATTTTTACACATTTGCAAAATTTTTTATACTCCATTTTATTTTCTGTATTTTTTTTTATTATTTCTATTTTTTATCACTTCATAACGGAGCTTGAGTACGATTCTCAGAAATATATTTTTAATTACCTTTTTATTAATAATTTCCAAATCAAAGGCATATAAAGACATTTTATTAAAACAATTTCTTTCTTGCTGTCTTAAAGTTAAGAATAATATGCAATATTTGCAAATGAAAATATGAAAATGTACAATGAAAACCTTTTAAATAAATGTTAATTTTTCCAAATCTCTGAACTTTGAAATAAGCACTTGGAAATTAAGGCTTATATTGAAAAGTAAGGATACAAGTTTATATACTATATAAATATTTTCTTTGCATCTCAATTTTTTGACGAATCACGACAAAAAATCACTGTCATACGAGGATAGTTTGAGAAGTCAATGACTATTTGAATTACCTGCGTAGTAACTTTAAATGCAACACAGGTCCTGTCATCTACCATCTGTAGACAACTGTCAAATTTTGAGCAATCTGCGTCCTTTAATTTGTATTTGACAGCCATTGAAACCAGACAACCTCGTGACGAAAATGGAAAAAAGTCAATTCAGCGCACTCATCAAGCATTATTTTTTGCATAAAAAAAAAAAATAACCGAAACCTAGGAAAGGGTTGATAAGTACTATGGGGAGTTTACACCTTTAATTTCATTTATTAAGAAGTGGTTTATTGTATTCTTTTGTGGTCGTACCTGCACAACTAATAGCCCGAACACAATATGAGCGGCGAGCAGGACGTCTCCAATCTGTCGTTGTAGAGAAATATTTAGCGACTTGATTACAATAAACGCGACAGCAGCAAACTTCAGCAGCAAGCATAGTACACAAAAAACAATGGCTGCTTTCAGCCGACTCAACAGTTGCCGTTTAGAATAACAACACAGTCAGAGCTGAAAAAGAAATCCATTCAATTTGATTTGATTTTCAAAAAGGTGAATGAGTGAAAAACGAAATAAGAATTCATTCAATGAATGCAGAACTCATTAATAAATAAAAATGTTATTTTACATTCAAATTTAAAAAATTTATTAATTATTCGTTTCATTTATATCAATTAATGAATGAAAAAATCAATAATAAATAAGAAATTAGTAATGAATAAAAAATGAATAACAAATGAATAATGAATAAATAAATTAACAATGAATAAAATATGAATAATGGGTAAAAAAAAATAATTGAAAATTCTTTGTGAATTGCATTCTTTGTGTATAGTTTTCATATGAATAAAAAATTGAAAAATTGACAGCAAAAATGATTAATTGAAATTAATAATTCATCAAGTTTTTAAAATTACATGTGAATTAAAATTTTAGTTATAAATCAATTTTGCATAAATTTATGGATTTTTATCGCGTTATTCAGTTGTACCCTAAATTCTGAATAGGAATGCCAATTTTACAGCTCTGAATACAGTTCAAGCAAAACATCCCTCACTTAGGTATCGCTGCCATAAATTTCACAACAGTTCAGTTTGCTGAATGTGACCAGCAATAAATGTAAGCAATGACAGAAACTTGCTCTTGTTGCCTGTCAAATTAAAATTAAATTGAAGCCGACGGCAACGACGGGCGACAATGTTGAGCGACAAGGCTCCAAAATACGTCCCATAAGAAATACATGTAAATGAAAAGTGACAATTGGTGCTTGCCGCTCGTCGCGCGTATTATGTTCGGGCTATAATGCTGAACGTTCAGGTCACCCAAAAGAGATCGTCACGCCAGAAATCGTCAATAAAATTCATGAAATGATATTGGACGATCGGAGAATGAAAGTAAGTGAGTTGGCTGAGGCTATATACATCTCAACTCAGCGGTTACATCACATTTTTCATTAATATTTGGACATGAAAAAGCTATTCGCGCGATGGGTACCTCGATTGCTCACTCTCGACCATAAGCGCAGCCGTACGAGGGGTACTATTTATATTTCGGGACCTGGCAAGACTAATGTCAATAGCTAAAATTTGGCATTACCATAATAAAGTTTGACATTTGTTAGTATAAATGTACTCACAACGTTTTGATGTACAAGTGCTATTTGTTTTGTTTACAGTGACTTAAGAAAGTCAATTTGTTCAAAAAATGGAAATTTCAAGAGAAGGTTTTCGTTCGATTATTTTTCACAAATTTCGACGTGGAATATCTCGACAAGAATGTGTCGATGAACTTAGTTCTTTGTATGACGATAAAACACCATCAAAAACCACAGTTTTTCGCTGGTATAGTGAATTCAATCGTGGTCGTAGTTCGGTCGACAACGAATTCTATGAAGGTCATCGTTGTGCCACAAAACATCGATGCAGTACGTGAACTAATAATGCAAGATCGTCATGTGACATATCGTGAGATAGAGGCATCCTTGCACATTAGTTCCACTTCAATACATTCGATTTTGCATTTACACTTATCTATAAATAAAAATTTTATCTCGTTGGATACCCCATAATTTATCAATCGCTCAAAAAAAAATCTCGCGTCGATTTGTGAAATGATTAAAAAGTTCAATCGTGGTACTTCAAAAGACGTGTACAAAATCGTGAGAGGTGACGAATCATGGATATATGCGTATGTGGGTATTCCAAGACGAGGCAAATACAACAAAAGTTGTTCGCACACGAAGCACTGCGAGGCAAATGGTCGCCTGTTCCTCCCACCGAATGGGTTATGTGGCCACTGTTCCGCTTGAGCACCTTAGGACGGTCAATTCTAAAAGGTACACGACCATTTGTTTGCCGGAAGTCTTCGGAGAAATTTGCAAAACCAACCGCCAAAGATGAAACATTCTCCATCATGACAAACATGTGCATTTTTTAACAGTCAAAACGTCGAATTGATGACTCATCCTCCATACAGTCCTGATTTGGCACCCAATGACTTTTTCTTGTTCCCGAATATCAAAGGTAAACTACGTGGTCAACAATTTAAGAGTGCCGCAGAAGCACGCTTCAATGTTCAGAAACCAAGTTTTGGAGGTGCCTCGAGAGGAATAGAAAAACTGCTATGACAAATGGTTTGTTGAACGAATGGAAAAATATATTTATCATCAAGGGGAATATTTTGAAAAACAATAAAGCCATTTTCATTGAAAAATGCTTGTTATTATTTGCTATTCCCGAAATATAAATAGTATCCTCGTATGAGCACTTCAAACGAGTGTTTTTCAATGTTCAACCAGAATCCAAAGAAGTTTTTGAGCCGTTTCGTAACCGTAGACGAAACATGGACACATTACAACACACCAGAGATCGAGCAGGAGTCTAAGCAGTAGATTTCTCATGGTGAACGAGCACCAAAGATGGCCAAGGTTGGTCTGTTAAACAACAAGGTCATTGCTTTAAACGTCAAGGGGAAAGGGTAAAACGATCACCGAGAAAATATTATGCACAGCTGTTGGATAGATTTGACATTGATTTGAATCAAAAACGACAGCATTTGGCGAAGAAAAATTAATCTTCCACCATGACAAGGCATCGGCGCAGATGTCTGTAGTCACCATGGCAAAAATCCATAAATTGGACTACGAACTGCTAATGTATCCACCGTATTCTCCAGATTTAGTCCACTTCGATCATTTTCTATTTCCAGATCTGAAAAAATGGTTCAGTGGTAAAAGATTTAGGTCGAATGAAAAGAGGCCGTCACTGAAACAAACGCCTATTTTGGTTACCTTGAAAAAACCTATTATTTGGAAGGAATAAAAAATTGGAAAAACGCAAGACTTAATGTATTGGTCTGAAAAGAGACTTTGTTGAGAAATTAAATGCTTTTAAGCCCAAAAAAAAATATCTTTTATTCAAAAAGTCCTTGACTTATCAAATTGGCCTCGTATATACCTTCCACTACTACATATGGGTGTTACAAATGGAGTAACAAAGTTAATATACCTCAGTAAGCGAGGATGTTTAAAAATTAAAATTTTTTTTGCATAAAAAATGCAAAATCTTTGAGTCTACAAATTTTTAAGAAATCTTTTAGAAATTTGCATCATAGTCGAGTCACAGAATTTGTTTTTTTTTCGCAAAGTACACAGAAGTTTTTTTCATATTCGATCATATTCGAGTCACAGAATTTGTTTTTTTTCGCAAAGTACACAGAAGTTTTTTTCTCTTGAAAGTAGAACACTTTTCCTCAAATTTTAAGTTTATAACGGTAAACCTTAAATTAAAGATTTTCACACAAAAAATTAGCACAACAAAAAATAAACCAACACACATACACAAACTCATACACAGATAAACTAATTAAGAACATGAAATTAAATATCAATTCAGCGCCCACTTAAACCTGTTTTTCGCTTCCACTCACTTTACGCATCTCAACCACTCCCCCTCCCTCCTACCAAATGACTATGTAACGCTTAAGCTGAATACAACTCACTTTTATTTTCTAAAAATTGTAAAAGCTCATGAAAATAAAACTTCAAAAAATAACAGTAGATACCGAAAAAAAAAAATTAAAAAATATTCACAATGAAGAGAAATAAAGCGAAATTATAATTCTTATCACTACCAAACAACAAAAGCAGCAGCAGCAACCACAAAAACAACAACAAAAGCTACAACAGCAAAGCCAACAACATCATTGAATCGAGTAGCTACAACAACAGCGAGAAGAGCAACGCATTCGTCAGCTTAACTTTCACTTTGTAATAATTATATTCAAGTTAATTTAGCACTAATACACTAACAGAAAGTAAAGACAAGAAAAAAAACAAACATACACAGATGTACTCATAGAGTGCTATACAGATGTACTTCTAAAGAAGATAGAAAAACATAGGAAAGCCATAGATACGAAAGTAAATAGACACAAAAGCATAAAATCACATACACACACACACATGCACTCATACTCACGTGCAGAGAAAGAGAATTAAGCTGCTTTAACTTAAAACTTTTGTGCTATGGTGTGAATAGCTAACAATAACAATAGTTATAAAAGAAATAATAATAATAATAATACAAAAAAAAAAATTGATTATAATAGCTACAACAAAAATATGACCAGCGCAACAAGTCAAAACTTTATAACTGAAAGCATTAATATCTAATACAAGACAAGAATAAATTTTCAAAAATATTTACTAATTTATTTGGAATAGGAAAGCCTTTCAGGCATTTGCAACATTTATTAGCAATAAATTATTTCGTTTATTAATAAATTAAAATAAATTTCAAATGTATGCTTTAATAATCTTTTAAGAAGTCTATTATTTCTTAAGAGTTTACATACAGATTACACAATGAAACTGAGATTCTAAAACTAAACATTCGGCACCACTCTAAAATGATGGAAATGACATGAAAAAGTGGTCAAAACAAGAAGATGACTTCTTATCAATTTAAAATTTGTTATCAAAGGGTGATTGAGGGTTGCTGAATCAGAATATCAAAATTTTTAAAATCACTCAGCTGGGGAGAAATATTTTCATAGTTGAATTTTTTTTTTTTTTAATTTCAATGATATTTTTTCGCCAACAAGTCAAAATTAATTTCTTTTGGAAAGAAATCAGCCCATATACGAAGGTTACTTTTTAAGTCTTGCCTCTTGGCAACACTAAGCATTGCCACATAAATTTTGACAGTTCTATTCGAAAATTTGACATTTTCTCACGTAGACGTACCCACAACGTTTTGGTGTATCTGCGTTTATTGTGTAGTTTACAGTGGTTTTAAAATTGTATTTCAGCAAAAAAATTTTTTGCTTAAAAAAATGGCGATGTGTGTCGCCAAGAAAAGAATGCATGGATCAATTTAATTGAACTTTTGGTGATGAATCACCACACCCAGCGTCTACAAAAGTTGGTTCAATAAGTTCCAACGTGGTCGTGGTTCTCTTCAAGATGAATTTCGTGAAGGTCGTCCAAGAACGGCTGTGTGCTAGAAAACATCGATGTTCGATGTGCGTGACCTGTGGAAAGTAGATCGGCATGTAACATACCGTAAGATGGAGTCATCTTTGCATTAGCATACTTTCGCTTTTCAAAAAATTCGCATTAGCACAAGGGAGGATGCCCACCTATTGAACACATTTTGCTTCGAGGCCATAACTTTGGTTTAAAACATAATTTGTCAGAGTTCTTGGTTTCGATTGAAAGCTGAGTTCAATAGCTAACAAGAATTTTAAACGGAATTAAAAATTTACGAAAAATACAATTTTGGCAGGAGTTCCAGCAAAAGTCTCGAAAATCAAAAAAATCGGACCAGCTACTGAACACCTAAAATAAACTTCTGTAAAAATTGGAAAATTAAGTCAATTGATCATAAGAAGCTAGGTCAAAGTCCTTTCAAGGGCTGAAATGGCCAATTATTTATTTTTTTAATTCAAAACACCAGTTTTTGAGTGATTATGAAAAGTTTATTCTTTTAATGGTTCACAGTGACTCACTAAACTTTAAACAATATAGTGGTTTAAGGTCGAGTTTAACTTCTTTGATGTCTGCAGCCATCGCATATTTGATCTGCTTTTAATTTTTTTTCGGCGACGGCATTCTGAAATTTTATCTAAACGTGGATGAAAATCACGAAAATATCAATTAAATGCAAAAGGAAAACTTTAAAATTATTGAAAACACCATTTTCCATCATATAAATGAAAATTTTATACTTGCACGATGTCTGAAAGCCTGTTCAGTAGGTGGGCCGACGTTTTGTTCAATAGGTGGGCAGTAACGCCATCATGACATGATGCAAAATATTTTTTTGCCATTTCACAATATTGTTCGAGTGCTCGTCGAACTGTGAAAAATATATATTAAACTATGAATTCCACTCATCATCATCTTTTTTATCGATAAAAACACTTGAAGATTCACCAAATTGAGATGAACTATTTTTGTTCTGTAATTTTATTCGAATATTTTATTTCTTAACGGTCGTGGGCCTAAAGCAGCACGCGCGTTCAACTCAATGACAAATCAAAAGTAAACATTCAATGAGAGGCTACTGCGACACTATACATATTGGCGCTGTCACCTATACAGACGTCAGAACTGACACTGTTCAGTAGGTGGGCCTGTTCAGCAGGTCGGCATCCTCCCCTACATTCGCTTTTCCATGAACATTTAGGTATCCGGATGATTTGTTCCCGTTCGAAACCCAATAATTTGACCGTTGCTCAAAAAAAAGGCTTATGAGAACGAAACAAAGCAGCAATCCATCTTTTGGGTCCTTAGAAATCAGCAAAACCCAGTGTTTTTGGTTGCCAGTTTTTTTCGGAAAAATCAATCGTGTCGCAACTGTACCACTTGAGCAACGGAGAACTTTTAATGCTGAATAATACACAAGTATTTCTTTGCTGGCAGTCTTCGGAGAATTGAGGGAAATCAACCACGGAACTAAGATCATTCTCCATCAAGACAATGATATTTCCCACACATCATCTCAAACAAAAGAGTTTTTGAACGCTTAAAACTTTACAGTCTCGACTTGGCACCAAGTGACTTCTTCTTATTTCCTCACATTTAAAAAAAAAAAAATTCGTGGCGATTGTTTTTTTTTCGATTGGCGATTGAATCTACCAATTTCAGAGTAGCAAAAATGTTTCGAAAATTGGTTCAAACGAATACAAAAGTGTTTTGATCTTGGCGAATGCTTTGAAAAACCAATAAAATCATTTTCACTGATTACTCATTGGTTTTTCATTGTAAAGCGCATCACTTAAAAGGCACCCTCGTACAACTTACCACCAACTTAACATACCATCACCATACAACTTGCTCCATACAGCAAGTATGGATACCCTGTATACCTTAAAATATGTGCCATATTTTATATCGGTTTTATACCTTGACATTAATCAGCTGATTGAGTTGAGTAGACATGTTTTTCAATTACAAAAAAAATTGAAGCAAAAAGGGCAAATTTTGCTTTGGCCACTTGATTGATTTTGTATTTAGAATATAACTAAAAAATTAAAAATAAATTGTAAAGGAACAAATTCCTTCAAAAAATACCTCATATATGGAAATTGGTTGTTTTTTATTTTTAAGTTATTCAACACTCACATACCGACATAAAAGATTACGCATCCTGTATATAAAATGACATATATAGTACATAATAATACAGGTAGTATTTTTTTTTTTAGTTCTACAATTTGCATCAAAAAATTGTTTGTGTCTGTGCTATCTTTAAATCGTGTGGAAAACAAGGAATACAGTGTTCGTTCTTAAATGGCAAATTTTTTAAAACTTAATGTGCATCAAACGCAAAAACTAATTAAGAATTTTCTGAAGCTTTAAAAAAAATTTTAATATAAATTGGAATTGATAAACTAGACAGATATGGGCAAGAATAAGTATCATAACATAACAAACCATAATATCACACAACATAATACAACCTAAGAACATAACATAACGTTACATAACATAACATAACATTACATAACATAACATAACATAACATACCATAACGTAACATAACATAACATAATATAACATAACATAACATAACATAGCATAACACAGCCTTACATAACATAACACAACATAACATAACATAACATAACATAACACAACATAACATAACATAATATAACATAACATAACATAACATAGCATTACACAGCCTTACATAACATAACACAACATAACATAACATAACATAACACAACATAACATAACACAACATAACATAACATAACATAACATAGCATAACACAGCCTTACATAACATAACATAAAATACACAACATAACATAACATAACACAACATAACACAACATAACATAACACAACATAACATAACATAGCATATCATAGCGTATCACAGCCTTACATAACATAACATAACATAACAAAACATAAAATAACATAACATAACATATTATAAAACAAAACATAACATAACATAATATAACATAATTTTACATAAAAAAAAAAAAATAAATAAATAAAATAAATAACTGGCCATTTCAGCCCTTGAAAGGACTTTGACCTAGCTTCTTATCATCAATTGTGTTGTGCGTGTTATTAAGTTTGTACACAATTGACTGAGAACCGGACCTACATGCTTAACGCCGACTCCGAACGGCGATGAACGGAAAGTTCTCGTTCTCAAGAAGCTTTACATGGCATTTTGATTACTCTCTGAGGTATGCCATTGTCTGCAGAGAGGTGGCGGCCGTACGGAAAAATTATTTTAATTCAAATAATTTTCTGTCGCTGCTGGGGTTCGAACCTGGGTTTCCAAAGTTCTTTGACATAGCGGCCACGCACTTTAACCAACTACACCACGGACGCCACATTACATAACATAACATAAAATAACATAACGTAACATAACATATCATAACATAACATAACATAGCATAACATAACATAACATAACATAACATATCATAACATAACATAGCATAACATAACATAACCTAACACAACATAACATAACATAACATAACATAACATAAAATAACATAACATAACATAAAATAACAAAACTTAACATTACATAACATAACAGAACAAAACATGACCGCAAATAACAGCACATAACATAACATAGCATAACATAACATAACATAACATAACATAACATAATTTAACATAACAGAACATTACATAACGTAACATCACATAAAATAACATAATATAACATAACATAACATAACATAACATAAAATAACACAACATGTCATGATATTATCATATCGTTTCTAATCGTTAACAATAGTATTTATACCTTAACGATTTCGTCTCGATCGGAGTTGTAAAAGCTGTCAATCATTTGGTCACCTTGAAGCTATGATTTCAAACGTTCTCTTAAAAAAAAATCTTAAAATCGTTTCAGAATTATTGACTGCCATCAAATAGTTTATAGTTACTGAAGTTACTGTTATAGTTACTAAAATTACTTTATAGTTACTGACAGTACTGAAAATCAAATTACAGGCGTGAATTTAAAACCAATTTAATTTCTAAATTATATATATATTATATACTCATTTCAAAGGACTGCAGACACTCCAATATTGCTTACTTTGACTTAATAACAACTTTATCAAATTCTAGAGCTTATGCCAAAAACTATACCCAGTGAACTTTTTGTGAGTTAACTTGTGAACCTCTCGGGTAAAAAAACACGTTTCCGCCACTCAAAATTAACCAAATCAATTGATGGGACGTTTACTCTTAAAAACGAATAAATTTACAAAATACTTAAATGGAGTAGTTTAAACATTTTTTCCTTATCTTACATTTATGTGAATATGTATCAATATTAAAAATCAAGCACGACATTTTTTAAAATTCTAACTTGAGACTGAACTCAAGTCCTCTATGATATGAATTTTCGTTTCTACAGCATACTAGGCTTTATGATTGTAAGGTTTGTGTCTGAACTATAGAAAATCTCTACAAAAATTAAGAATTCCTATGGATTTACAATGGCCGCCGCATAAAAAAAAATGCTGCAAAGGGCGCATATGGAGCATGTCTTTGATATTAAAAGAAAAGACAAACAAAAATCATGGTTGTATTCATCATGGTTGTCGTTCGCTACTTGGTCATTATACTTCTTCTCTTTCTCACACTGGTTCTGTGATGAACACACAGATAATCGCACTGCTCTTACACATGATGTTATAATACATAAAATACAAAGCATATGAAAATTAATACAAAATTTGAAGGAGTTAAATTTTGATTTACTTATAGAATCAAAAAAATTATATGTAGCAATATGATTATTTAAATACAAATCAAAAGAAGACATATTAATTATGTTCAGACCATACTTGAATTTTCTTCAATGCATGCATAAAGTATTAAAAACTTATAATGAAAGTGACAAACATTTTCTCAAAATTTTGTGCTCCAGATTAACACCCCCGTATAACGTATTCTACGTTAAAATAAAATTTTGGGGTAAAATGTTTTTAAAAGGGTGAAAAAATAGCTTTGCAAAAATCGCCATAGTGGACATATAACGTAATTGAAAATATAGTGGACACAGGAAGGGTTAGGAACATAAAAAAGTATCATTTCGAAACAAATTTTTTATTAAAAAGAGGGAAGTTAATTTAAAAATTAAATAAAAATCAGTTAAAATAAAAAATTTAATTTTTCATTTAAAAGTAAATCACTTTAAAAATTTAAATTTATAAAAAAAGAACATTGTACACCCGTATTCATAAAAATATTTTGTAATGGCCTTAAAACACGTGTTATAGTTAAAAAGCTTTTCAATTAAGTAAAAAATCCTTACAGTAAAAAATCTTAGAACAATTATTTCGAATACAAAATTATTTTTAAAATTTATGATGAATTAAAAAGACTTCAACTGACGACATGTGATTTCAAAACTTCAGTGATTTCCGCAATAACTTCAACTGACTTCAAATAATTGCCTTGACTTCAAATGATGACAATTAACTCCAATCAATTACTTAATATCAAGCGTCTTGAAGTCAATGAATGCATTAAGAGGCCACAATACAAAGTTTTACCAATTTATTTTACGGTTATGAAGTCAAAAAGAAGGCAAAAAAATTTTGAATTATGAAATTGAAACATAAGAGACAGAGTAAAATTTTTCTTTAAAAAATCAGGGTTTCTTGCAGTTAATTGATTGCAATCTGTTACAACTTTGGTGCTAATGTCTTATCTATATCTTTAGGTTTGCTGGGTTGTTACTTTAAATTCATTTACAATCAAAAAGGTTTATTCTGAGAGATATTCTTGTTCCATTCCAGCCAACTATTTAGAAATAATTTATGTTTTTTATTTAAAAATAATTCATTTTCCGACCTTTGTAAGGAACATTCTACTAGTTCTACCAAAGTTAGTCCATACATATTAAAAATATCACTTTTCACAGGGTATAATGGGCTGATTTTTTGTTTTTAAAATCTTCAGGCTTTTTTATATGTGCTGTATTTATTAAAAGATTTTGTCTAAAAAAAAATTTCTTATACAACAAATTAAAGTTACTTGTCTTAAAATGCGTCCCACTGAGCTGAGCCACGGGTAGCAAAACAGCAGCACACTAGCATACATACTCACATATAGCGACATACAGCAAGCATACACACACATATACAAGCAATGTTGTTGTTGTTGTTAGTGTTGTTGTTGTCTATGAAGAAAACCAATGCGTTTGCAAACTAAAGTGAAAGTTCTAAATGATGGCTTAAATAACTGAACACGGGCGCTCTTCCCTCTTTGCTTGCAGTCACATAGCACCAAACAACACTACTCTTCACCCTCCGCCAACTAACTGAAGATTGTTGGCTGTTGGACGATGATGATGATGATAATGATGATGATGACTACTTGAAAATTCCAAACGACAGCAACAAAAAAAAAAATAAAAAAAAATAGCTTTGCAGCAAAAATTCAAGTAAAAAAGCATAGTTGCTGTCGCTGCTGCTTAACAGCAACAGCAATAAATATATAAAAAATTAAAAAAAAATCAGTAAAGAAAATTATAAAGAAAAATATTAAAGAAAATGGCGGCGTGAAAAGAAGTAGAAAATCACAAAACTAAGCATTTCTTTAAAGCAAAGTAAATTTTTTGCTCAGCTTGTTCAGAGCGGTTCAGCAGTTGATGGAAAAATATTACTTTTTAAAGGAAAACTTCTCCTTGGAAAACTTCTCTTAGAGATAATTTAATTAGAGCAGCGCAATATTTTTAAACGTTATTTTAAAAAAATTTGAGCTATTTTCAAAAATAACTGTAAGTTGCTTGTACTAATACAGTTGCGCTCAAGAGCCAATGACACAGTATATGCTTGTGTGCGTGTGTACTGCAGTTGATTGTGTTTCTGTGTAGCTCTCGTTGCTGCTTATGCACTGCTATGGTGTTGTTGTTATTGTTGTTGCAATTTATTAGCATCGTTGTTGCTTTTGTTGTTGTTGTGGTAATTGTTGAACTCTAAAATTTTCTGCTGCAGTTCAATGCATTTATTCAGTGCCCGTGTTGTTGTTGTTCTCATTGTTATTTGTTGTTGCCCAGTTGCAGTGACTGACAACAAGTTGTTTGCTTTAAAGTTCTTCGACTTCAGCCAACTTTAGCCGCTTCATCATCTGCCAAAAATTTGTCAAATTCACTCTCTCTTTTTTTTCCACATCTTTTACCATATATTTTATTAAAATTGCTTTTTTCTTCTTTTTTTATTTTTTCATCATAATTGTAATGATTTCAGAAATTGAGATTGATTGTTGCGACTGTTGTTATAGTTGCTGTTGTTGTTGTTGTTGTTGTTAGTTTATATCTGCTGCTCTTATACAAAGCAAATCTTTAAAATCTTTTCTCATTTTGTTTTTTTACAGTATTTTTAAAGATTTTCAAAAGAAAGTTTTAGATTATGTATCTGCAGTTATGAGCCATCATAAGTATCTGTACAGTAACAAGCAAGTTTTAAAAATTGATGCCTTGTTTTATTGTCTATTAATTGCTGGTAGCTAAGGAAATTGCTACTTTTTATTTATTTTTATTTTTTGTTTTTTTTTTTTTTATTTTCTTTATATCTCTTTCATTTCATCGTAATATTGTTTTTTTGTCTCCCATTTTTATATAACATAAAACATACAATTAAAGTGTTTATTTGTTTTGTTTGTCCAACTTTGTATGTCTTTCTTTCGTTAAGTTTTTTCTTTTTTTTTCACCTTATTGGCTACTTTTCAAAACACACAAAACTATAGAAAAAAAAAACACAAATAAATCATGTTTGATGTTTGAATTAAAAGTGACAACCATCAGAATTATGCTTTAAAATTACATCATTTTACAGTAAATTTTTTATTTTCCTTTGTATCATTTTTATTACTACTTTTGTCTTGGTTTGGTTAATAATAGGACATGTTATGAAGAATTTTGATGTTTATCGAAATAATAAATAAGGGAAATTTTTATTAAAATGTTATCGAACTGCTTCCTTGTTTAACTTTGAAGCACCTCTAATAGCAGCCGATAACTACGATTTAATTAATGTTGCGCATACGCCGTGTTGCACTCGTAAATTCAAGTGAATCATACAAAGTGTGTTTATTGTTTTTGTTGTTACATACGTGTTTATTGCAGAAATTAAAGTTTTAATAAAAACAAAGCCTGTGGCAAATCCAATATTTTCTATCTTATCAGACTTTACTAAGCTAAGCAGTGAACAGTGGAATGTTTAACCAATTGAGGCGCACAAAATTTAATATTGGGCAAATAACTTATGGGCATTACTTACTGTAAGTAGGTACATTTACACTTGTTTTGCCCATTCATATTGAATCCATCAACAAGGATTCAATACAAGTTTGGTTTGACTTAATTCACATACAGGGTGGCTGATGAATATTGCTACATTAAAAAACTCAAATAACTTTTTGTTTAATTCATGTAACTTATTTTTTATCTATTCATTTCAAAAATAAGATATTTTAATTAAGTTAATTTAATTGGTTTTAAAAATAATTCAATTTAAATGGCATCCAGGCTCGTTGACGCATATGTGACATCTTATCAAGAATTTATTCATTACTGCCTGGAGGGTTGTTGAGAGAATTGCCTCAATTATCGTTCGAATGGATTGTTTTAAATCGTTTAAATTTATTGGTTTTGTTTTGTAAACTTCTTGTTCGCAATAACCCCACAAGAAAAAATCAGGCGCAGTAAGATCAGGAGATCTTGGGGGCCAACGGAATGTGGAGTTTCTGGAAATCAGCATATTGGGGAATTTTCGCTGCAATTCTGCAGGTCTGGCTATGTGGCAGGTGGCTATATAACAGGTCTGGCTATGTGGCAAGTTGCACCATCTTGTTGAAACCATACAGAGTTGAATGGGATTCTCTTTCAGCGACGTTCTGGAAAGAAGAACTCTTTCAGCATCTTTTAGTAACGGTCTCCATTGACCGTAACAGTAAGATCGTTTTCTTCGAAGAACCTTGATGAAACAATGAACCTTGATGAATCTGCACACCACACTGTGACGCGAAGTGGATGCAATTGCGTCTCATGCAGTACATATGGGTTAGAAGTACTCCATATTCGACAATTTTGTTTATTAACATTGCCGTTTAAATCGAAGTGGACCTCGTCAGACAAAAAAATGCAGTTCAACATGTTTTCGTCCTCTTTCGCCATTGGAATGATCCACTCGCAAAATTCCAAGCAAATCGGCAAGTCTACTGCATTCAGTTTGCTTGTATGTTGTATCTTATATGGGAATAAGTTTAAATCTTTATACATAAATGTCTGCAGAGACTGTCTGCTGATACCCATTTAAATAGATAAGGTCCTTGTCGAAACACTAGGATTCGCTTGTATGGCAGCACCAACAGTAGCGGTAGTTTCCCGCGTCCGAACTGTGGATTCTCAATTATAAGACTTTCTTGCGACTGTTCCACGTTCGGCAAAAATTATTCGCGAGCCTCATAATGTCCATCTGCTAGGAGGAGTGCCACCAAACGTTCGCCTATATTCTCTTTGGACGGAAACAACGGACGCCAATGCATGAAAGTGGCGCAAAATCCAAATTCTGGTCTCATTGCCCCAAGTTTCTATGTTTGTTAAAATTAAAGATCACTCTTTAAAAGAAAAAAAAAATGAACCAGATTAATTACACGGAAAAAGTTATTACGTTTTTTTTCTGTAGCACCTTTCATCAGCCACCCTGTATTAAGGAATGCAAAAAAAAGTATACTTCTTAACAAGTTATTATTAGTTTAATTTCTTGTCTCTGTGTCCCGTTCAAATCTTGAAAACCATTTTTAACCAATTTGTCAATGCACTCGAGAGTTGAAACTTAAAATTTAACTCAAAACTGGATGACAACCATATATTAACTCATAACATTTTGTCTGTCCGTTTGTCGATATATATTAAAAATTGAACAAAAAAAACTAAAAAACTCATTGACATTTTTGAGGCTCGAACCCACAGCCTCACAATTATAAAGAAAATTCTGTACACATTGAGCCATAGAACTTACAAGAAAATATTTATTTTCTAAATAGCAATAAATGAAAAATATTTAAATTTTCAAAAATTCACCACAGAAGGTAAAAAAAAATTCAAAAAGTACTTCAGTTGAAGCATCGCTGTTTAGAAAATATTCTCGTGTGAGTTCTGCAGCTCAGTTCGTACAGCGTGTGGTTCATAATCGTGACTTAGTGAGTTCGATCCTCAAAAATGTCCATGATTTCTTTTATTCTTTTGTTTTTTTTTTGTTTTATTTTTAGTATTAATGAAATTATTTCACATTTTTTTAACCGACTTCAACAGCCGACAGTGTTTTTTTAATATGACCACACCCCTTTGTCAAATAACGCCCACTTTATTGGCCGTAATTTTTAATAATTCTGCCTACCCCAGTATTTTTACTGTAAATTTCAGTACCCTGGTGACAATATTAACTAAAATACAGGGTTTTTCTAAAAGTGACACGCCCCTTTGTCGAATATCACCCACTTTTAAAAATAAAAGACCTCCGGGTTCATGATATATATCTGTTGACAAAAAATTACGGAAATCGGACAAGTGCTTTAGGAGTAATCGATGTAAAAACATTTAAAAAAAAAAAAACCCGACAAACCAACCAACTTGAGAACCTTCTCCTTTTTGAAGTCGGTTAAAAATACGAAAGATATTGAGATAAGTATTGCGACAAGAAGTGTGATAAGGATTATGAAATAGATTTGGTCAAGGATAAATAATAAAATAATAAAACAAATAATTAAATAAGGATTTGGATAAGGAAACGAAAAAGAACAAGAAAAAGGATTTGAGCAATGATTAGGACAAGAATTTGGAAATGGATTAAAACAAGTATTTGGACAAGGATTTGGACAAGGAATTAGAACAAGGATTTAGACAGGGATTAGGAGAAGAATTTGGACAACGCGTGGGATAAGAATAAAGAAGAAAACTGGGACGAAAATTTCGGCAAGGAATGGGACAAGGATTTTGATTAGGACTTAGACAAGGACTAGGAAATATATTAAAATAAGAATTTTTTGAAGGATTAGGACGAGGAATACCACAACAATAAGGTCATGGGAAAGTATAAGGACGAGAATAAAGATTTTTTTCATAATTTTTATCGTAAGGTTAAGTACAAATTCTTCTTTGCGTTTTATTAAATTAGCTGGAGTGGATATACTCACCGAATAATAATTCCATGCAACACCCTTGCATAATTGCTGCATTTTCAATCTTGGGGCGCCTCTCTTCGCGGCCTTATGGGTTCATGCATTTCTCTTCTATTTTGGTGTTAAGGGCTAAGGACCAAGCTTTACTGGTGTTGTATGCTTTTTACCTTAGCACCCATATATAGAGTGTATAAATTTAACAAATTTTCAGTTGAATTACTTAAGCAGCTCCCTTCGTGTCCTGACGACGTCTTTTATTTTGTTTTTATTTTGGTCATAAATTATTTTATTTTTATTGTCGTGTCATTATTTTTGTCATAGCACCTATACTCGGCGAGTAACAATTCATGCAACGCCAATGCATTTAAAAAAAAAAAATGACCTTTTCAACTTTTTGCGAAACCTGCGTGGAAAAACGTAACGTTGTCACTTCTAAAAGTTTCTTAAACTTCTTGGAAATTTTTACGTTCGGATCACGAATCTAAGTTCATTGTAAGAAATTCCTGTATCCTAGTTCGTTGGTCGAATATGAAGAATGTGGAAATCGAAAAAGCTGAAATTAAAGCGTACTCGAAGGTACACCATTTTGAATCCATTATCTTGGATTTATATATTTATAGAGATACTTTATACATGGATAATTTTGCCTATTTATAAAGGGTGTTCCAATAGTAGGTGTGGTACTTTATTATGGATTAAAGTCTGCATTATCAACCCTTGTCAGCCATATTTTGAGTCATTGTTTTGTAACAGTATAGGATTTTGGTTACGGATCACTACACGAAAGAACAACGCATTGAAATCGTCGAATTTTGGATCTTAAATTCCAAGTCGATGGTGCAAACGCTACAATTCACCAAAAATGGGGTCGCAATCAACACATTAGTGAAACAACTGTGCGCAATATTGTGAATAAATTTTATGATACTGGGTCTGTTTGGTGGGGTTAATGGATCGGAGGCATTATCGGGACTTTTTTTTTTGGAACATGAGGACGGAAACACCGAAAATGTCAACTTTAAGCGGTACCACACTACGTTGGAGGACTATTTTGTGCCGGAGGTTGAAGCTCAGGGCATGGACCATATGTGGTTTCAACAGGATGGCGCTACACCACACACAACTCGCCTCAATTTGAACTTTTTGCGTCGCAAATTTTCGAACCGTGTATTTTCTCGTCGCGGTGATGTGAATTGGCTGCCCATATCATGCGATTTGACGCTGTTTGACCTTTTTCTGTTGGGCTACACGAAGGATAAAGTCTATGTGAATGATCCGAAGACGATTCCAGACTTTAAAAGCAATATAATACAGTGATATATAGCATCGATGATTCGGGCTATTCCGGAGGCCGTACTGCAAAATGTCATCGAAAATATGACCTAGAGAGTGAGATCTGTGGTTAAAGTGCGTGGCCGCTATGTCAACGAACCTGGAGACCCAGGTTCGAACCCCAGCAGCGACAGAAAATTATTGAATTAAAATAATTTTTCTGTACTGCCGCCATCTCTCTGCAGACAATCGCAAACCTCAGAGAGTAATCAAAATGCCATGTAAAGCTTCTTGAGAATAAGAACATTCTCTTCATCGCCGTTCGGGGTCGGCGTTAAGCCTGTAGGTCCATTTCTCGGTCAATTGTGTACAAACTTAATAACACGCACAACACAATTGATCATAAGAAGCTAGGTCAAAGTCCTTTCAAGGGCTAAACTGGCCAGTTATTTTTTGTTTTTTTTTTTATTGAGTGAGATCTCTACGGAGTAATCGCGGTGAACACATCCACAAAATATTTTTTTACACATAATCTTATTTTGTGACCTTTCGAACGAAATAAAATATTTGAAAAAATTCCAAACCGTTTACGTTTTATTCAAAATCAAAGTGCCAGACGTCTTAATAGAACATCCTTTAGTAGTTATATCATCCTTAGATCGTTTTAAAAAAATTAGACTTTGTAAGTAAACCTACCACTCTGACTCCAAGGCTTAAGTAAAACAATTGTTCGAATCAAGAAAATTATTTTCTTAATGTTATAAGTGATCCAAGTCAAAATAGTCCCCGAGCACAATAGTCCCTGATATAAAAAAAAATGGAGCACCAAGGACATAAGATGCTGTGCATTTCAATAAAAATGGTTAGGAATTAAAAATAAATTTCATTATTAATTTCCCATCGTGGAAAGGTGGAAAGACAGAAGCCCCTTCCTTAACCCCTCTCTGTAACCAATTGAAGAAATTATAAATTCTTTTTTATTAAATAAACAAGCCAGGAAGTCGCAAAAACTTTGTTGGAAATAAAAAAAAAAAAAAATATTTCTTTCAAAAGACTACCAAACAGCATCAACAACTTCTGATGGAGTCGGAAAAACCCAATGACGAGTCAAGAAAAACCACAAACATGCAGTAAGCTTTCTGAATGTGCGACTTTTTCTACAACAACAACAACAACAGTAACAACAACAACAACAACAACAATAAAAACAGAGATCACATCAATACAAATTAAATGAAATAAAAGATCATGCAAAAGAATTCAAGTTTTAGCCAAGTTAAAAGCTAAAGAAAAACAAGAATATCTGGCAGACAGTGATACAAGCAACAATGACAACAAGCTGCATAAATCCAATGAAACGCATGCGTTGTATGGTTAAACAGCAAGAGCTACGCATCGCACGGATGCATCTGGCAGAAAATGTGCAGCAAAGAAATCCAATTCAATTTCATTCAATAAAACAACAACGCATTTCTACTTCTTCTGCTTTTCTGCTACTGCTACTGCTGCTGCTGCTGCTCCAACAAGAAAAGCTTAAACTACAACAATAAAAGTGATAACGATGAAAGCAAGGCGAAAAGATGAAAAACGCGTTTTCACCGCAGCAAAGTAAACAACGCGCAACAACGCTGCACAATGATGCTCTCGCGTTGTACCAACACAGCCACACCTCTGCTAAAAAGCGCCTCTCCCTCTCCAACACTCACCCTTCTCCCGCTCAAAACCCAGTTCAGATGCCCACCTTGTATCCCAGCCTCACACATCATTCAGGCACACCACCAGCTCACCTCCCCCAGTTATATATCTCAAGCAGCAACATAGTTTCATTAGCGAAGTCAACGGCTTTGAAAACGCGTCTTGCACTGAAGTTGAGGCTATAAACATTAAAAGAAACTACAATAACAACAATAACAACAACAACAATCACAGCAGCAGCAGCAGAAAAGCCTTAAGTTAACATATCTGCAGATACTAACAATCATCCAGCAGATACATTAAATTCTCATTTTTACTTTCTCCAATGAGCGGCGTGGCGTATAGAAAGAAATATTTTTTTTTTGTTTTTGTAAATTTTTAATTTTTTTTTTTTATTATTTACTGTTGTAAATAAAAGCAACAAGTTGTGATTCCTTCAGCAGAGAAAAAAAAACATAAATGTTTTATGATCTTGCAAACATAGATACATCAAACAGATGCACAGATACATAGATGCACAACTTTAAACTGCAGGCGCATATCTAAAAGACGATGTTAGTCAGACGATGCTCACTCTTAGATTGGAAATTCCTAGCAATCATGATTATCAGCAATAATTTTTTGGGAAATTTTCAACAGCTTCAGTCCGAATGACGCAGCGCAGCATGTTGCAGAGTGCAGGTAGTGGCGTGTTGCCACACTTAAATGGACGTTTCAGCGTATGAAACTCAACTTATTCGTAGAGGCAATGGCGGGGATTGCAATAAAATGATTTTCCTTCTTAATCTTAAGCTTTAAGAACTTTGCTGGAATCGAAGCTTTTAGAGATAACTTCAGAAATTTAATTAATACTCAAATCAAAGTTAGAAGCATATTCTTTCAAAATTATTCCAAGGAATTGTATTTTCCATTCCACAATTACAGGATCTTTTTATTTCCATTACAATTGATATATAATTATAAGTAACACATGGCCAGGATAGCAGCACAAAGAGCCATTTTTCGGGTATATGACCTCAAGTATCTCAAAACCCTGACGTAGTGGAACAAATCTGATCGCAGATTCGGATTCTTTGCAGAAAACTTCTTAAAAGGAAATGACCACCAGTTGCCCAAAAACAAAACCCTGAAGACCTGTATAAATCCGGCTAAAAACCTTAATAAATTCAAATGCATAGTGTTTTATGTTAAGTAGCATTATTAAACATCAACAATTCAATACGTTGATGTCTAAACATTTGTTCAGTACTAATACATACGAGAGCTAAAGAGGTATTTCTGGCTACTCCTACTTCTCCTTTATAGTTCTATAGTTTGTGCCGAAAAATCTTATCTAACTGAATACTCTTTAGTTCAAAAGTGCATATTTTTTACGGCTTAGTCTCTCTTTTGAAGTCTCATTTTTTAAGGAACTTTTTTAGTGAAAAAAAGCAATTCAAGAAATCTGTAATTGATATAGTAAGAATACAATATAATAGATCTTTTTTTTAAAGATTTCAAGAAAATAGGATCCAACAAATGTCCTGGTACTAATTGAAAATATAGCTATTAAAAAAATGTATAATCGTAGGTTAAAATACCTCCAAACTCTTGTGTAATATATGCGAGTAATATCTGAAGCTATGAAGGTTTTATTATTTTGGTGACGTCAGCTTACATGTGGAAACAGGCGTGGTTTTTATTCAATTTATCCAAATTTTAACCTTTTATACAATATGTTTACAGTATCAAAGCTTATGTGTAGTATTTATATCAAGTCATTACATTAATTTTTGTGGATTTTATGAAGATTTTGTTTTTTTGATGACGTCACTTTGGGAAGTAGGCATGCTTCTCATTCGATTTGGACTAATTCAAACTAAAAATATTTAATGTCAATGCTTAAGTGCAAAATTTGAAATATTTAACTTATTAATTTTTGCGGAATTTTTAGAGATGGTACCATTTTGATGAATTCACTTCGTATCAGAGGTAGGCGTGGTTTTTATCCGATTTCACAAAGTTTCAAACTTAGAGTGTGCATTTGGATTTAAAGCTTATAAGCAAAATTTTAAGGTTTAAGATAAATTTTTGTGGTATTTTCAGAGATTTTATACTTTTGATGACATCACTTCGTATGGGAGATAGCCGTTGTTTTTATTCGATTTTGTCATATTTCAATCATTGAGTAGGTATTTCAAATTAAAGTCCTCAAAAGTCAATTTCTGTGCATAATTTCAAGTGCTCAGAATAAATTTTTTGTGGATTTTAAGATATTTCACCTTTTGATGATGTCACGTGGTTTACATCTGATTTTGACTTACAGCCCTATTCTGGCATAATCGTCACAATTAATTGATACTGAAAAATTTTGATAATTTTGATTCGGTCTCTATTGATTCGTATTCAGGTTGAACTGTCACTAGCAAAAAGCTTTAAAAATTCACCACATCATGTTGTAAAGCTTTTTGAATTGGTCACCTTGTTTTTATATCAACTTGCTGATCAGTTGTCACTAGAAAATAAATGTCGATACATTTTTGTGTAACAATGAGCTATGAGATATGCTGAATTGACCGCAATACCGATGATTGGAAGTCGAAAAATGATTGCCGACATAGTTAAGTTAAGAGCCATTAGCATAAAAATAAATAGTTGCCAAAAACCTCAAGGCAAATGGTATGGACGACCTTCGCTCATCATGTGGTTGGAGTTCCTCAATTAAATTCCATACACACTGTATTCGGCAGTGGAAATGAATTTGCAAAAACGGTGTCCTAGAAGACGTCTTCTTAAGATATTACCTTCTTTTTGTTATTATTGCTTTTAATAAAATTTTATTTGTATGAATTTCTCGCTTGTGACCTTTTTAGCTGCTTGTCACTATTTTGATCACTATTGATACAAAAAGAGCTAAAAGAGCTTTTCAAAAGTGCTCAGAATAGGAATTTGTATCAATTGTGACTTCTGTATCAATTGATACTGAGGTGGCTTTTGTGACTTTGTTAGAATAGAGCTGTTAGAGTGCGTATTAAGAATCAAAGCTATTATCCAAAATGTTAAGATCTTAGGTAAATATTTATATATTTTTACGATTTCATTTTGATGTAGTCACTTCTTATGGCAGGTAAGAGTGGTTAGATCTCATTTTGAAAAATTTCAAAAGTAAAGCACGTTTTAGAATCAAAGCTTATATGCAAAATTACAAGGTTTTAAGTTAATATTTTTAGAATTTTTTAAAAAAAATTTATCAATTTGATCAAGTCATTTTGCATGGGAGGAAGGCGTGGTTTTCTCCCAATTTGGCTCATTTTCGATCATTCTTGTTTAAAAAAAAAATTAGCTTATATATCAAATTTCATCACAATAGCTACAAAATTACGGCTGTAATCGATTTCCATTTCAGACGGACATGACCAATAACTTAGTAATTACCATAACCATAATAATGGCCAAAACTTAGCAAATAAATATTTTTAGATGACCAATTCGACGGCTCATATTAAAGAGAAGAGTAGTCACAATAATACAAATTGTAAAAAAGAACTGAAAAAAGTTTTTGAGCCCTGTACATAACCTGGATAACAGCCCAAAAAGCCATTGTTCAGTTATATATCCTATAATAACTCGAAATCCTGACGCAATTTATCAATTCCTATTTGAAATTTGGATTCAGATTTCCATCTACTATTTTAAAAATCAAACCCTTGTAACCAATGATAACTCAAATCCTAAAAAAAAATAATTTATCAAGCTTAATAAGTGAATTGCATTATTTTTTTGAATTGCGCCTAGTGACCGTCAATATGGTTTCCGTAGGGCCCGCTCTACTGGTGACCTTATGGTGTTCCTCACTGAGAAATGGAATTATTGTGTTCACTACTTCGTTGAAAGTAACTCTCTCGAGAGAAAGTGAGATAATAATGCCACATTACTTACTTACTCATTACTTACAAAATAATAATGCCACATTACTTACTGAATTGAATAAAATATTCGATCGGAGGCAGTGTTGCCAGAGAGACGAACTAAAATTACCACTATTTGTGAAAAAAATTACCAAATTTTCCTTTTACTAAAATAAAAAAAATAAAAATTTAAATTAATTTTATTTAAATTTAATTTAATGATTAACGACCGTTATAATTTTTTTGTTAGTATACATGTATTTATAAAGAAACAACAAAAACATGAAAAAATAACGTTTGTCCACTTCACCCAGCGAAAAGCAACGCTGATCTGAAAACTGCTCTTATTCTGGACCATACAATTATACAAGGTAAGAGTGACAGTTTTTTGTCTTGCACCAACTGTCAAAAGTAGTATAAATTAAAGAACGAAAAAAGTAAAAAAGAAAATAGAAAGTAAAATATACAGGCAAATTACAGTCGGTATAAGACACTCGTGAGTAAATAGCAAGTTTTCACTCTTACCTTGTATAATTGTATCATGTTCTGGACTAGTCCTCTGTCGATTTCTCCGAGAAAGTATCGCCAACTGACAACCACTTTGGTTCTGTTCGGGCTCTTAAACTACTTGTGAGTATGTTCAGAGAGGTAACAGTGCTGCCTCCTCTTATAACTCAAAAAATTAACAAGTCTAAACAAATTTTATTTTCGGAAAATTTACCACTTTTGGTCAAAAATTACCTATTTTACCTCTGCCCAATAAATGAGTCAAAAATTACCTCAATTAAGGAAATTTACCTCAATCTGGCAACACTGATTTGAGGATTACTAAAAAAGTTGAGTATAATGCTAGCAAGGCCCAGTGTTGTCTCTTTACTCACGAGCGAATCAATTGCCCTTCAGCTCCTCTAAATATGAACAGTGTGGATCTTGTGGAATCAGTTGCTCTTGAAGTTCTGGGCATATCTATCCAATCTGATCTTCGTTGCAATGATTATATTCAACTTCTCTCAACTCTTGTTGGCATCGACGGAATGTTAGTTACCTGAGCTTGTTGTAAGCCATGTCGACGATTGGGGCTGTTATTTTTAAGCCATCATTATGAAATTTGATATATAAGCTTATTCTTAGAAAACAAAGATCAAGTTAAAAAAAAGCCAAATAGAATGGAAATCAGGCCTACCTCCCAAACAAAGTGACTTTATCAAAATGTTAGAATCTCTGAAAATTTCACAAAAATTATCTAAAATCCCGAAATTTTGCACATAAGCTTTGGTTATAAATACGCACTTTCAGTTTTTAAAATCAAATGAAAACCCAGCCTATCCCTCATAAGAACTGACTTATGAGGGATAGGCTTGTAACTTTTGATATTATGCAATAAGAGAATTGACCTACTTTAAAAGTTTTAAGAGTTTTATCCTCTTATTGTTGATGGAACTGTTATAGCAGCTTTTAAGAGTTTAATATCCAATTACTTCAGGCAGGATGATAGATGCTGACCTAATCTACTCCTATGCGGAATTTCATTATTTTAACATCAATGTGAACCTATATGTGGTAATTTTCATAAAAACAAAAAAAAAATAAAATATTAAAAATAAAATCTATCCTCTATAAAATGAACTTACTAACCTAGCTAACATAACCTCAGAAGAAAATAAATTTCATGAAAATGTGAATTATTTTAACTTCGTTTTTATTTTAAAAATTTTGTATAAATATCTATTCAAACTTTCCATTGCATATGAGTTTCTTTAAGTTGAAAAGAGCCGGCCATTATAAATGTTGCACTTACCCGCTCACCCATCAGTTGAAATTTCTGCCCTAAATTATTTTCCCACATTACAGTTTAAGCCGATACTTATAAATGTTAACATCATTTAAAGACAGCAACTTCCTGTGACATACAAAGATTAACTTACACTTTACACGTAAGAACAAACACAGAAAGTACAAACCAGCATTGTTGAGAAGAATTTTTACCCTAAACCCAGTAAACCGCCGACTTAGGGCTTAGATAAGAGCAGAGATTATGTTTAATTTTGTCCGTAAAAGCGTGCGGGTTAATTAAGATATTTTTAAAGTAATTCTTAGTAGTTTCAGGTTAAAAGTTATAGGGATCTTATCTGTTCTGAACAATGATAACAATTAATTTTTACAAAAACCGTGGCATATACCTGACTCCTGATGAGTTTTGTCATCAATGAGAGTAAATCTGATAAACTACAGATAAGATAATTCTACAGAAACTACACATACTACAAAAATATCAAAAATATAAATATATATAAGATTGTATCCTATCAATATAAATAAGCTGATGTAGATTTTCCAAATATGATCTGCTCTGACCTGTGGCGACCATAGTTGAGCGCGATAACGTTCGTGGATCGTTCTATGCCAATTTTAGGAACCGCGAGGCCCGTGTTTCGAAAACCATCAGACACAGAAATTTTTTAACTAAAATTAATATACACTGATCCTCCGTCACCTCTTTGCAGACAATGGCAAACTTAAGAAAATAATAAATGTCATGAAAAGCTTCTTGAGAGCATGAACATTAGTCGTCCGGAGTTGGAAATAGTAGGTCTATTTCTCGATCACTTCAGTGCAAACATTTAATAGCACTCATAACAGAATTTGTCTTAAGAATTCCAGTCAATGGTCTATTGGTCTGAAATGGTCTATACGTTTTTTTTTTTTTTTATTATGGACATTTTTTTTTTTTTTTTTTTTTTTGACATAACAACGTCATGGTCTTTTTACCATTTTTCCAAAAAAGTTGAAACAAGCATTTTTTGCAAATGTATCGTCTTTGCATCTTTCGTTAAGTTTTATTTCACAACAATAAATAATGGTTTTTTGACCTGATAACAAAAAAAAAAATAAATAAATATGCACTTAATGCACTTAATTGAAATGAAATAATGAAATTATAACTCCGTGACTATTGGCACTACGATAAATTTATGGAAGGGGAGTTAAGCCGAGGTTTTCGGTCACATTATAAAAATCAAAAAGAAAAATCATGCCTCAGGAAGTGCACTAAATGCAAAAGCAAAAGCAAAACTAAAAAAAAAAATTTATTTTAAATTAAAATAAGAGCAAGAGCTAAGACAAGGATTTGGATTTGAATTAGAACAAGGATAGAAAAAAAGATACAGTAGTTTCGACTATGTCGTAACACAAGACGTAGAATTATTCGATTCACTTTTGATGACATCTTTTTTAAAAAATATTTAGCAAAATATTTATTCCATACACCTGGGCATATGACCTTTAAAAGAGTGCCAAGCATATTTACTTGACTGACCCTCATTCATTTTGCAAAAGAAACATTTTTGCCTTTGACACCTATTCCCTCTGACCACTCCTTAGGGGGGCTCCCATACAAATTTTATGGTTTTTGTACATTTATTCCATACACCTGAGCATATGACCTTTAAAATAGTGCCGGAGAGGGTTAATATGTATCACTGACCCCCATTACTTTTGCAAAAGGAACATTTTTGCCTTTGACACCTATTCCCTCCAACCACCCCTTAGGGGGGAGGGGGAAATTTTGACATTTCAATAACAGGTTTTGTTAAAAAAGCATGCCCCTCAAAATAACTCAGAATTACTGGGCTACACGATTCTGTTAAAAACAACATGCCCCCAAAAGTATGCTTTTTTTTAATTATAAAATTTATGTCTTCACGCTAGATGGCGCTGTCTTCACCGTGGAAAAAACCAGAAACCGTCAAAAAATAGGTAGCAAACTTAAGCAAACAAAAACATCCAGTGTTTAAAAAACTTGAAAACGTTCAATTGCTTTTGCTTTTACTTTGCTGTGCTTATTGAAAATCAAACAGCAACAGCCAAAGCAGAAAGCACTATCTCAAACAAAATTCTGCTCATTTTGCTTTGCTTTCTAAATCTTCGAAAGGCTAAGCAAAAGCAGCAGCACTAAAAAGAATTTGTTTTGCTGCGTAGTGCTACGAAAGCATAAGAAATTATTTTAGTGCTTTGATTTTCATTTTGCTTTTCTAATTTGTCGCAGCACTACGAAAGCAACAATTATGCGCTTTGCTTCGTTTTGCTTTCGGAAGCATTTTATTTTCATTCGTTTGGCTTTCGGGATTTACTTGTCATCGTTTTTATGCTGTATTTCAGAGACGCATGTCTTTTTGTACGTTGTTGTTTGTATAATATGCGCACTTGTACGCAGCCGCGAATGCTTGGTGTTGTTTTTGTTGTGTGTAACGGTTTTATTATATATCTATCTTTAAAAGTTCTAGAACTATTTTATATGCGCATCCAAATTTTTTTCTGCAATCTCTTTAAAACTCATGCAATAAAAAGACCAGACCAACAAGTGCTAACATCAACATTGTACGATCAGTACTTTAGGTACACCAAAGGCTCAAATTGTGACCTAAAAACCGCCGCCTGATAACTATCAACCACCCTACTTACCTCCGAGAATGACGTATTCTACGTCAAAATACGAGGGCATGAATTTTGAAATGAATAGGACCAGGAATAAGAAAAGGAGTACGAAAAAGATTTGGACAAAGATTAGAGCATGGAATTGGACAAAGCTTAGGAAAATAATTCACACAAGATTATAAAAGAGACTACGATACGGAGTGGGACAAGGATAAGGACACATATTTAGAAACACGTAGACAAAGATTAAGATTTCGGACAAAGGGTTGAAAAAGAAATGGGGCAAGGATAAGGAAAGGGATTCGGATAAAGATAAGGTCAGGAATTGTGGCATGGATTAAATGACCGGTTTGAACAAGGAGTAGAACAATTATTAGCATAAATATAAGATAAATTATAGGATTGAGGACAAGTTTGGGAACAAAAGAAAGGAAAGGAACAAGAATAAAGATATGTATCTTTAAAATAATCTACGTTAAAACCTACGGGTGTTTTTACGATAGAGCCAACTTCGTTTTTTATATTTTTTGTTTTTATTTTTTTAAGCTTTGAACCAAGGATTTCAGGCCTATTCTGTCAATTCTGCCTTGGTTTAAAAATGGGTTGATTTTTTAGAGGGAAGGAAGGGAAGGAGGGATGTCTCTTATGAGACATGTATAGTATATTCTAAGCGTTTTAAAAAGCCGTATAACATTTCAATTTGAATTTGAGGCAATTTTTATGTTTTCACTTCAGCCAATTCAGGTTCTAAGGCAATCAATCCACAAACTTCTCTGTCACCAACTACAACTTCAAGTCGTAAATATTGATGATTCTTCAATTTCAGTTGATTAGAAATGAGGATAGAAAATACAAAAAGGTGAAAGCGTAGGACCATCACCTCACCGGGATTCGAACCCGGGACCTCTAGGTAATCAGTCAAGCACGTTTCTTACTTGAAAACCGAGGTCGCCATTTTTCAAAATTTATGTTTTCTTTTTTACTGATAGGTCATACTCAGGTTAAATAAAAAAAAATAAAAGAAAAATTTTTTAAACTATAAGACAATATTTTAGTCCAAAGGGAAAAATGGAGGGCGTTTTTTAAAATTCTATAAAAAAAAAAACTAAAAATATTTGTACCATCAATTTTTCTATTAATATTTCAATAATACACAAAAACATTTTAAAAAAACAATATTAAAAATTGAAAAATTACAGGTAGTGTGGGGAGTGATAAAAAATTGTACCTCTATCTTGACACTAGTCATCTGAAGAGAAAAATTTTCTTAACCCTCTAATGCATTACTTTTGCGTGCGAAACGGTCACTTTTACAATTACAACTGACAATAATTACAAAATGGGCTATGCTAGAAAAAATTTTCGTTACAAAAAATGTTAGCCGAAGTGCATAGAACTGATATTGAATCTATAATTTGACTTCTGAATTTGGAAAAAAGGTTTTCAGTTCTAAATTTAAATACAAACGTAAGTGTGCCTAAAGGCATTGTTATGCAGTAAAAGGTTAATTAGTAAGAACGTCACTATATTCTGAACTAGGGAATGAAAAAAATTTTTTGTGAATTAACGACTGTTTGAAAAAAAAAATAATTTTTTGGCCTTTTTTTCAAAGTTTTGATTTTTTTTTTAAAATATTAAAAACGATAACTTTTACATAATACTACTCCGGGTCATAGAGGGATGTATATAAAAAGCCCACGCCAAATGTTAAGTTAATCGGTTCCTTATAACTTTATTATTTCAAACGTGTTAGAAAAAGTAGTTTCGAGAAAAATGTTTAATGTTTTGAGTTTCTTCTGAGCCAGTTTAGTTGTTGCGTCACTATAACAAATATAAATTCGTTAATAATTCAATTTAAGAAATACTTTTAAGGACATATTTTTGAATATTGAAACTATTGAACAAATTTTTCGTTTTTTTCAAATTTCTAGACTGGAATATCTCCTTAAATGATTAAATCTCGAAAATTCTTCTGAGGATTTTATTATTTTAAGATTACTGTGGCCGACAATAGTGGCGTCCGTGGCGTAGTTGGTTAAAGCGCGTGGCCGCTATGTCAACGAACCTAGAGACCCGGGTTCGAACCCCAGCAGCGACAGGAAATTATTTGAATTAAATTAATTTTTCTGTACGGACACCACCTCTCTGCAGACAATTGCAAACCTCAGAGAGTAATCAAAATGTCATGTAAAACTTTTTGAGAACAAGAACAACTCCGTTCATCGCCGTTCGGAGTCGGCGTTAAACATGTAGGTCCGGTTCTCGGTCAATTGTGTACTAACTTAATAACACCCACAACACAATTGATCATAAGAAGCTAGGTCAAAGTCCTTTCAAGTGCTGAAATGGCCAGTTATTTATTTTTATTTTATGGCCACCAATATATGACAGTCCCTTCGTAGTCAAAATCTGAAAATTACCTCAAAGTAAGTTAAACAATTTAATACTCTCTTTATAAGCATATCTCGATGATTTTTCTCATTATTTGTTGCTTCCACTCTTATTTATGCTTATAATTTTTAACACAAAAAAAAACAAACACAAATAAATAATAATAACAAAACTCTCCGAAGACTCCTAGAAGATCAATTAAATTTTATATCTCATTAATGATGAAGTTTTGAGATTTATTTTTGATGATTTGTTGCGTAAGCCCTGTCTTGATAAGCAATAGAATGGAAAACGTCCAAACCATATATTAAACTTTATTTAATCAACTTCTAAAATGTTTTTCCAATAATTTCCAATAAAATATAATAATAGTGCTCAAATCCTCTCTGCGCTCTTTTTCTATGATCTCATCAAGACAGCAATTCATGCAAGACTAGGTTAACTCGTCAATGTCCTTTAAATTATATTTTCTTTATTTTTATGATTCTTCGGCATTTCAATGATTTTGTTATCCAATGGTTACCCAATCCAAACTAAAAAGTCCACAAAGATCTGTAAAATGTTTCTAACCCTAAAATAGTTTCTTCGACTCTTATTTTTTGTTTGGTTAAATTCCTTTACTTATCAAATTTCGTTCGTTTTTTTACCTATTCGCTTAAAGTAGTTTGAATTCTTAAGAAAAGGTTTGCTGGGTTAAGCTGGTAGCACGACATGCCTGAGTGCTCCTTGAAAAGATTACCTACTGAATCTTCATCTTCAAAGAATAAGTGAAGAAATTATAAAAGTATCTTAATTCTTGCGCTCTTCTTCGGCGACTTTTACTCGGAAGAGCGCTCACATAAAACACTAACACAAGCGCACATAGCAAATATGGGTCAAAAGAGAAACTTTCATTCTTCTACGCGCAGACCGCAACGAACGACAGCAGCAACAACAACAGCAACAAGTTTAAACAGCATTCTACAACTGATGCTGTTGCTGTTGTCGTTGCTGTTGCTGCTTCTACTTGGCTTGATTCTTTGATCTGCTGGCCCATATTTAGGTTACATAAAGGGCGATCGAGTCGTGATCTTTTCGTAAGTTAAACCCAGCGAGGCGTTGATGAGTCGACGCCGATTCGAAGTCAAAATCGCAGCAGCACTAGCAACAGCAACAATAACAATAACAAAAACAAGCAACTTTTGGTCAGCAGCAGTCGCGGTAGAGGCAAAGCTGTTAGCTGCTGGCTACGACAACACGTTAAAAGAAAGTGAAATTGACGCAGAACACGATCACGTAGCGCGGCGACGACGAACGAACGGCGGCTTCTTTGCTATGTTGCTTCTTGTTTTGACTTTTGTGTGAATATGTGCAGCTTTTACTGCTTTTGTTGGTTTCATATGAATGTGGGCTGGGCTGGGCTTAGGTTGATGTCTGAGCTGATTGACGGATGATAGCTGATGGCTGTCACTGCGACGTTTGTGTATGACGAACAGTTTGTGGTGGTTCATCATCAACAGCAGCAGCAACATGTTCATTATCATTACAGCTTAAAAGCTTGGCTTAAAGGTGCTTATACATACACACAAACGCACACACATTCATCTTCATATGAGTTGCTTTGAACGAAATAAGTAATTCGATGCACACAAACGCAGACACGTGCATGAAAGTATCTTTGTGCATAGCAAAGTATCTTAGGTTAGCATAACTCTTGGTGCTGTTGTTGTTGTTGTTGTACTATGTTTATTTTCTACATTTCGTTGGCTTCGCATTTCTTCTGAGATTTAAAATGATTCGCATTTCAAGCATTTCTTTGCTGATTTTTTTTAAAATTTTCTTTAATTTAACGGGCTTCTTTCTCTAGCTAAAGAGTTGTTGCTGCATTTTTTCTTGTTTTTGTTGTTGTTTTGTTGTTATGTGCTGGCTTCTTTGTTTTGGTTGTTGTTGCTGTTTTTCTCGTTATATGCTGGTTCGAAGGTGATATTGATCTTCGTGTCGATTGTGCGCTTTCGCTTAATACTTTTGTATCTGTATCTCTGCATCTGTGTGTCAACCACAGATACATACTATACACTCAGCGCTAGAGTGAAGTAGAAGTGTGTGCGTATTAGTGTGGGCTTAAATCTTTCTTTATGCCGTTGTAATATTTTGGGTGAAAAGTTCTCTTCAGTCTTTGTTTTTGATAATGAGATACTTTCATTACTTTTACGCTTACGTTTTTTTTTTTTTAAAAGCAGATTTCTTTATTTGCTTCCTATTCCAAGATCCGGCTTTATTTTTAAATGTTTGTAGGTGTTGTACTTATCTGATTAAATCAATTTTATCTAAAGGATTGCTGCTTAAAAGCTCATTAAAAACTAAGTTTTTAATGCTTTTTTTTTTTACTGCTAGTTTATAATAAGATATAAAATTTAGTATTTCAAACAACGCTTATAAGATATTCTCCAACAAATACCTTAGATCGAAAGATACACACATACTTCAACGCCTGATTCAACGTATTACGTTTGTTGATTTGTTTGTTTATTAATTTTATTTATTTCAGTGTTGTTATATTGCTTTTTTTTTTTTGACTTGTCATTTTTTTTTTTTTCTTTTTACGCTTTCGCATCTGCATATGTAGCGACGACGAATAGATGAATACTCGAAATAAAAAAAACATGCCGACGTCATGAGCGAAAGTGAAAATCTGTTAATGAATTCTTCAACGTTGAATAGTTACGGTTATTAAAGTTTATTCGCCGTTATCTGTTACGTTAACCCATACCAACGAAAAAATATAAGAGATACAAAAACAAAAGAGTTGGCATCGAAATTTTGTTTTATGGCTTAAAAAAAATATATATGTATATATAAAAATAGAAATTTCAAAAATTTAATTAAAAGTCTTAAATCGAAGCAGAAGATTTTTATGCGCTGATTAAATATAGATAAAAAAATCTTTTAGTCACAATTATCTAGGGAAAATATTCATGTAAACTATAATAAAAAATATTTGGAAAAAATAGTTATATAGTTAAAAAAAATGAGCTTTGCCCAGTTATGCAATCTTTAAAATAAATAACTACTCTTAGAAGAAGCTAACCGATTGCTTTTCTTATAAAGATGTCCCCGTAAAAAGTTTACATTATAAGCAATTAGCGATTCCCGGCGCGTTGCTTGCTACACCCGGCAAGTATATTGAAAAATAATGAGTAAATTCAAAACTTTTATTAGACCCTTAGGCTGACACCACGCTCATGGTCCACTGTCCGTAGCAGGATATCACTCGCAAGTGGCAATTCCATTTTGAGTTTCAATGTTCTGTGACTTTTACTTCCTTAGTTTTTCTTTATAGAAAATCGGGCCCACACCCCCTTTTCCAATGCAAGTGTCAGTTTTCTTGTAGGAAGACTTTGGCAATTAGTGATTCCATACTGAGTTCATTGTTATGCGACGTTTAGTTTCAAAGCTATTCGATATTAAAAATTTGGCTTGTATGGTCGAAGCCACACCACTTTTTCCTATGAACATCCGAGTTCTCTTGTAGAAGGACATCAGCAAGACATCTTGTAGCACCGGTTTTGATAAGGGCAAGATCTCGCTTCTAAAATTTCATTGTTATAAAAATGTTCGCAGAATTTTTTATTTAACCAGCAGAAGTGCTTTTGCACAAAATTTAAGAAAAATTTTATGTTTTGTAAATATTTGCGATTTTGTAAAAAATTTATACTACAACGCCATCTGGTGCCCAAAGAGGATGAAAGAAGATAGCGCCAAAACACTCATCGTATCTGAAAATTACTATGTACCAATCTCATTCTAATCTTATGAGCGGTTTGGGAGTTTTAGGTGGTTTTGCAATAAATTTTTACAATAGCGCCCTCTGGTGTGCAGGATGGGTCAAAAGAGATAGCGGAAAAACACTCAGCGTACATAAAAAGCATTATATACCAATTTTTATTCCTATCACATGAGAGGTTTGGGAGTTTTGGGCGGTTTTAAAAAAAATTTGTACTAAAAGATAGCGCCAAAATACTTATCGTACCTGAAAACCACTTTATACCGATTTTCACTTTAATCGTATGAGCGGTTTGTGAATTTAAGGTGGTTTTGTAAAAACATTGTGTTACAGCGCCCTCTGGTAATTCAACTCTGTCGTCACTTAGCGGCACAAGATTTTGCAAATGTAGTGCCCTTACATTCATCAATATATATTTCGAATATGAGTCAAATCGGAGCATAAATCAGATTTTTGATAATAATTCGACTCTGGCTCCACTTAGAGGAACAATTTTTGGCGAGCGTAGTTCCTTTACCCTTGTCAATATATATTTCGAATATGAGACAAATCGGATCATAAATTTTTCATAGTAACTTAACTCCAGCCCCATCTAGCGGTCATTTTTTTTATACAAACCTTGTCCTTGCAACTACAAATACAAATACAAAAAATTAACTAAATCGGTTGAGCCGTTCTAAAGTGATGCGGTAACATACATGTGGCAATGGATTTTTATATGGATGTACATAATAAATGTACAAGAGATTTTTTTCAAGTGTACCAAAAAACTACAAAATATAATGCAAAAAAAAAATTTGCTCAAAATGTACGAAAAGTTAAACGCAAGAAGATCATTGAAATTGAATTAAATTTTTCGTAAGATACACGCATATAAACAGGACGCACTTTAACAGTGCATGCTAAGAGCTTCAATCTTTTACGATGCAACTTTGTTATGTTCAAATCTGAACTAGGTCAAACAAGAGTGAATTTTGACTTGATGTTACAGTTTGCCGCTCAGGTTTTCAAAAAAGTTCAAAAAGGCCTTTTATTAAAGTTCAGTATCATTTAAAGTTCATCTCATAGGTACTAAGATAAAAATTAAGGTCAGACAGAATGAACATTTGTTCCTTGTCATAAGAACAAAAATATAAAAAAATTAATTAACTATGTCACCGGAACTCGAAAAGAGCTGCTTAAGTAACAAAACTGTATATTTGTTTCATGGTAAAAAATATTATACGTCGATAAAGGCTGTTTTCTAGTCCTTACGATAAAAATAGACAAAAACATTTATGGCATGATATGTCCGCGGAGTGAGCCGCTCCAATATTCAAAATGCAACAATCATGCAATGGCGTTGCATGGAATTATTATTCCCTGAGTAGGTGTGCCACGATAAATGGTATACAACAGGAATGAAGAATTTATACTTGGTCTTGCGACAAAAAGTAAAAAATAAATTTTGACGTCGTCAGGTAGCGAAGATAGCAGCTTATGCAACAAGAATTCAATATTGTTGCATGAAATGATTACTAGCTAAGACCAGCTGCTACGTCAAATTTTATCTTACGACAGCAAAGATTGGGTTTTTTTTGCCGCCATGACACCATAGAGGTAACCGCTAAATACAGTAAAAATGCAACAACAGTAAAACACGTTGCATGGAATTATAGCTCCCTGAATTGAGGCGCTCCAGAAAATTTTTTGAATTAACAATAAAAGGTTGGGTTTTCAGCCACATGATAAAATAAAAAAAAAAAACGAAAAATATATGGTGTCGTAGGGCCTTTCAGGGAGCTGCTTAATGTACCGTAAATGCTCCATCTTTGCATGGATTTATTGCATGGCGCTAAGGTAAACGTTAATGTATTTATCACACAAAATCCAATTCTGAACGAGGATTAGAAAAATATGATTAAATGATGGCAAGGATATATGTAACTATTGCGACTACACGGATAGAAATAATATTCTTATATTAAGCAAATACAGTAGACGCTCGTAAATTAGAACCACAAATTAGAACACAGTCGTTGAGTTCCCGGGGTAGTTCTAATTTTCGAGAAGTTCTAATTTCCAAAGGTTTTTTTTAAATAAAAATTAACATAAAAGTGCATCTTCGCTTAGAAAATACACAAAAAACCACTTTGGCTTAAATTTTTTTTATTTTTATTCACATAAAAGGAACACAAAACATACCGATACATTAAAATTCATCACAGTTTAAAGAAACAAAAAATATTTCAAAAACAAAATTGTACTCGCTCAATTCAAACATATTGTTCTCTCTTATTCAGTCGTTGAGTAGACATCAAGAGCGTCGTTGAAGAGAGATATGACAGAACATTCATACGAAAAATTTTAATGAAAAATCGGAAATTAGAACTGACGGTTCTAATTTTAGAGCGTGTAATGTATTAAAAACGCTAGTTCTAATTTCCGAAGGATTCGAATTTCCGAGAGTTCCAATTTTCGAGCGTCTACTGTAGTTTGCTTGATCTAAGAAAGCTTAAAATCATATTTGCTCAAATCAAGCAAAAAAAAAAAAACTAAAATTAAAGAAAATAAATTTATAATGAACATGTATTTCTAAAATTAAGTAAAATAAATGATTGCTTGAAACAAGAATAAAATACTTGATTCTAGAACCTGGAACAAGACTTAAAACAAGAAAATATTTTCTAAATTTAAGCCATCGCAGGGAATTATTTTAATTTTCAGCAAATTATTTACTTGAATCAAGCAAATTTTTTTCTAACTTCAACTTATATTGGCATGCTTATAATTCACAACATGTTTACATGAAAACATGTTTAAAATGGTGCGGATTGATAAACTATGGCATGGTTCGAAGGCGCAGTGTCTTATCTGTTACTTTACTTGGAAACATGTAAGCGTTTACAAGATATATTTAGTATATTCGAGTAGTTTTTTTAAGATCGGTTATTTTACATCCTACATCTTTGCTGAAGGATTTTCATTATAATAAGAAAATAAGTTTCTGGTATCAAACAAAACATTCTAGTATCAAGAAAATTTTTTAATTGAATCAATCAAATTATTCTACATAGTTTTCAGTAAATTCCTTACTTGAATCAAGCAAATTGTTCTGAATTCGAGGAGAAACAATTTCTCAAATCAAACAAATTATTCTAGTTTTCAGCAAATTGTTACTTGAATCAAGAAAATTGTTATCACTTCAAGAAAATATTAGTCTTGAATATAGAAAAAATATTCTTGAGTTTTAAGCAAATGTTTCCTGAATTAAGCTTTTTTTTTCTTAATATTATGTGTTTAACATTTGATCAATTCTAACAAAATAATGCTCGAATTAAGCAATTTGAATTCATTGGATTTGAATGAGGAAAAAGACAAGAAATAGAAAAAGAATGAGATAAAGGATTAGAACAAAATTTGGAAAATCAATATAAGAATTAGGAGAAAGACTGAGACAAGAAGTGGGACAGGGACTATGAAATTGATTTGTAAACGGACTAAATATTTGAACAAGGATAAGGATAAGCATATGAAAATGAACGAGAAAAATGATTTGGCCAAATATTAGGACAAGAATTCAGACAGGTTCAGACAGAAATTGGGACAAGAATTTGGACAGCGCTTAGGACAAGAAGTATGGTGGCAAGTTTAGAAACAAGGGAAATTATAGGAAGGAGAATAGAGAAACTAGAAATGAATGTAAGTATTGGGCAGGGGAAAAAGCATTGGGCGTTTTTTTATTAAAAATATACAACAATTGTGGCGTCCGTGGCGTAGTTGGTTAAAGTGCGTGGCCGCTATGTCAACGAACCTGGAGACCCAGGTTCGAATCCCAGCAGCGACAGAAAATTATTTGAATTAAAATAATTTTTCTGTATGGCCGTCACCTCTCTGCAGACAATGGCAAGCCTCAGAGAGTATTCAAAATGCCATGTAAAACTTCTTGACAAGAAGAACATTCCGTTCATCGCCGTTCGTAAAATAAAAAAAAAAAATAAATAAATAACTAGCCATTTCAGCCCTTGAAAGGACTTTGACCTAACTTCTTATGATCAATTGTGTTGTGCGTGTTATTAAGTTTGTACACAATTGACCGAGAACCGGACCTACATGCTTAACGCCAACTCCGAACGGCGATGAACGGAAAGTTCTCGTTCTCAAGAAGCTTTACATGACATTTTGATTACTCTCTGAGGTTTGCCATTGTCTGCAGAGAGGTGGCGGCCGTACAGAAAAATTATTTTAATTCAAATAATTTTCTGTCGCTGCTGGAGTTCGAACCTAGGTTTCCAAAGTTCTTTGACATAGCGGCCACGCACTTTAACCAACTACACCACGGACGCCGTTCGTAGTCGGCGTTAAACATGTAGGTCCGGTTCTCGGTCTATTTGTGTACAAACTTAATAACACGCACAACACAATTGATCATAAGAAGCTAGGTCAAAGTCCTTTCAAGGGCTGAAATGGCCAGTTATTTATTTTTTTTTTTTTTATACAACAATTTCTTTTATTCTGATTGAATATATACAGCAATTTCTTTTATTCAAAAAGATTTTCTTAATCCAAATATTGCTCATGTGTTTCAACTAAATTCTGTAATATTTCGTCCAGAAACATCATTCTTTTATTGTAGAATTCCAGGATTTTATCTTTGAAAAACTGATGCAGGTGCTTTTTGCAGTCGTAATTTTCGATGATTTTTGTGCACAACTCGGGCATTAGCGGCCGGATTACCCCGAGTGTACTGTACCTACATTTTGGGAGTAAATATAAAGACCACTTTTGTACCTTTAATGTTTTGGAATAAATGTATTTGTCATAACTTTTATCCCATTCCGCTTGAAATACCTCCAAAACATGGTTTTTGAAGGCTTAAATGGCTTTTTATGGCGTTAAAAATCGTTGTCCACGCAGGTTGTCCTTATAACGCTGGAACAAAAACACCTGGTTGGGTGCCAAATCAGGTCTGGATGGCGGACTACCCATTAATTTGATGAAACGCCTCAAGTTCACATTGTCTTGATGAAGAGTAATTCTTCGACGCTTTTTTTGTTTTCCTTATTTAACGGAATATTTCTTATTTTTCTAGGTATCTCAAGTGGTACCGTGGCAATTTTAAATTTTAAATTAAAAAATGATGTCTTTATACATATTCCCGAAATATATGTAGTAACTCTTTTGGTAGAGATTCGAATCAATACTTTGGCCAGCCGGTAATAGCTCATCAAGAATAGCCAAACAGACAGCATCACCTTCCTTATCGTCATTTCCGACTTTGACACCATTCTTAGAACTTAACCTTTTTTCGACCAAGATCGTTTTCTTATGTGATTTCGTATGTGATCCAATTTTCATCACATGTTTCAGTGAAAATTCCCTGCAATTTTTCGAAAGGTTTTTTATTTGCAACAATTATCCATTAATTTCTTTAATATCTACCTGGGCTTAGCCAAGGCTGTACACAAATTTTTCTGGTATTCGGCCACTTCAACCCTCATAACTGGTTTAACTCGTAAATTCCCGATTTTGAAGTATAAAATTCTTTATATATGATAAATTGACTAAAATTAATAACAATTAATATCGTTTTATTTTTTTTCTTCCAGGGGAAGCCGATAAAGTCAAATCCCTGATAAGACTTCGCGCCGAGCTGTCACCACTTTTCACAGGCAAACGTAATGCCTCGAAATATGCATGGGCGTAAGTCATACAAAATTTAAGCAAAAACAAAAAAAATGTGCCAACTCAGATTATCTAGAACTTTCACATTATTTACTCAAAAAATCTCATTTTCTCTCTCTTCAACATGCTCTCTTTGCTATAGCGTCGTCGAACGCGAGCTCAATGTTCCACTTCCTCTGTCGAAGATCATTAAGAAATGGAACAATCTGCTACAGGAATACAAGGTAAGCTAAAAATCCAATTGACAGTTGACTCTGTAGAAGCACTCAGCTAAATAATTTTGTTTAATTTTTTTATTTTTCACACTCCCCACCCTCAAACATATTTTGACAAAAAAAAAAAAAAACCCATTAACAGGCTATCAAAATGTCCGAGGAACCCAAACGGCGCGAATGGCCATTCTTCACACTTATGGATGTCTACTTCAGCGATCAGGTCAACGATCCATCGTTGCGTCTCTTCTCTTCCACAAAGACCCTAAAAGAAACCATCGATGATAGCGTCTTTGAGGATGATCCCATAATAGCGTCTGCAATTGCAGCCGCCACCTCGGGCGCTTATATGGACATCGAAGAGCTGATCAGGCGTCAGAAGGAACGCGCCAATGAAAAGAAATTCGCCATGGATGATTATAAATTCAATGACATCAAGCCAATGTTGGCCAATAGTAAGTTCAATAGCAACACCAATAGCAACAGCGATGTTGTCAAGCTATCCAAAAGCGTTGATGATCTTAGCATGCAGCAACATAAGATCAAGGAGGAAATTTTACGACAGCGCGAACATGAACAACAGGAAAACATTGTAAAAATCAAGCAGCATGCACGTCAGCAGCAGCAACGTTTTCAACAACAGCAACAACAACAACAGCAGCAGCAACAACAACATTCACATGCACATCTACAACACTTGGCAACACCACCACCAGGGTTGCATGCCTTGCAACAGCATCATTTGCAACAGCAACAGCAGCAACATCATCATCAGCAACAACAACAACAGCAGCAGCAGCAACAGCAACAACAACAAACACAGCGTCAACAACAGCAACAACAACTGCACCATCAACCAGCACCGCCGCCAACACCACCAACTACTGCACAACAAATTCATTTACATACAGCACAGCATCAGGCACAACAACATCAGCTGCATATGCAGCAACAACAGCAACAGCAACAACAACAACAGCATCAACAACAACAACAGCAACAACAACAGCAGCAACAACTTACCGATCCCAATACAATTGATCAGTATCTGCTTTCATGGAATAACTTCCATGGCAACATGTGCCGCGGTTTTCACACCCTACAGAAGGACGAGAAAATGGTGGACGTGACCATTGCAGCTGGCGGTAAAATCTTCAAGGCTCACAAATTGGTAATTTTGACAGGCTGATTTAACTCACTCTTGGATTTTAATTATTTACCAATAAATTCCTTTTTTTCCCGAACAGGTTTTGTCCGTTTGCAGTCCGTATTTTCAGCAGATATTCCTGGAGAACCCTTCCAGTCATCCAATTTTGTTGATGGCCGATGTTGAGGCTAGCCACATGGCTGGGCTGTTGGATTTCATGTATAGTGGCCAGGTAAGGAATTTGAGAATGTACTACCTATATCTTCATTGGGTTATTTTAACTCTTTCACTTCTTTAGGTCAATGTCAAGTACGAAGATCTTCCAGTCTTCCTTAAAGTGGCCGAAGCTATGAAAATAAAAGGATTACACACCGAGGTTTGTATTTTCAAGTTTTTTTATTGTAATATTAAAGTTGAGGACAAAACTCACCCCAGACACAAATAGTCCTGAGCCCTATTCGCAATTTGCTCATTGAAGGTACGATTTGATCTTTTAACATTACCGTTGGTATAATTTCGGATAGAAATCTTAAGACCTAGCTTCTTGAGTTACATAGCTTCCTGAATCGAATGGAATAGTGGACATATATAATTTTATTTTAAGGTGCCTTTGACTGTGCGGTTATGAATCTGATAAGCGATTTATATCGGTTGAATGAAGTTCTATAAGTCATGTAGGGAAGTTCTGGGAAATGCTGTAGGGAAGGGCAAAGGGCTTGATGGACTAGTAATAGTAATGGTATATACAGAAGGCATAAGACCCCAATATTATGCTTGTTCCAAAAAAAAAAGTTTGTACAACACCTTGGGTTGAATTCGGCTTGGACCATTGAGAGAGAGTTTTTTACCAGTTCTAACCTTTTTTTGATCTCACGCTTGAAGCTTCAATCCTGAAAGTTCCAATGAGTTCCCTCATTAAAAAGTATTAAAAAAAAATCCCGATAATAACTCCACTAAGAAGCTACCTTCCAAACAAAAAACTTTTCACTATTGTATTGAATCCTTTTTTCCTCTATGTTCTACTCTTACATTAGAGGTTTCAATCTTGGAACTGCCGATGAGAGAAAATATTTGAATTGGAAGTTAACACAAAACTCCCGAAATAGCTGGATTTATTCTTTAAATGCTACGAAAAAGAACTTTATTATATATTATTAACGGATCAGTGCTGCAAAATTGAGCTTCTCTTTTATTACTTTGTAAAACTCGGATATAAAGGCCTCACACTCTTTCAATTGGAGAATTTTTCCACACTGAGAGTAGGCTCTGAAATCTAAGGAAGTGAAGGATTTTAGAGCAAATTTGAATGATTCGGGGTTTTTTATGAAATGAGGACGATCGTAGTTTAAAATTCAAATCTCCAAAAAAGTCAACTTGTTGCCCCTTCAGATCAAATTCCGATGAAATTTCAGAAAAACTTTTCAATCAGAGTATATCGATTATTTTGGCGCAACTTCTATTGATTCAGTATGTGATCGAAACATATAGAAGGTAATTAATCCAGTATTTCATGTTAGTTATACAAAATTTTCTTCTGATGACTTGTTTGTTTAGTTAAGGCTTTAACATAGGTATATGCCGATGACCTTGTTTCAAATAGAATTTTGATGTTGTACTTGCCATAAATTACAACTGGAGAAAAATTTTAAATAAACGAAAAATAACGTAGCGGTCAAACTGGGATAATATTTATAGAAAAAGAATGCTGTTGACTGTATCATCAACATGACCCTACTTATTTAAACGTTAAAATATATCTTAAATATATTCTTAGTTCATATCCTAATCCTAATTTCAATTCTTGGTTCAATCCTTGTACCATGTCGCAATCCTGACCTTATTCTCTCGTTATTGCCATTTACGTCCTAAAAGTCCTAACACTTGCTCTATTTCTAATCGCAGTTCTTATCCTAACCTTTGTCTTTATCTATGTCTTGTACCTGTCCTTATTCTTGTCCCAATTCGTGTTCTTGTCCTTATCCTTTTCACTATTCATACTCTTATCCTCGTTGAATCATTTTTTAATTTTTTTTTTTAATTCTTGACCTAGTCCTTGTCCTTGTCCTTACTTACTTACTTACTTACTTCTTGAATAAATACTTGTCCTAATTCTTGTCCTAATCCTCTTTCTAGTTCTTATTCTAATCCTTGTCTTTATACTTGTCTTAATTACTGTCCTAAGCCGTATCCTTACTCATACCCTTTTCCTCGTTAATATCCTTTTTTAAATCTTGACCTAATCTTTGTCCTAATCCTAATCCTTATTCGAATCCTGACTAAATCCTGACTTAATTATTCTTGACTTAATACTTTTCCTTATTCTTATTCTAATCCTCTTTCTAATTCTTAATCCTGATATGCTAATCGTCTAATGCTTATCCTTATTCAAATCCTTATTCTAATCCGTATTCTATTCCTTGCCTCAATTATTGTCCTAAGCCATATCATAATTCATGCCCTCATCCTCATTAAAATCCTTTTTGTAATTCTTATCCTTATCCGTATCCTTGTCCAAATCCTAGTTAAGTCCTTTTCATTAATCTGGTCTTAATCTTGTATTATTCCCTTTTTAAATCTTATCCTAATCCTTGCCTTAATTATTGTGCTTATCCTTAACCTACATTTTTGTAGGTTATTTGTTTTTGTTTTTGTTTTTGTTTTTGTTTTTGTTTTTGTTTTTGTGTTTGTGTTTGTTTTGTTTTGCTTTGTTTTTGTTTTTGTTTTTGTTTTTGTTTTTGTTTTTGTTTTTGTTTTTGTTTTTGTTTTTGTTTTTGTTTTTGTTTTTGTTTTTGTTTTTGTTTTTGTTTTTGTTTTTGTTTTTGTTTTTGTTTTTGTTTTTGTTTTTGTTTTTGTTTTTGTTTTTGTTTTTGTTTTTGTTTTTGTTTTTGTTTTTGTTTTTGTTTTTGTTTTTGTTTTTGTTTTTGTTTTTGATTTTGTTTTTGTTTTTGTTTTTGTTTTTGTTTTTGTTTTTGTTTTTGTTTTTGTTTTTGTTTTTGTTTTTGTTTTTGTTTTTGTTTTTGTTTTTGTTTTTGTTTTTGTTTTTGTTTTTGTTTTTGTTTTTGTTTTTGTTTTTGTTTTTGTTTTTGTTTTTGTTTTTGTTTTTGTTTTTGTTTTTGTTTTTGTTTTTGTTTTTGTTTTTGTTTTTGTTTTTGTTTTTGTTTTTGTTTTTGTTTTTGTTTTTGTTTTTGTTTTTGTTTTTGTTTTTGTTTTTGTTTTGTATTCCCCCACAAATGTGACAGTGCTGTTGATATGAAATAGTGGTAAAAATAGCCGACTTTTAATCACCAGTTTTTTTCTACAAAACAAAACCAAACTTTATAATAAAATTTTCTTTCTCTTACAGAAAAACATGGACGATGACAGCAAGGAAACGAGCTCCCCACACGAGGCCGAATCTACGGAATGTCGTTTCGATCGTTCGACACACAGCGTCAATATAACCGGACAAGCATACGGACAAACTCAACTACAACAACAATTGGAACCAAGCATCAATGGCATTAGCAGCAGCAACAGCAGCAGTGGCAGTCAAAATAGCAACAACAACAACAGTAACAATAACAACACAACACTACCAGTTCAAAGCTTCACCACATTCCGCGATCACATCAAGACAAAGGCTTCGTTGGCGGAGAGCTTTATAAAGAATCTCAGTCGCAACAACAATAACAACAGCAACAGCAATAACTACAATCAGCCAACAAACAGCAACAATATGCCGGAGACACTTAAGTCGGACAACTTTGCAATATTGCAGGCAAATAGCAAAAAATTACTGGACACAAGAAAGCAACAACACAAATATTTGGCAAAACGAAAGATACTAATGCACTATAATGAGGAATTGAATGAGAAACGGATGAAGGAAATGGAACGCTGCGTCAGCTATGGAGAGCTTATTGATGCCAACAACAATAACAATAAAAGTAGCAGTAGCAACACCAGCAACAATTTGCAGCAGGAGGAATCAGAAGCAGCAGCAGCAGCAGCACTAACAATAGCATCTAATCTATCGACAACAATAGTGCCACAAACAACACAGCAGCAGCAACAACAACAACAACAGCAGCAACACAACAACTACAAGATACGTTTACTGGAGAATCAACGCAACAATAGCAGCGAGGATGAGGCTTTGAATCTGGTGCAAAATGCGACACCACATGACTATCATGTACCCATGGTCACCATGCACGTGCCCAAGAGTGATGAACGTAGTGCTGCGGAACGCTCGGAAGTGGAATTGGGTGGCAGCAACAATGGCAACAAAACGGAAACGGAACTACATAAAAAACTGCTGCTGCAGAAATTCACACAAGAAGACACCGAGAATAACAACATAAACAGCAGCAGCGGCGGCGGTGGCAATGCACGCGGTGATGAGCTACAACAAAAGCTGCTGCGCAAATATGTGGCTGACGACAACAACAACAGTAGCAATGAGCTTAATACTGACAACAACAACAACAATGAAACCAACAAAAATGCGGCACTGATTAATGCGATTAACAAATCACTCGAACGCAAAGTGCAGCTAAGAGACGAGGACGACAACAACAACAACAACAAAAGCGGCAGCAACAACCTCAATGATGACAATAACAATGACAACAACAACAACGAGTTAGATCTCAGCCATGTGAGTGCAGTAAAGAACATAGCCACGGCGGAGATACTCTGCGGCCTCAAGAGTAAAGTATTCAAAATCAAAGAAGAGGATGATGGACAACAACGACAGCAACAACAACAACAACAACAACAACTATGTAGAAATCTGAGCGAAATCAAGAATGCCGAATGACAGCGGCGCAGCAAGGAAAAAGGCAGACAATAACCAGCTGACCATAAAAACTGGCCAAGTGGGGAGGTTAAAAAGCATAAAAAAGCGTCCAGGCATGGAAGGAGGCGGTTTAACATGCTTCAAGGGCGTGCCTTAACTATAAGAATTTTTTCAATTTGATGTGCATTTGTTCTATTATTGTTTTTTTTTTTTAATTTTAGTTATTTATTTATTTTATCTATAAAATAGAATTAGTTGTAATAAGGAAACATAAGAAGAGAAAATATAAAGAAACATAAGAGAAATGTTGGAAAATAAGCAGGCAAAAGAACCCAGTACGAAAACGAAACAAAATTTCGATAAGGTTACGGTTCAAAACCCAGAATTATTTTAAGAGCAAAAACAAACCATAATGAAACAAAAATTGGTGAAAATAAGGCTTCAGCGCTAAAGAGGGCAAAATAGGACAAATAAATAAGGTCTTTCATAGTAAAAAATTAGGCGGGAAAATCGGGCTTTTAAGGCGTGGCAATAATTCGAGAGAACCATATAAGTGATAAAAACAGTTGCTCAAAGTTGGGCAGAAGAGAAAATGAATCACAATAAAGACCAGTGCGAGTGGAAACAACATGGCAATTGAGCTAGCCACACGAGAAACTTATAGAATAACCGTCTCGAAATCTTAAGTGTTCCATTTTTGCCTAAGCTTTTGATATGATGCTATATTTTTGATATATTTTGAGAACTCTTTAATCGAAGCCCCCAATATCACCACTATATCATTTATAATGAAATTATTTAGTTTATAAATTTAAGAATTTTTTTATTTTTCACCGACATTTCAGAGAAAAAAAAAATTTTTAGCAATTTGCTTCATATACACTGAAAAAAAACATGACATCTTTTAACATATTTTTTGTTGCTGTTGCTTTAACTTGCCAGCCAAATATGCGCGCAGTACATTTACATATATATATACATATGTGTATATATGTATGTACGTACTTAATATATATATATACGCTATTGATAAAGACAATTTTACATGCATACATATCTACATAATTTACTAATTTTCATTTTCACAACTTATTGCTACTCATACGATCTTAAATCCATACAAATAATTTATAGCACAAGAAAAGCTAAGACAACCTGTGCTTTAAAGCAAAGTAGTTTGAGCTTTTGATATGAGCAATTTTGATATGATATGAATGGTTACACTTTTGAATATAACAACGCTCAAAATTTGTATCTTTGCTCCCTAACTACTTTGTCACAAAAGCTCAATTTGTTTTTATTTTTTATTTATTAAATTTTTGTTGGTTTCTTCTATTATTTATTTAGTTTAAATATTTATTAACATTTTATTTTTTTCTTGCTCTTTCCTTTTCCCCTCTCTCATTCCCACTCTCTCTTTCTCTCGCTCTCTCCCTCTTACTTCTTCATTTCACTCTCTCAATCCTACCTTTTCTAACCTATTTTATTTCTATTGCTTAACTCATTTCATTCTTTATATTATTTTTATATATATATATATATATTTTTTAGTAAAAAGCTTCAATGATTTTATAAAAACAAAATAAAAAAATTTCTTACATGTATTGTTTTAAAAATAAACTTATTGAAATGTACCTTAAAATTTTTAACTAAAACGTATTTATCCAACTTTAAGCATAAACTAAATTATTGAATTATTTTTAAAAGAAATGTGTTTATGTTTTATTGTCGGAAAAATTTATTTGAATTTATTGCGGAAATAAAGAAGCTTACGAAAACGTTAACATTTTTTTCTTATTCTTAAAAATTCTTTAAAAACAAACGCTTTCTTCTCATAAGTAACTCAGAGCAAAGGACAGTGGTGAGTATAACTCGTTGAAGATAAACTTACACAGTTAATCAAAACTTTTATTTTATACTTTACAAAATCATTATTTGTTAGAATATCCTGGAAAATTCTCATATCAATTCTCTCATTCTCTCATTAAACATTCTACGATCAGTACTGTAAGCACTCCAAAGGCTCAAAGCGTGACTCATAAGCAGCTATGGACAGAGAGCGCTCTGGGAGCGTTGAGAGCAAAGCAACACAAAACGCAACAACAAATCAAAGAAAAAAGACAAACGCAGAAACAACACAGACCCTTTAAATGTAGTGGTGCCCATTAGGGTATCCCAAATGAAAATTTTTTTCGAATTGCATACTTACTCAACCTTTGTTTGAAAGTTTATAGGGTAAAGTATTTTAAAAAATTTTTTTAGAATTTTTGGAAGAGGTTAAGAGGTTGCGTTAATCGGATTTTCCCTAAAAATCAGGCTTTTCGGAGAATTTTTGAATTTTAAGCATAAGTTGGTCAATAACAGACATTTTCTAAGTTCTTGAGTCATCATTTCGAAAGACAAATATCCAAACTTTACTTTAATGTACATATATCAGAAGTGTTGGCAGTTTTTTTGGAAATTTTGGTGTACTATATTTTATTTTTTCGTGAAATTTGAGAAAATTTTTTAAAAAACGCTTCATAATTTTCAAAAATTTCATCAAAATGAAAAAAGTAATTATGCACTTTGAATTATAGTAAAATTTTGAACAATTTAAAAAAAATTCTTGATTTAACTCTAGCCGTTCTAAAGTTATGGCCTTTTAAAGCTTTGTAACCGTTGGTTGAATCGTTAAATTGTTGGTTGGTGCATCGAATGAGTAGGTAAAACAAAATTAGGTTGAATTATATTTAATCTGACCTTTTTTCTCAATTATATTGAAACTAATTGTTGAGCTTTAGGCCAAGTATGTGATGAAAAAAACAACTCACAACAACAACGGCTCTGTATAGAACAAATCATACAGCAGACTAGACAGACTGTTTCGTTGGCCGCTACACCAACCTTGAAAGTCTTGCATGACTTTCACCGTTCGATCCACTTATCTACTAATGTCTTACTTAACTGCCAATTTTGCAGAGAGAGTTCAGTTACTAACGGAAAGCTTTGTCCTCGTTGCCGAAAAATTCCGGGTAACTTTCTCGGCAAAATTGGCGGTTAGGTATTTTTTCAGAGGATAGGATTAAATTTTTCGTTCCTCTTTCTGTTCCGGCTCACAGTTATCCAATGTGAACAAAGTACTCGCACGAAAATTCCCAAAACTTCTGAAAGAACCAGAGTGAATGAGAATTGGGCAGAACCCAACTACTTTTTGGTATACACCCTCAGCAAAAAACCGTAAACAAGCACTTAGTTATACGACTGGTAAGATCACAAATTATTGACCAGAAGGTGGCAAAGACGAAGCCAGTATGTCCAACAAATATTTGAATGCTGGCTTATTCACCTGATTATGTTGCTGAAACCTACAAAACAAAACCTATCAAAATAAATTTTACAGTGTTGGTTAGTCTAACAAAGACTCGCACAACCAAAAAGAATTGGACTGATCCCTTAAGCGACTTCGAACATCGCGATGTTTATTCAGTTCCTGCTCTTCCATAAATACATTTTTAATTTTTAACCGACTTCAAAAAGGAGGAAGTTCTCAAGTTTGTTGGTTTGTCCGTTTTTTTTTTTTTTGTTTTTTTTTTAAATGTATGTACATCGATAACTCCTAAAGCACTTGCCCGATTTCCATAATTTTTTGTCAAAAGTTATATATCATGAATGCGGAGGTCCTTTCTTAAAAAAGTAGGCGATATTCGACAAATGGGCGTGTCACTATTAGAAAAACACTGTATTTCAGTTAATATTGACCCAGTAAAAATACTGGGATAGGCAGAATTATTACAAATAACGGTCAATAAAATGAGCGTTATTTGACTAAAGGGTGTGGCAATATTAGAAACACACTATATATCGAATAATATTGACACTAGAGTGCTGAAATTTAGTACATGGTAGGCATAGTTATTACAAATTACGATCAAGAAAGTGTGCTTTATTCACCAATGGGGTGTGGCAATATTAGAAAAACTCTGTATATCGAATAATATTGACACTAGGGTACTGAAATTTACTACATGAGTAGGCACATTTACTACAAATTACGGTCCAAAAAATGGGCGTAATTCAAAAAAGAGGTGTTGCAATATTATAAAAAAAAATAAATAAATAAAAATACTATATCTCAGTTAATTATGACAGTAGGATACTAATATTTGGTATGCAGGTAGGGCTCTCCGCAAAATCGCCCAAAAAAAATCGGCCAAAAAAAAAAAAAAAATCACCCAAATGAAAAATGACCCACAAATTTATGAAAAATCGCCCAAAACGAAAAAATTAAATTTTACCCAAGAAAACGAAAAAAAGCCCAAAAATTTTTGGAAAAATTACCAAAAACAAATGCGAAAATGCATCCAGAAAAATGAAAAATCGCCCAATATTTTACGTTATGTTCCCGGCTCTCCGCAAAATCGCCCAAAAAAAAAAAAGAAAAAACACCCAAATGAAAAATGACCCAAAAATTTATGAAAAATCGCCCAAAACGAAAAAACGAAATTTTACCCAAGAAAACGAAAAAAAGCCCAAAAATTTTTAGAAAAATTACCCAAAAACAAAAGCGAAAATTCACCCAAAAAAAATTAAAAACCGCCCATTATTTTACATTGTGTTCCCACACGAGATACGAAATTCCCTTGTACGAAATCAGCATTTTCAAGGCCAGTATTTTTTTTTTAAAAAGTCTATTTTAATTCAATCATTTGATGAGATAAATACTATTTATTTCTTTTTTATTAATATAGTAATTTATTAACCACTGTTATTAAAACATGAAATAATAAAACGAAAACTATTATTAGAACTATTATTGCAACGATAAAAGGTACTGGGTAAGCTGATTTTTAAATTGCACTACTACGTCACTAATCAATCTTAATTGTGTACAGTGGCGGATCTAGCATTCGCGAAAGGGGGGCTGAAACTACACTTTTGTATGCCAAAGGGGGGCTGAAACGTCTTTTTGGACTTTTTCATTTTTTTCCATACAAAAAATTCTCCAAGGGGGGGGGGCTAAAGTCTTTCAGCCCGTATGTAGATCTACCACTGATTGTGTAGGAAGTGCGTTAAATTTAAAAATTTAATTCATATTAATTTTATATTATCTCATACTTAAAATTCTATAAAAACATTTCGTACAAGGGAAAAATACTGATTCTTTTTCAAAACAACAAGTTTCTTTGGTTATCAAAAAATTTCAAAAAGAAAAAATTACGATGGAGGTGGGCGGGATGGCGCGTGCGATCCGTCGCACTACGCGTAATCCGCCGCGCCGCGATACGCGCGGTACTAAATATTTCCTTTGATTTGACCAAGCAAATTCAAGCAAACGATGCAAATACAAAAGGAAAACAAAAGAAGAACCACTGCTTTTACTTTAAATACCGTTATCTTTAAGAACTGATTGACGTTTCTTATTTAATATTGAAAACGAAAGATCACCCAAAAAAAACGAAAAATCACCCAAAAACGAAAAGTGAAATTTCGCCCAACATATTTGGGTGAAATTTCGCCCAAAAGCAAAAAACGAAATTTTACCCAACAAAAATGCAGAATCGCCCAATTTTTTTGGGTGAATGGAATCCAAATCCAAATTCGTATGGAAAAAAATTTTAGTCTTTATTTCACTTTATCAACTTAGTTATCTCTGAAAAATATTTTTATTCCCAAAGCGTTTTCCTTCAGTAATGTTAGTTTTCTCATTATGTCCTGGTGATTTTTTTTCATAGCAAGTGTTGAGCGTAATAAAACTTGGAGACTTTAATCAACCTCAAAAGCCATAAACTTCTCAAAATACGTTTACCTCTCCCAACGCAACGAAATAAAATGTCAAATTTACTAAATGTCAATTTTTTGCTATGAATAACAAACACCACTTTCCAGTACAAAGCTGCTATGTGCCCAAGTTCAATACCAGACCCAACCCCTAAGCAAGAACAACCACCATCACGTTAATGCTAAGCTTTCATTTCACCGCCACCTAAACTCACCACTGCACTGAACTCACAAATACACCACAAGCAAAACTGAACGAAGAGAGAGCGAATCGTATATGTCAAGACATAGCAGCTTTCGCATGTGTAGACAGGACATGCGCACAAGACTGTGGATGTTTTTCAATTCAGAACTTATGGCCGAAGGATATACGAAAAATCCCTGCCCAAAAAAGGTTTGTAGTAAAAAAAACGTCACAAACGAGAAACCGGTTAATAAATTATAGCCAATAATTGTTAAATAAAACCGAATAAAAAAATTCCAAAAATATAACTAACAAAAAAACCAACACACATAGAATGGATTAGAAAAAAAAGGTGTTCAATAAATAGAAAGGATGGTGTACTGCAATAAACAAAACAGAGGAAAGAAATGCAGGATACGGTGAACAGAGCTAGGAGTTCTGTACAAAAAAATAGCTATTCAAATAATGGTTGTAGTGGCAAAGTGTTTAAATTAACAATTTTCAAGCATAATTTTAACAAGGATTTTAGGAAGTGAGCCTGTTGAGAAAATAGCCCATTTGAGGCTGAATGAAATATAAAACGATTGTGATGAAAAAAAAAAAAAAATATATGGCAAGAAAAATTCTTTGAATTCTTTGAATTTTTTCAGCGTAAAATTCAGTAAAGCGTTGATACATACAGGAATCAGGATTCAGGATACTATAGCGCGCACACACACACACATACAGAGACACACACACACACACACACACTCAGAGTAGGTTTGTTGGGCAATAGCGGTGTAGCGTGGAGCGCAGGGAGCGCTTCAAATCAATCTAAAAAAGCGCTTGAGCACAAAATTACTCTAATGTTGCACTTAAGCAGCAGCAGAACCCGACCAACGCCTCTCTACTGGCAGCCCCGACGCAGCACAAGCAACGAAACCACCACCAACAACACTACCACCACCAACAGCAACGACGACATCGCTCCAACAGTCAAACCCTTCTTGGCGCAGAAAACCGAAACGGGGGTTGGTCGGTCTGCTTGGCTGGAGGTCGACACAAGGAAAAAGGAAGCAGGATATCGTGTGTGTGTGTGTGTGTGTTTTTATTTTTTCTTTTTTGCTTCTGCAACTTTTTCTTCTACTTCTATTTCTTTGTACACTGTCGTCATTTTTCAGCGCGGTCGTTGGAGCTTTTGTTGCTGTTGTTTTTGTTTTTGCTGCTGGTGGTATACACACCAAGAGCGCTGATGTGTGTGTGCGTGTGTGTGTGTATTTGTGTGCGTATCGTTGAGGTGAAGTTCGTCTATATGCGCGCGGCAAAGCCGGTCGAGGGCGGTGGTCGGTATAGCTTTTTTGCTCGTTGTTCCTTTTTGGTTTTGATTTTTTTTTTTTCATTTTTTCTGTTACTTTTTTGTTACTTTTGCTGTTAAGCGTTTTTGCCATGTGAACAAGTGATTTGCCAGCACTACAAACTATTTAGTTAAATTTAACTAATTTTTCGTTGGCCCTGTTCGTTAACCTAATTAGTGATGGCGCAGCTATTAATTTTTTTACATTCACACACTAGTATATGTGTGTGTGTGCGAAATTGTGTTAATATGTCCGTGTGTGTGCTGCTAATAAAGCTGTTCAGTTAAGCTTGCGTTTCCATCAACAACATCCTGATGTGTGTTAAAATAAAAAATATTGTTTTTATTAAACACTCACACACACACACACACACTGACACATACTCGTAGCATTGCGTTTTTTTTCAGCAATATTGCGTGCCACGCTGAAAAGCGGAAATCATGCAGCAGCCATAACGGTGTACGTGCGTTTGCATGTGAATTTGCGCGATTTTGTCTGTGTTTGTGTGTGCGGGGGATTATGTGTTTGTGCATTGACCTGAGTCTATGTCGACTTTTGACCTTTCGACTGCATTCTTTTGGACTCTTCAATGTCATCAAAAAGGGCTGTTGTAGATATTTGTACTTGAAGCGTATCACAGCCAGCTTTGATGAGCATTGCATCTGGCCAAAGCATCAGTGCATCATCCGAAAATTTTGCCAACAAAAATTAAGTGCAAGACTCAACAACAAAAACACAAACAACAAAAATTGCATATCAGTTAAGCTGCATTGGTATTGTTGTGCTTCCATGAGACTCTAACAAGTTGTTATTGCATCACCTTTTTTTTTCATTGCAATGCATTTTTTTCTTTTTAAAACTAGTGAATTTTTTGTTTTTGCTCTACAGCATTGTTGCTGTGGGCGTGTCCACATGTAAGTGTTTGTGCGTGTGTTTAATATTATCAGTGTTATATATAAATATAAATATATTTATTTATGTATATATATTAATTGAACGCATTGCCAAGCTCGAGTGATATCAGAAACTTTTTACATACATAGAACTATGCTTGATATCGATCCGTTTTGTAAAACTCACCACAACGTGGTGAAAACTGGCGCGCCTTAATTAAGTTACAACTAATTAGATTTTTGTTACTTACGTTGAAGAAGCAGTAGCAGTAGTAGTAGTAGTATCAGAATATTACACTATGCGACACAAAATATTGTCATAAAGATTAACAATGGAGCTTTGAAGTAAAAAGTTTTAAACTTTCAAACTTTTTCTGGAATAAATGAACTTTTGAATGTTTTCAATTAAAAATTTAACATTTTCTAAAAAAAAAATTTAAATGCAAATTTATTATTTGAAATAATAATATTTAAAATTTTTTTCCAATTATTTTAATATCTTACGTTAATTTTAATAACACATATATACATATTTTTTAACACAAGAAGCACCGTTTACACTAGTTTTTTGAAAAAAAAATTACCCATTAAAGTTTTGTATTTTTTTTTTCAGAATTTTAAATGAAAAATCAATATTTTTTGTGTAAAAGAAGAGTACCGTCAAGTACACCTACACAGAGTGAATATGTGCATTAAGAATACTTAAAATTTTTTATAAACATTGCATTTTACCATGAATCGGCTATTAATACATAGGTCACTACATATATTTCGGGAATACATATAAAGACCAAACTTTTTCTATATTGTGTTTCGAAATATTCCTCATTTCTGCATGTATTCGAATCATTTGTCATTACTTTTATCCCAATCCGTTTGAGTCACCTCCAAAACATAGTTTTTAAACGCATCAATAGCTTCTGCCGGCATCAAAAATTGTTGTCCATGCAGTTTGTCCTTGATAGGCGGGAACAAAAAGAAGTCATTGAATGCCAAATCAGGACTGTACGGTGAATGAACCATTAATTCAATGTTTTGAGTGCTCAAAAAGTGTCTTGATGAAGATTAATTCTTCGGCGCTTGTTTATTTTCCTTATTTCACGAAATATTTCTTATTTTTCTACATGACTCAAGTGGTACCATGACAAAAATTGAAAAAAAAAATTTGTTGTCTGTTGTTCAAAATGAAAAAAAAATCAGTCTATCTTTCTTAGTTGTTCTATGTATTTAAAAAAAATTGTTGTCTTTTGTTCAAAATGTAAAAAAAAATTCGATCTTTATATTATTCCCGAAATATATGTAGTAACCCTTCTATACAGTTACAGACAAAACAATAGAATCATCTTAGGGTTTCTTATTTAAGGCTACAAAACTTTCGAAATAGCCAATAAAACCAAACACAAACTTAAATTATTGAACTAAAATTATTTTTAAATTATTTCTCATTAAAAAAAAAAAAAAACAAAAATTTTTAAGGCTTATCAATATCATAAAATTTAAAAAAAAACTAATTTTACTTAGTAAACTATGGGAAAAAAAACAATAGAATCTATAAACATGGATTGAGTGTAAAATAAAAAAATATATGTATTTAAATGTAAATTAAATCCTGTATTGACTAAACCATATTTAAATCTTTTTGGCATTGAGTCAATTCATGCTTGAAAAGTAAATTTCAGTTAGAGATCCACAAGCATAAGAAAAATTACTTGCAAGCCATCTGCTATACTTCCAAGTACTTTGTCTCTCCCACAGTCGCATTTCAAAGCAAGCTGTGCAGTAAGTTTTTTTTATGCACTTAAATACAGCACAAACAAAAAACAAATAATTTTTTCATTGGTTTCATACTGGTCTGCACCACTACGTGTGCGCCGTAAATACTGATATTTTTGGCCTATCTTGCTTCGTTTTAGAGATATGGAGTTTTTTATAATTTTTAAGGTTCGATTATATCCCAGCAGAAAAGTGGACCAAAATTGAAATAGTTCTGAACTAGTTTCAAAAAGTACCAGTACTAGTTCCACTACAATACCCTTTAACATTGAACGAACTGACGCTTTTTGCGGGTTGATGTCATAGGAAAAGACAATTGTCCCCAGAAACACTCCTTTTTCCCTATATTTGAACTGGTTGCATTAGGAACATTTTTAAACTGGTTGCTTTCGCAGTAGCCTCAAAGTGGTTCTTTTTTAACTAGTTTTAAAGTGAACATATCAAAACTGTAAGAATTTTGTGCAATGGAAAGGTCCTAAGATCTCATTTGTACCATCTTTTCCATCCACAATCCAGAAAACATTTTGTCTATAAACATTTTTTTTTTATTATTTTTTCTTGTGCGCAGCAAATTTTAAAAAATAGCCAGAACGCGTTTATTTTTGTCAGCAATACTTTTGAAAACAAAAGCAAAGATAACTGTTCTACACTGAACGCCTTTTGTACTTTTTCAGATGTACTGCAAACTGCGCTAGAAATGAACTAGTTCACTTTTTCAATTGACTCCAAAATAACTGCTGGGATTTTTCTCTATCCTTCTCTCTACTTGGAGGTCGTTCATAAGCCACGCGGCCGATTTTCACCTTTTTTTACTCCTACCCCCCTCCCCCCATCCGTAGTGCATTTCAAAACCCTTCCCCTCTTATAAGGTAACGTGACATATGAAATAAAGAAATGAATGGATTCAAACATATATTATTTTTACTATCTCTCAGTACTTTCACTAGTATAACTGACTAGTTTGACTAAAAGGTCATAAATTTATAAAGTATTTTTAAGGAAAATATTGAAAAACGTTATTCATAAACGTTCAATATAGAAAAAAAACCGCTTTTGAAGGCTCTATAAATGAGAGATGTTTAAAAATAGTTGAAATCATCGTGTTATTAAATGTTTGTACACAAATTATCGAAAACGGGACTTACTAATTTAGTACTTTTCCGACTGGCTAATGTTCTCAAGAAGCTTTAAATGGCTTGATGTACTCTCTGAGGTTTGCCATTGTCTGCAGAGAGGTGACTACCGATCAGACAAATTAATTTAAAATAAAAAACTTTTCTGTTATTTCAGCTGAGGTTCGAATCGGGGCTCACATTAGCATTGAGTGCTCCACACACTATTTAACCCAATAGCAATTTTAAAATAATTTCTTCTTATCTGAGACAAATATTGTCAAAATAATTCAAATCAATTAAAAAAAAATTATGAAAGCTGTCAAAACATTTTGAAACAAAATTTTTCCAAAACCGAAAATTAAATAATAAAAAATCAGAATATATCAAAATCAGGATATATGATAAGGTAGGCCCAATTCGGAGATAAAAACACGAAAAAGCAAAGCCAATTAAAACATCGGCGTAGGTATAATGTCACTTTTGACAATTAATGTTTATTCGTTCAGTCATAGGGATGTATAATTTACTTTTAACCGTATAAATCTGGGCATTGGGTATTGAGTACCTACATTTTATGTGGAATAATGTAAGAAAAGTAAGCAAAAATCCTAAAAATTTATCAAAATGAAAATGTTTTAAGATATGTTTACGTAATAAATTGTATGTTAGCTTTCAACGAAGCAAATAAAAGTTAACATTTTATATAATTTTCATTCGACTACTTTGTTCGATTGTTCAGGGTCCAATTTATTTGTATCGTTATGAATTGTATTCTGAAATTATACCTACGCCTTTGTTATTGTTTTATTCTTGATTTATAGTCATAGAGAGCGTGTTTTTTCTGGGCCTACCTTATAATTTTGTATTATGTATCAAAATATTAACAAAACAGAAAAAAATTACTATTATTTCTGCGCAGAGAGTAGCTTCAAAAAACCTTGAAAATGCTTTTATTGTTTTTCAAAATATTCTCCAAGGATCCCGGAATTTACGCTCGAAAAATAAATGGCAAAAAAGCTCGATTTTCCATAGCATCAAATTCTGGAAAAAACGCCCGAATTCAAAATGGCAACTGAACCCGGAAGAAGGAAATTACGCCCGAATAGTTCGGAAATTAAGCCCGAAAAAAAAATGCAATTTACTCCCGAAATTTTTACCAGTTTCTCGGGCTTTAAATCCAAGTTTTTCAGGCGTAATTTCCGTGATCCAGATTCGTCTCCCAGAATTTACGGCCAATGAGTTTACACCCGGAAAAAAGAATGTAATAAAGCCTAAAATTCAGCTCCCAGAACTTACGCCCGATGAACTTACGCCCGAAAAAAGAAATGGAAAAAAGCCCGATTTTCCATAGCATTGATATTTTGGAAAAAACCCTCGAATTTGAAATGGCAATTGAGCCCAAAAGAAGGAAATTAAGCCTAAAAAATGGAAATTATGCCCGAAATTTTCAGCAGTGTTTCGGGCTTTATTTCAAAATTCTTCGGGTGCAATTTCCCTGATCCAGATTCAATGTCCGACTATCAAAATATTAAACAACAGATCTGAGTGGTAAATTAATGGCCTCGAAATAAACGAAATTTTACCCAACAAAAACGAAAAAAAGCCCAAAAGTTTTTGGAAAAATGGCCCAGAAACAAAAATCGAAATTTCGAAGCGAGCGATCCGAAGCGAGCGATGCAGCTACGTTTGCTCAGCTGCATCGCGATTATAAGATAATCAAAATATAAAAGAACAGATTTGAGCAGTAAATTAATGTTCCTCTGTGAAAATATCTGCAAAGATTTCCTTAATTCTATTTTTTTCTTTAATGTTATTCCATGAACAAGGATTTCATGGACATTATGTCCGAATAAGGTCCAAATTGCATTTTTTTTTTTTATGATGAAATAATTTTCCCTTATACGGAATGTTGTGTTTTTACCTTCCGTAAAAGAGCAGACCATTTCATCACAAAGAGTTTGAAATTTCTAAACTTTTTGGGAATAAACAAAAGTTCGGGCGTTTTTTTCCTTATTTTAATTTGGTAAAAATGCCCGATTTTTTTCGGGCCTAAGTTCCAATTTTTTTTTTTTTTTTTGGGTCTTTCCCCCATTTCAAATATTTGGAAAAAAGACCAGACATTTTTTGGCACAAATACCCAAAAATATGACAAAATCACCCGAAATTTCGTTTATTTTTTCCTAGGAATTAATGCCCGATTTTGTATGGAGAATTTCGGGCTTTTTTAACATTTTTTTTTTTGTGTGTAAGTTCACCGGGCGTAAATTCCGGGAGCTCAAAATTCTCCACACAAAATCGGGCATTAATTCCTAGAAAAAGTACCCGAGATTTCGGGCGATTTTTTTAATTTTTTAGGGTGTTTGTCTGGTCTTTTTTCTGGTGTGTCTGGTCTTTTTTCCAAATATTTGAAAAGGAAGAAAGACCAAAAAATAAGCTTGGAATTTAGGCTCGAAAAAAAATCGGGCATGTTTTCTAAATGAATTTATGGAAAAACGCCCGAATTTTTGTTTATTCCCAAAAATATTTCAAATATCAAAATCATTATTAAAGATTTCCTTAATTTAATTTTTTTTATGTTATTCTATAAACAAGGGCTCCATGAACATAATGTCCGAATAAGGTTCAAATGGTGAATTTTGTTTATGATAAAATGATTTACCCTTACACGAAATATTTTTTTTTTTACATTTCGTACAAGGACAAACCATTTTATCATAACAAATTTGAAATTTGTTTTTGATGTTATTCCATGAACAAGAGGTACATGGTCATTATATCCGGATAAGGTCCAAATAGGGTTTTTTTTTATGATAAAATGATTTGCCCTTGTACGCAATGTTGTTTTTTTTTTATCTTACGTACAAGGGCCAACCGTTTTATCATAAAGATTTTGAACTTTTTTATCTTTTTGAGAATAAACAAAAATTCGGCCGATTTTTTTTTTTTTTGGCTAAATTCCAAGCTTATTTTTTGGGTCTTTCTTCGTTTTCATATATTTGGAAAAAAAGACCAGACATTTTTTGGCACAAACACCCGAAAAAATTACATAATCGGCTGAAATTTCGGTTATTTTTTTCCTATTAATTAATGCCCGGTTTTGTATGGAGAGTTTTGGGCTTTTATGCCATTTGTTTTTTTCGGGCTCAAGTTTATCGGGCGTAAATTCCGGGCTTATACTCGTGAGTATACTAGTACTTTTATGCAATATAAGGGTCATATTCATATACAGTACACTCTCACAAATTCGAATTGTCCAGAAATTAGAACCTGCCATTTCAATATTGAAAGCTCTGAAGTTAGAACCTGGTTCTAATTTCTGAACGTTTCTTTATTTATTCAATTCATAAGTGATCTTTGCTCAAATATAAAATGGTGAATTATATGAGTTTTATGTTAAAAACAACATTAAATATTAATAAATAAAAATTATTTTGTGTTACCATATATTTTTTTGAATCATTTTCATTCTTTTTTTTTAAATTTCTGTGAAAAAAGAAAACGTCTAGAAATTAGACCATTTCAGAAATTAGAACCACCCGTGGAACGAAGTGGTTCTAATTTATGAGAGTCTACTGTATTTATGAAATTGTAAATCATACTTTTTCTTTTTTTTTATTTTTTGTCTAGTTTTAATAGTTAATGTGCTTTTAGACGAATTAAACTTATTTTTTAAAATAGTGACTTTCGACCTTTTTATGTATGGCTTTGTCTACATACAATTTTCTTTACTGCATATTTTATATTTGTTCCACGGTAACTCTTCAATGTTCAGTTTGTTTTTACTCATGTATATATAACCTATAAAAATTTTTTTAAAAATTTTACAATGACCCTATGTTACTTCTTCATGGTATGGATGGTATGGATGTTCTTACAAAACTCTTCAAGATGTTGTGAAATGTTTTTTCAAATCCTTTCATATCACAGCCATTTTGATGAGTTTTGTTTGAGGCAACAACTGCAATAAAATATTTACAACAGTTCCGAAGAAATAAAATTCCTCACACATGCAGCAATAAACCCAAGACATGCAATCATAATTTCCAAAACTTTTCAGTGTCATTTTAATAAAAAAAGTGTATAAAACAATTCGAATAGCACAATAAAGATATTTGTGAATAAAATGCGGATTTAACAGTGTTTATGATATAAACACATACACTTAATGATGTGATAAACATGTTTTAAGTAGTTGCCGCTTGTAACGACATGACTGTTGAAAAGTTATTGGCGCCTATTATGTAATATGATCGAAGCACGTCGATTTCTTGTACCATGTCGTTAAAATGTTTGTGACAATTATGTGTTCAAATATATTCATATCACAGCCATTTTGACGAGTTTGGGTGAAGGAATTGCAACGGTTGGAAGTTTGAAAATGGTTTGATACTAAATATAATGAATATTCTTTTAACTGACCACATAAATTTTATTTTTTTATTTATTTTTTTTTTCAGGAAGTTGAAGAATCGCTGAAGATATTAATACGCAGGGAATATGCTGGTATGAAGCTGGATTGAAACCGTTTTTTCATCATAATCTAAAAAAGTGCTAAAAGTACAACCTGATGAACGTTCTTAATATTTCAATTTTAAAATTTTTTTTTTAAATTAAAATATTGCTTAAATTCTAAGTTTTCTTATTCCAATAAATACATATTTTGGGAACTTCTTAAAAGAAAAAATAAAGAAGTTTGATTTTAAGAGCAAATTGCAAGAACATTCTTCCAATTAAATAAATTTAATTATATTTTGTGTTGGCGATATTGTTTAATTACTAACATACTTCCTTATATGGCGCTTACAACCATGGATGGGTTTTGGCTTCGTCCAAGAATTTGTGCAAGCCATTTCTGTTTTGGGCTTGCTGGCGCCAATTGGAAACACCAAGCGTCGCGACGCGTCGTCAGGTTGTCTAGCACTTGACTCTTCCAACAGAGATTTGAGCGTCCTCTTCTGCATTGACTGTCACCGGGCACAGACTCGAATATTTTTTTCAAAGGAGCGTCGTTTTTCATCCGCTAAACAGGGTCTAGCAAGTGGAGCCGCTCAATTTGTATGTACTTTACTATGTCGATATCAGCATACAGCTCATGGTTCCATCGAATTTGGTACTCGCCATTGACGTGGATTTTTCTTTCGAAGGCTCCCAAAGGAACTTTTCAACGTCCGTATTGTGCTACATAAACTAGACAGGCATGATTAGTGACTTAAAGAGCATGAGTTTTACTCGCCGAGAGAGAAACTTGTTTTCTAACCGGATATAAAAAATCAAGCATTCTATGCTTGAATCAAGCAAATAGACTATCAGTTTACATTCAAGCGTAAATTTCTCAATTCAAGCATTATTTTGCTAGAATTGAGCAAATTTTAAACACATGATAATAAGAAAAAAATTTTAATTCCAGAAACATTTGCTTAAAACTCAAGAATATTTTTTCTATATTCAAAACTAATATTTGCTTGAAGTGAGAAAATTTTGCTTGATTCAAGTAACAATTTGCTGAAAACTAGAATAATTTGTTTGATTTGATAAATTGATTTGCCTTGAGTTGAGATCAATTTGCTTGATTCAAGTAAAGAATTTACTGAAAACTAGAAAAATTTGCTCGATTCAAATAAAATAATGCTTGAATAATCTTTTGCTTGATATTGGAAACTTAATTTTCTTATTATAATGAAAATTCTTCAGCAAAGTTGTAGGATGCAAAATAACCGATCGTGAAAAACTACTCAAATATACTAAATATATCTTGTAGACGCTTACATGTTTCCAAGTAAACTAACAGATAAGATACTGCGCTTTCGAACCATGCCATAGTTTGTCAATCCGCACCATCTTTTACATGTTTTCATGTAAACATGTTGTGAATTGTAAGTATGCTGAAAACTAAAATAATTATCTGCGATTGCTTAAATTTAGAAATTTTCTTCATTCAAATCTTGTTTCAGGTTCTAGAATTAAGTATTTTATTCTTGTTTAAAACAATCCTTTATTTTACTCAATTTTAGAAATAAATGCTCATTATAAATTAATTTTTTCTTATATTAGTTTTTTTTTTTTGTTTGATTTGAACAAATCTGACTTCATTTTAAATTTTCTTAGATCAAGCAAAATATTTGCTTAATATAAGATTATTATTTCTCTCCGTATAGACTTCTAAATTGCTTACTTAGCAATCCTGATATCTTTGGATCAGGAGTTATCCTCCGTTAACATTCAATACTGATATCTTTGGAGGAGTTCATGCTGGATATCAGGTAGACGTAGTGCTTAACAACCTCTAAGGAGGTGTTGCCAACAATAACTTGGTTACCAAGACGCTGGGACTGTTTGGCCAAATCGACTCGACTCTTTCGCTAATCTGGTGAATGCTGCTCTAACTCCCCGCGAATTATGAGTAATTAAAATGTGATATGAGTATAAAATTATCTCTTGCTCTGATGATCTTCCCAATCATAAGGTTAAAAAAAGTCGCACGATAAGGCGACTTGATCACCTTGTCTGAAACCTTGTTTGATATCGAATAGAGAGAAGATGTTCTTCCCAAATTTAATTATGCCGCTAGTGTTGCTCAGTGTCATTCTGAAAAAACGGATAAGTTTTGCAGGAATACCAAATTCAGACATGTTGGAGTATAGGTGGTTAAGGGTGCAAAAATATGTATAACTCATTTGTACTGAATGAATTTGGATCAGTTGGCGGTCGTTCTCTCTTCTGTTGTTGCCCAAAAAGCCATGGACAATGCCTTGGAATGCCTCCCAAGCTGGTTCAAAGTCAGAAAAGTGATGCAACTGAATATTTAAAAAAAGTTTCCCAGATTGTCTACGGAAAAAATCAAAACGGAAAGTTTCGTGGGTCCGCAGATCAGGAAATTGTTCAATGATGACGTGTTCAAAGAATGCTTAACCGAATCCCATGTCGAAGCTTAGGAGACATTACAAGACGTAGTTCATGACTTTTTGGGCAACAACAGAACTGAGAACGACCATCCACTGATCCAGAAAATGATGGATACATTTAATGCCATTGGTGCGTATGGTCACTGTTAATTCCTTTAGTACATAAAAGTTGTGGCGTAGTTAGTTAAAGTGCGTAGCCTCTATGTCAACGAACCTGGAGGCCCAGGTTCGAATCCCAGTAGCGACAGAAAATTATTTGAATTAAAATTATTTTTCTGTACGGCCGCCACCTCCCTGCAGACAATGGCAAACCTCAGAGAGTAATCAAAATGCCATGTAAAAGCTTCTTGAGAACAAGAACATTCCGCTCATCGCCATTCGGAGTCGGCATTAAACCTGTAGGTCCGGTTCTAGGTCAATTGTGTACAAATTTAATAACACGCACAACACAATTGATCATAAGAAGACAGGTCAAAGTCCTTTCAAGGGCTGAAATGGCCAGTTATTTATTTTTTTTTTTCCATAAAAGTTGTACATATTTTTCTGCATATACAAAGAAAGCATTTAACACGAAACAATAATATGGGTATTCACGATCCGGAGCTCTTTGTAGAGCTCTTGTACAAAGTAAAAAAGCGCAACAAACTGGAACACACCTCATATACAGAACTAGCAATTGAAGTGGAGTTCAGTCAAAATTTTAACATATGCTTACCTCAAAATTCCCAACCTGATGGCAGTAGTCTAAAATAGCACAAATTTCGGAATCATCCCATTTTTTTGCGGTATTTTTCGTTGTATTTTTTCCGTAGCTGAATGTGATAACCTTTGAAACCCGCAGATGGATTTCAATACGATTGGAGTTTGTGCCATCGTGTGCAGTTTTTTTGGAGTTTGTGTGCAGTTTTTTCCCAGGAAAGTTTAAAACTATAAACTATCACCTCTTAACAATGGGACGCTTCGACTCCCATTTTCGTCGTGAATTAAAAATGTGCTAGCTTGTCATGTCAGAAGCTTATGATATTCTGTCGGAAACGGTAAAGAATATGATCAGTCATAATCACTGCAAGAAATATGAGCAATATTAAATAGTGGGGGTGGCACCTTCTATGACTCCAAAATTAAATATTCCAGCGCTTTTTACATACAGGTGCTATAATCTGAAAATTTACGACACTACATTTTAGAATTAAAATTTCAGAGAATTTGCCCAAAATCAGCTGGCATTGGATGCGCTGTTTCATCGAAAAAAGCTGTTCAGCGATGAGGGGCAGGATTTTTGGCTCAATGGCTATATCAATAAGTAATTGCGGCGAAGAGAATCTATATGAGCTTATCGCAACGCTGTTAGATCCCAAAATGCACAGTTTAATGCGATCTGAGGGTTGGTGGAATCATCGGACAATGCTTTTTAAAAAGTGGGGCTAGTCAGCGTGTAACGATTAACTTTGTTCCTCGGTTGATATTCAAAAGACCCATGGCATGGTGGACATATGTACGAAAATGTATTTTAAAAAAATTGCAGAATGTATTCTCTCGATTTAATAAATGCCTTTTTAATGAAATTTCATGTGTTTTCTTCAAAATAAAAGTTGTACTATCTTAAAAGAACACCCTTTATATGAAATATAATACAAAATTCTAGATGTATCCGTCAGTTAACAGTCATTCCGTAAACGCTATATCTCGTAGTCTATGGAAACTAATATAACAAAAATTGGTAAATTTGAAGATGTGAAGTGGCAAGCTTCAAGTTTCCTAAAAAAGAATGCGGAGGACATACGACGCTGCTGGTGGTCGGCTCAGCACGAAGGAGAACTGATGTTCCTGTGAAGTCGTATATAAACAGTCTTTCCAATTATTTTATCTCTCATACCACTGACACTATTTAAGATATATCCTTTTACACTATTATAAGGTAAGATTTAAGATGTATAAAACATCCTTCCTTATATGTTTGTACAAGTCTACAGGGAGGTTGTTATCATTTAAGAGTCTTGTGTCCCTCTAGATATTTGGCAAATCAAGAAAATTACATTTTTTTATACTAAACTGAGAGACTTTTTTATACTCAAGGGATGCCCACTTTAAATGCGAAAGCATTGTAGTGCAACTACGTCATCAAGCAACTACGTCATTGAAGTATCCAACGAAGTCAGACACCAATTGTTATCGAGGTTTATTTGAATGTTTGAAGAGGTAAAAAAGTTCTTTTTTATCATTCAGTTGCCTTATAAATCATATTTACTACATATACCTTCCCAGTTCGGCTTCTTTAACCTGCATAGCTGCTCCATATGTAGCGTCTCGTATTCACTCTGAATATCTACATCAAGATACTGCGCAGTCTCAGTATTCCCGAATTCAACTGAATTCAACTTCCATAAAGTATCCCATTTATATATTTAGGGTAGCTTCCATATTTTAATTAAATCCTTTTTTTCTCAAACTAGCTGAAATCTCTAATAAACAAAAGTACAACAAAGTTTGATGTTTCTGAAGTTTTTATTCGCATTTTGTTAGAATTGTTTTTACTCTTTTTTGCTTTATTTTAGTGGGGAAAAACTTGATGGAGTACAAAAAACACAACAATACATTGCTTTAAGACAAGTTTTTGCGATTATTTTCACACTCAAAGACAAATCACGTAATATTTGTGGTTTTATCGTATTTAATTGTTTTTTCTTTTTTTTTTTTAATTTAATCAAACTTTAACAAAAAATTAAAGAAAATGTGCAAAGGAAAACAAATAGTTCTGAATTAGTTTTTGATTTCGACTGCAAGCAGAGTGAGTGCAAGAAACGAAGCGTCACTAGAATAAATAATTAAAATTTTTATATTTTGCTAGGCATTTTCACACAATTTTCATCTACTTAGTAACGTTCGGTTTTTCGCAGTCACTCTGCTTGCAGCCCATGACAGCGGTTCGAGTTTTCCAAATATTTAGAATATAAATTGAACGATAAATAACAACAGGAATAACTGGAGATGCTCTATTGTTGGGATTGTTGCAATAACAAGTGAGCCGGACAAGGATTTGTCGCTCATCACAAAACTACACATCAAAATAAAAATAATAATTTACTTTAACTATTCTCGTTAGATAATTTTTGTAATAACTTCATATGAATGGCTTTTGACAGTTCTTTATTATTGTTGTTGTTGTTATTACATTTTTTAAAACGTTTCCTCCGCTTTTTGTAAGAATAATAAACGTGATTTCGCTACCGTTTTTTTATGTGTTTGCTATGCTTTTTAACTTTCTTTTCCGTAGTTATGCTCACAATAACAATATTAATGTAATTTTTTTTTTCTTTTGTTTGTTTTGCGGTTTCGTTCCCCTCTCGTTGCACTCAACTTAGCCAACCTCAACGGAACAATAATTAGAAACATTCATACAATAAATATTGAGCAAGAAATAAAAAGGGAACAAATTCAATGGAGTTCATTTTTTTAAAACAAAAGCAAAACAAATTCTTTTAGTCTTCACAAAAACTTTTGCATCAATTTTGATCAATTGATCGATCGTGCTACAAGAAATATGACATCGTTGATGAACATCGCATGAAGTTGATGTTGTTGCTGATGTTGTTTTTGTTGTTGTTGTGGTTGATAGAGCAATTGCTGTTTTACTTTTAATGCTGTGTAGAACGAAGAGTTGTTTTTTATTTATGTTTGTTTTTTGTTGTTTGTTTTTGTTGTTGTTTTTGTTTTTTGTGTTTGCTGCACATACAAGTTGTTGTGTTTATTGATTGGGATGCTGTTGCATTACAATTTGAAATTGTTGACTCTGTTGGGGATGCTGAGGCGTCGTCTGGTAGTAGTGATGATTCGGTACTAATTGTGACGGATGTATGACGGGGTATGACATAACATGGTACGCTGGTTGTTGAGTTTGTGGGGCGAAGGTGGGCTGTGGTCCCCCGCCTGCAGGGGAGGGCTGTGGTGGTGGATGGAACGTTTGATGTGGCTGACCGGGTGATGGAGTCGTAGATGGTGGTGTTTGTGTTAAGAACTGTAATGGCTGGAGAAAAGAAATATAGACAGAAGGGGGAGAAGAAAAATTCATTGATTAGCACAAGTTAAATTAAAACAACAAGGACAGCAAGTGCTGCTGTGGGTATCACTCACCATTGGTGTGTAGGGTTGCGATGGGAAATGCGTGGGATGCGCAGCTTGTTGATGGTATATAAATTGCTGTATGGGTGCAGTTGCAAGAAGCGGTTGACCTGTTGCTGATGTGGCCGAAACGTGCATTTGTGAAGCTGCCATGGGAGCTAAAAGGAGAATGAATACAAGATGAATTAATAAATTAATAAAAAAAAAAACAAATTAAGTATTTTAATTTTAAAAATATAATTTATAAGTTAAATTACAAATTTTGATTATGATCAACAAATTTAATCTAAATTTGAAATTTGATATAAGTTTTGTAAGCTCCGGTTCGGTAAAACTTGGACCATCATAACTTGATTACCTGGTCTAAATATGCTACTTAGTGGTTACTACTTAGTAAACTCATTGGAGCGAACGCTCTCAATGAATTAAACATGCAAAAATTTTCCATCGTTATGTGATATCAGGCAAATATTTAAAAAGCCCCAGCCGACCCTTTTGGATTAGCCTGATCCTTCGCTTACAAGACTGTAATATTGGGCGGTCGAGTTTAAACAAGGCCGTAAGACCTATTAAGAAGAACCTTACAGTGGTGGTCGACTAAATGAGGTGTGAACGCCAGGAATGACCATTGACTTAAATTGAGCGAGGAGGCATTTAAAAACGAACTTATTGATTAAGAATTTAAACATGGAAGACTTAAAAAAATGGTTGCCGCAATTACTTGAGTGTTAGGCTAAGTTTCACGACAATAAAGTCGATTAATAGCCATGAATGGAATATGGGCTCATCTATTCATGCCTGAATTGAAGGAACAGCCAAAACAATTAACTTAAAAGGGAAGAATTGGCTTAAAAAAATACAGAAACAATTTCACCTGCTGGCAAGGTAAAGGCGTCAGTTTTTTGGAATCCGCATAGAACAATTTCAGTAATTATATTCAGAAAGCAAAAACAATCGACAGAATGTATTGTTCGAACTTATTGCACCTCTTCAGTGATAAAAAAAAAAAACAGCCATTTTTAGTAGAAAAGAAAAATCTGTTTCATCACAATGCATCAGCTCACCCATCCGATATCGCTATGGCAAAACTCAAACAGTTATATTCCGAATTGCTTTCTCACGCAACCTTTTCACCAGATTTAGCCCCCGGGATTAATTTGCATCCAAACTCGAAAAAATAGCTCGGTCGAAGGAAATTTTCAAACAATGAAATGGTGAAGTATATGGTTTATGACCATTTTGAAGGGCTCTATGATTCTAACAATAAATAGTGTAGCAAATGAACATCGCTGGGGAAAGTGTATTGAGCTAAAAGGAGACTATGTAGAGAAATAACGATATTTTTGTAGTTGGTTGTAGAGAAGTTTTTAGGAGATAGGATTGATTTTTAACTAAATTTGACTGAGGTAAGGACATAAAACACTTGCCTCAGGTTCTTATTCTGCAGGTAGGCAGGTCGCTGCCGTTTTTACAATTTTTTTACGTTCTATGCCAATTTTATGAATCGGGAGATCATGGGTTCAAAACCCATCTAAAAATTTGTTTGATAGTTTTGTTTCGTAATCAGATGTAACCTTTCTGCAAACAATGCCAAACCTTCGAGACTAAATAATTCCACGAAACGCTTCTTCAGAATATAAACATAATAGCCGTTCGGAATCAGTATAGGACCAGCTCTCGATCATTTGTGTAAAAACAATGAATAACAAGTACAATATAATTCAAAAGCATAAAAAAATCGCTTAAAATCCTTTCAAGGACTGTAATAAACATATCGTTTTTTAGCGGGTATACTCTGTGCCTTCATTTGAAAAATCTTGTGTATCACTCCTTACCTCACTTGATATCTCAATAAACCATTGGAAGCAAATTGGAATACTCTACAATCTATTTTTTCAAGTTTAGCGATCATTAGAAGAACACCCCTTATATATCCAAAAATGGGTTCAAAATTATACATAAAGATTATACCTAAATATATACAAAACCAAAATCAATGAAACATTACCATAGTTACCTCTGCGCAATCTTGGCTGTTGCCCGGCTTGTGGATGCATCGGCGCCTGGAATGCTGTTGGCTGCTGCTGCATAACCGCATAGATTTGCGTTTGATTGGTTGCAACGTGTGAGCTGGTCGTATAGATGCCAGTCATGGGTACCGGTGTCTGTGGGGTATGAGGACGCGATGGATTCGGCGTGCTGGGACTGCGTGGCGTAAAAGCTTTTGCCAAGGGATTGAGAGCATGGGTCTTTTTGACAACAGCTGTTGGCGGTGTAGATTTTTCGCCACTAACCGAAATTCCGGCGTTTGTATTATTGTTGTTGACGAGCGATGAAGGCGCAGTGTCAACAATGGATTTATTATTGTTGTTCTGAGCAATACTATTGACAACATTCACTTGTGGTGGCTGTTGCATTTGCTGTGTTGGCTGTTGCTGCTGTACATTTTCAACAACTGGTGACGACAGTACAACCGGTGAAGGCTGCTGATTTGGTGGTGCAACCATAGCTGTGGAATGATACATGGGCTGCTGTTGTGGCTCTAGTTGTTGTTGTTGTTGTTGTTGTTGTGGATGTTGCTGTTGTGGTGGTGCTTGCTGCTGTTGCTGCTGTAAAGATGGCACAACATGTGGCTGTCCTTTGGACATGTGCATCATGTTTGCATTATCCACGTGTTGTTGCTGTTGTTTCTGATGCTGCTGCTGCTGCACATGTTGTGGTACATGTTGCTGCGGTTGCTGCACCACTTGCTGGGCAACATAATGTTGCTGTGGTGGAGCTTGATGGGTATGAGGTGGCTGCTGTTGCTGATGTGCTGGCTGAACGTGATGTTGTGGCACATGTTGCTGCGTGGCCGCACTTACATGTTGCATGGCAACATGTTGCTGCTGTGGTGGTGATACAGCAGGCTGTGGATTATGACCACCGGTATTTTTGCCCAGCTGCATATGTTGCTGTTGCTGCGGTGGTGGCGCTTGTTGCTGTTGTTGTTGTTGCTGCTGCTGTTGCGTCGAGGGTGCATTGCCGCCTGACAGTTGAAAGTCTTGACCAAATTGACGCAAGTCCTGCAGCTGAGAGTCGCGCGTGCGTATTAAACGCTGGGGCTGTGGTGGTGGTTGACTTGGCGGACCCGACATAACGCCGCCACTACCATGAATGTTGCCTGGCGATGGCTGTTGATGTCCACCATGTGGACCACCAGTTTGCAGCGGCGGTGAGCTGCTATTGTTGCCACTCGCTACAGTTGGTGGTGGTCCGTGTGGAGGACCGTGCTGCACATGCATGGATTTGCCCATTTGCATCTGTTAAAAAAAAAAACGAAAAGTTGGAAAACAAACCTTCTGCGGCATAGTTTAGTGACTCTCACCTGATGTTGGGACTCGCCATAGTTCATTGAGTTGTTCGACTGCGAACCCTGGTACTGGCGTATGTTACGCTGCTGCATTGGTTTGCCCGTATTAACATTTGAGTCACCGTTCTGCTTCGAAGGACCACCGCCCATTTGATTGGATTGATGCCTGTATTGCGACGGGCTAAATTTAAAATTTTACACATAAAAATAAAGCATTCCCAACACCACGGACATTACGTCCACAAACCTACCCGTGCACCATCGTTGAATAATTCTGATTGTTGACATATGACGGTGTATTTTGCATCGGCATCGATTGATAGTTGTTGCTCTTAACATTGTGTTGACTGCCGCCTGTACTTGTAGTGCCGCTACCACCACCTTGTGACATAGTGCTGACATTGTTCGGCGGCGGTGTGTTGCGCACCAGTTTGTTATTTTGGGGCATGGATTTGCGCTTCATTACCGTAGCGTACTTACTATCCTGGCCACCCATGTTTGAGTTCTGCGGCGCTGAACCCTTCATGCCGCTGTTCAACGGTGCAGACGACTGTGTAGAGTTCGCTTGACCCATCGCCACAGGCGGAGGAGCTGCGTTCATGACGCGCTCAGGGCGTTCGTTCATCACCTCACGCTGCGCGTGTGGCGAAGGACCTTGCGATGGCGCCGCAGACATGACATTGGACGCCATGACCACAGGGGCGGGTGGCCCGGTAATGTTTCGCTGAGGCTTGCTTATATAGCGTTCAGGAACAACTTCACGCACTTCGCGCACATCACGCTCGCGTTCACGTTGTTCTCTCTCTCGTACATTGCGTTCATGTTCTCGCTCGCGTTCACGTTCACGCTCACGATCGCGCTCACGTTCACGCTCTCGTTCGCGTTCCATTTCGGCCGATGGCCTTTCGACGGCTGCAAACAAAGCCTCTTCATCGCCGTTCTCCAAATCGAGACGCTCCCTGCAGGCGGGATTATTTTCAATTTCTGCGGCTAACTTTTCAGCTTTCATTTCAGCCTCTTTGTATTCATCTGAATCCTTGTTGGCCAACTGCACGGTATAGTCGGAGAGTGAATCATCAAATGTGGACTGTACACCGAATACATTTTCATTTTTCTTAAACATTTCGTTGGCATCCCAGCCATTGGCCGCACCATCCAATTCGATGTCCACATCTCCGTTCATACCTGAAGGATCCCAGGGCTCTAGTTCCTTCTCATCGAAGCGTGTGCCTAAAGATCGTTAATTCAAAAATGATTATTAGAAAGAACATATTTTTAAATTGAGTTACCGTTGCATTTTTCAGAAATAGCTGCGTCCGTTTGAAAAGTGGTGCCTACGGTTGCATACTGCGAATCAAAATCCTTTGCCGAAATGCTGACGACATTATCAAATGGAAATATCATGTAGTTGGGCACACTTTTGCCCTCATCGGGTGCATTTTTGCTGGTCTTGATGCAGAATGGCAACTCTAAGGCAACATCAAAGCTTGGCGAAAATGTACGGAAAACACCTTCATAAATATTGCCAGAACGCAGACGCACCTGGACAACATTGCCAACTAATGCTGTGGCGGCATGCATAAAGTAGGTGTTGTTATAGACACCCTGTGCTGGGGGACGCCCTTTGGGTTGTCTGTTATCAGTCGTATATCTACTGGAGTAATTAAAAAAACACACATGATATTTTATTAGTGGTCTAAGCAAAATTTTTTTATGATTCTAACGACACAAACTTTAAACTCCCTTCACTCGGCGTGTCACATTTGAATGTGACTTAAGACTTAATAGGAGCGACACAATCTTCATATCTAAGGCTTCAAAGATTAAAGTCTAAGATTTTTTTTAATCAAATATTTTGTCACACGATAAGTTTTGATGAATCACGTTTCTCCAAAACAACTATCTGTTTCCAGTATTAATTTTTGTTGCAGTTTTTAATTGTTTAAATATTATTGATTCACTAAAAATATTTGATTTTATTCCTACCTTATCGCTGTATGTTTTTCAAATTTTAACATTTTTAACAAATTCTCAACATTAGTCCGTTCTAAACGTTGTTTTATGAAATACTAAATATTTTCAGCTAAGACAAAATATTCAACCTCATTGAATAAAAAAGCTAGAGAGATAATTGAAAGTATTCAATGGTTATATTCACACTTTTACTGCTAGCTACCTGCATAATCTACCTGCCTGCCGCTAGCTAACATATGATAATTAATATCGTCGTCATGTTTGGAAATCTTGATGTCTGGGATTTTTATGCCAAACCCAACCTAATGAGACTCAGTCAGAGCGCAGTCGCGGAAGCTGAAAAGTTTGCGAGGTTGCAGTTGTTTTTCTCTATCTAGGTAACAGAGTTAATTTTAGTGAATTTCCACGAATAAAAAGGTTTATAATATGTTACATTTGTAGGCTTTACTGGATGGCAGAAGAAAACATCGAAAGTATACAGATGGTCAAGTGTGAAAATATCAAACTGTGTTCAAATAAGTGTTTACCTAGTTATTGACAAAACTGTCAACCTAAGCAGATTAAAGGTTTCTTTTTCCTTTAATCATTATATTTACCTAACATTGAGGATTTTTCTTTTATTATAATTCATGATGAGGTTATTAAATAATTACTGTTTGTAGTCATATGTGATTTACAGATAATATGAGTATAACAATTATGCGAAGAGGGTAGAAATAAAAACATAGCGATAGAGAAATATATTCCTTTCATATGAAAGTTTTGAGATTATCTGATTCCTTAAATATTATAACATGAAATTATGAAGGAATTTTAGTAAAACGTAAAACGAGGTTATGTATTGTTATAAAAGTCTTGGAATAACGGAATTAAAACGTCTTTATTTTCATTTCAAATTATGATATAAGTAGTGCGCATTTTAAAAAATGTAAGATTCTAAAAATAAAATATAAAAAAAACAAAAATAAATTTAAAAACAAAATTAATTTAAGCTCGTTATATGTAAATAAAAAAGCATATCAAAGATCATTGTAAAAAGAACATTTTTGACTTATGTCCGAACTCTTTCATGGTACATACAGAAATTTTTACACTGAAGTACACCTCTTTTTGAAAACTCATAGGTCCTCCCTCAGAAGCTCCCTTTTGACTCTTTAACTTTTTTAAATAAAACTTCTAAGGCGGCGCACAGTGCATTGAACCCATACAAAATTGGAACATAAATAGAAGAAGTGCTCTTATGATAATGTAATTTTGTGTGGATTAATTTAAGCTAATTAAGAAAAACTGCAAAAATGGTTGAAATTGGTCAGTTCCTATGGGTACCGCCCTTGGACCTATATTAATTGTTTACATTATTTTGTATGGGGGGTACATACAAAAATTAAGCGATCTTAACAAAATTTGGTCAAAAGGCTAGGCAATTAAATAAATAGAAGTTTACTAAAAATGGTTGAAATCGGTGGGTTCCTAGGGATACCTCCCGTGGACTTGTATTGATTTTTTACATTATTTTGTATGGGAGGTTCATACAAAAGTTGGTCGATCCTTATGAAACTCGATGAAAAGGTTAGACAAATAAAGCAATACAACTTTACATCTGTTGGGAGGTACATCTGTTACTCATAAATGTTCCCATTTGTATTAATTAAAAAAATCATTTTTTAGGCAAATTTTATTTTATTTACAATAGAAAAATAAAATTGGTAGCTTATTTTTATTAACAAAATGTGAAATAAAAAAGTAAAAAAATTAATGTGTACATATGTACAAAAACCCAAGAACTCATCTCGCTATTGACTTTCATCGCTATTGACTTCTTCGTTAGAATCACTACAAACAATATAAGGGTCATCAACTTATTGAATAAAGTTTTCAACTTCTTCATCAATAATTACATTTGATTTTGATTTAATAGTTCTTTTGGATGCTAAGAGAGGCTCAGATGTCAGCAACAATATTTTCATTAAATCTGTATTAAACTTAATCCTCGAACATTACGAGTATGGTTAAGTCGATTTTTTTCTAAATTCTTTGTGCCTTGCTTCCAATGCCTCTTCAAACAGTGTTCCGATTGGTAAGGAAAATGCTGAAATGACTTCACATCCATGTATGAGAACTTTATGAACACTGCTCGGCATAAAATACCAGCCATATAAATTTATACACAACTGCCTAGTTTCTTCTAATAACAATTTGAAGTTATTCAGATGTATGGGGTAGCCACTTGTCAGAACTCTCGAAACTCGAACTCGAAAAAAGTTTCGTCAAAATCAAAAAATCCGTTTTTTGTAATTCCCTTTTGAATTTTGAATATTTTCCATATAAAATTGAGCATTTTTCGCAAAAAAGTCACTTTTTTAAATCTGCATAACTTTCTTGTTTATGAAAAGTGGCAGATAAAAAAATTACAAAAAAGTTGCGCTTATCAATCAAAGAATCCTTTTTTCCAATTCTCTTTTGAATGTTGTTAAATTTTGAATAATTTTCCATACAAATTTTCCATACATTTTTCGCAAAGTCACTTTTTTAAATCTACATAACTTTCTTGTTTATGAAATAGGGCCATTATATTTTGAAAATGGAAAGTAAATACTTGAAATAAAATTACAAAAAAGTTTTGCTAAAATCAAAGAATCCTTTTTTTTTTGCAATTCTCTTTTGAATTTTGTTAAATTTTGAATAATTTTCCATACAAAATTGAGCATTTTTCGCAAAAAGTCACTTTTTTAAATCTGCATAACTTTCTTGTTTATAAAAAAGAGCAAATAATATTTTGGAAATCAAAAGTTAATACTTAAAATAAAATTACAAAAAAAGTTTCGCTAAAATCAAAGAATCCTTTTTTTTTGTTATAGCTTTTCAAAACTCGCAAATTTTTGAGTTTTTAGGTGTTTTTTTTAAGGTTAAGACATTTTGACGTAGAATACGTCATTCTCGGAGGTAAGTAGGGTGGTTGATAGTGATCAGGTGTCGGTATTTATATAACTTTTTGAGACTTTGGTGGGCCTAAAGTACTGATCGTACAATGTTAATGTTAGCACTTGTTGGTCTGCTTGATCCTCAATGCGACAAAAATTCATGTTAGAACTCTCTAACTTATATAAATTGTACACAATTACATGATATATAAAGCCAACATTTGATGTTTTTCTTTGCTTAAACTTGCTACCTTTTTATCGACAGTTTCCGGTTTTATCGACAAAACCATAAAATTTGTATGGGAGCCTCCCTAAGGAGTGGTCGGAGGGAATAGGTGTCAAAGGTAAAAATATTCCTTTTGCAAAAGTAATGGGGGTCGGTGATACATATTAACCTTTTCCGGCACAAACACAATAAAATTTGTATGGGAGCCCCCCTAAGGAGTGGTCGAAGGGAATAGGTGTCAAAGGCAAAAATGTTGCTTTTACAAAAGTAATGGGGGTCGGTCATATATATTAACCCTCTCCGGCACTCTCTTGAAGGTCATATGGTCAGGTGTATGGAATAAATATATAAAAACCATAAAGTTTGTATGGGAGCCCCCCTAAGGAGTGGTCGGAGGGAAAAGGTGTCAAAAGCAAAAATGTTCCTTTTGAAAAATTAATGGGGGTCGGTCATACATATTAACCCTCTTCGGCACTCTTTTAAAAGTCATATGCTCAGGTGTATGGAATAAATATTTTACTAAATATTTTTTAAAAAAGATGTCATCAAAAGCGAATTGAATAATTCTACGTCTTGTGTTACGACATAGTCGAAACTACTGTATCTTTTTTTTTACAAAAAATATGTGTATACTAAACAAAATTACTTTCGGAAGCAGAATACATTTTAAAATAATTCTCTTGACTGCTTTTTAGAAAAAACATGCTGTATTTTTTTAAACATTAAATCAATTTTAAGTTACTTAATTTTCTTAAAATAATAGGGTGTTGATCGCATTTGTTTATTATTAAAGATATTTTAAAAAATCTTTTAAATTTGATAGAACTAATTAATATAGATCTAAATTGCATACTTTTGTTTTAAAAAAAACAACAATTTTTTCATGTTCGTACCATTTCTTATTTTCGTACCATTTCGATGCATAGTGCGGCTGTTCGATATTTGGATGAGAATTGAGAGTGAAATTTCAAGATCACGTCACGTTTAGGCACATTTCTTTACATGAGAAAGAAGAAAGTAAGAAAGCAGAAAGATCGCATATCCAATACAGTTTTTTTATTGTTCAGCGTTTTTTTATTGTTCAGCGTAATCTATATATCATAGTCAATATTATACTGTTAATATCTTTACACCGAACATGGAAATGAATGATTGGCAGTCTTAATCATATAGATCTACAGCGACACCAGTTGGCAATATTTGCATTGTGGAGTGTCAAACGCTAAATACGAAAAATATCGTTGTTACAGCCATCTATAAAACATTAAGCCAGGAACTCGACTATATAAAATATTTCATACACCGTTCCCTACTGATTTACAGTCATACAGATGCTGATGCTCTTGGTAGAAGCGAAGATAAAATCACTATGATTCTCGGGAAGATTTAAGATTTTGAAAAAACAAAATTCACTTTTTTAGGTTTTCTTAAAAGAAACTATTACATTTATTAACAATATTCCTTTTGCTGCTGAAGAGGGCGTCATGTAGAAAGTCTGTTTTAGAATGTATGACACTTTGTGGATCTCCTGTAATAAATATTCGTAAAATTCAAAATAGATTTTATTTTTAAGAAAAAATAAATTGATTTTTTGAAAATTATTCATTAGAAAGTTCCCTTGGATAAAGAGAATATTTTTTATGGCAATTTTGTAATATATTTCTTTTGAGATGCTCTCTCTCAGGAAAACCAAACCGTTCTCTCTGTCTCCTTACACTAAAATCTGTCATTCTTTATTTTTTAAGAAGTTCCACTTCTATCAGGTGTATGGTGTTGCACAGGATATTTTTTTTTCTATGTGCCTAATACCTTCTCTGATCATCTCAACTTCGGACAGTTGGTGGATGTTCCCGGTTGGGTACAATAATTATTAATAATCTTTCTGTACTACTCTTCAGTTTTTTTCCCCCAAAGCGGCATGACGCCACATGGCCTGCTCAACAAGATTTATTTCAACAAGATAGAAGGTCCTGTATGTCGATATTCGTAAGATCCATATTATTAAGGTCCATCTCAATAGTTAAATTACGATTGGGTTGCCCCTTAATGCTATGCAGAAGATAGTAGTTAAGAACTTCAGTTGCTAAAAATAGAAAAAAAAAAAAATGTTCTCGGCCAAATATTTTCAGATAGACTTATCTTTTTGAGTTATTATCCAAGGACAAAGTGTACAACAATCTAAGAGTATTAGAAGTTGCAGGTCGAATTTAGTTAGTTTGAGTAAATTCTTTAATTTAGCTCTGCTGAGTTTAAAATTTCTTTGCCAATGACTGCTTATTGCTATTATGCCTGTGTCACTCAAATGACTTTTATTCCAAGATAAAAGCCAGACTACAGAGCGATTTAGGAGCAATGAGTGGTCTGGATGATGGATGCTGCTCTTTTGTTTTAAGTCGACCTTTCGGTTCGTACAAATTGCGAAAATTAACTACAAAAATAGTGAAAATTTTACGGAGACGGTTTGCAAAACCCGAACACTTCTCGGTCATCATAACGCACCGTCTCGCAACACTGTAGTCAATTTAAGCATTAGCCACCGAGATCATGCGATTTAACGCCTGTGGACTTCTTCCTTTGGAATTTCCTCAAAGCGAAGGTCCATGCCAATAAACTACAAACGATTCCGGAGCTGAAACAGACAATTCAACTGGCCATTGTAGCGATTGATCCAGAATTATGCCAGAATGTCATGAAAATTTCATAAAAAGGATCGCGTGAGCATACAAGATCGAGGCGGCCATTTGAGCGATGTTATGTTCCATCAATTAAACATTTTCACTTTTGGAACACCCTTTATAATAGGGCAAGATATGCATATTTTCGAATAATCGGCCATCTCTAAATCTTCATCAGAATCTTCACCGTCTCATCAGAGATTCTTTGTTAACATATCAGTCGGTGGGAGAAAAGGATCGATTCTAGTATAATGCTTCAGTAATTGGTAATTTTGTAAATGGACTTAATAATATACTTGCAGTGGGAGAAGCTATTGCTATTCAGGGGTTTTCTATAAGTGCAGAGTTTGGGGACACACAGTGTACATCGTACTTTTCTATTTTGAGTAAGAGACTGAATGTGGCATTGTGAGTATAGCAATTACATACTGTTTACTTGATATTTACTTGTTGTATAACAATTGATGTTTAAAATCAATATCTTAGTTTTTCTCCAATCAAGAATTTTGATTAGAATTTTAGGTTGTAAAAAAAAGACAATAAAATTTAGTTTTCAATAAATGTTTATAAAATATATAAAAGCTGTTTTATATCATCGGTTTTATTGGACCTAAAATTCTAATCAAAATTCTTGATTGGAGAAAAACTAAGATATTGATTTTAAACATCAATTGTTATACAACAAGTAAATATCAAGTAAACAGTATGTAATTGCTATAGTGAGCTTTTGCAAAAAATATAGTAAAACGGTACTAACTACACCTTAGTTCGCGGAGATGAGTTCTGTTTGTATTCAAATGTGGCACGATACACTATTTTCCTCAATTACTAGACAAAACAGTGCATAAGTGGTACTTTTCACTTTTTCTTTTTAAAGATTTAAACTTTGGAATTCTGCTTTTTACAAGGGCTAGTTTTAAGCGATGTTGGTTAAAGTCAGAAAGCGAGCTTTACTGAGGATCCTTTTTTTAGATTTTTGCTGTTGCCGATTTATGTGACGATAATTTTTGCCATTTTTTGGACTACAGTTTTGGCTGCGAAATAGTGTCTCATTTTTTTCCATGGCTATGATAACTTCCCTGTATTGAATACACCGTTACACCTGGCGTTCAGCTCATATACCCGATGGCCATCAAAATAGCTCTCTCTTTGCACTTTGAAGTGTTTTCTCCAGTTTACTTTTTTAACAAAATATTATTAAATAATACTTCTATTATTTTCTGTTCACATATTTTCATAAATACCATAAGATTTTAATCAAAGGATTTAACTAACTGGAGGGAATTGTAACATTTTTAGCGAAGCATTGAGAATATCCACGATTTCTGCTAGTTTTTTTCCTTTTCTTCTTAGTTCGTGAATAATTTACCTTTTTTTCGGAGTGTAATGTAACAAGCCACACCCATTTTAATAAGAATTGACGAAATTCACTCAATAAAACACTAAAATATTTACTAATACCTGATCTTGTTAACTATTATTAAGGAACTAAAAGGTGTGATATTTATATGTCTACTGTAGATAGTACATGCCTTTACAGAACCAGATGACTTGAGCTAAGAAAAATATGTAACGGTCTATCTCTATTGGAGTTTTAAACATGGTCACACTGGAGTCTCAAAAAATTATAACTAGTTAATGAATGCCTTAGATTAAAAACAAAAGTTAAAAAATAAGTTATTTGTGCTATTTATGTGTCCATGGCTGTATATATATTTCTTGGAATCCACAATATTTCCTTACTTTTCATAAATTTTCATAATAACAAGAGTATAAATAAAATATATTTCTTGCAAGCTGGGTTTACTTTCAAGTAATGTATTTAAAAACAAAAACAAAAAAATTAAAAAAAAAACGAAAATTTGTTAATTTTATTCAGATTTTTTAAGAAATAATTAAGCTTTAGTTGTGATCTGGATAGAGTCCCGAAATAAATAAAAAGAATCAACGATAACGATGTTTTTTAGTTGCGATCTACGCAGATTCGAACAAATTGTGTGTAAAAATATTCCTCTAAAATAATTCTAGGTTGGCTTTAAACTGAGCTGCATTTAAGATATGGTTAAAACTGTTATTTCGGCAAAAATATTATTGTAATTAGAGATTTTTATAAATTGATACATAGTGATAACTTTATTATTGTAATTTTAATCGAAATCCTATGCGATTATGGCAATAAAAGAAAATAAATAAAAACTTTTTAATGAATACAATGCTTTGGTTTCTTTCTTTCTTTCTACCTATAACTATTTTCTTATGTAATGTTACCGCTCTAACAACACCTGCATCGAAGCGTATGCAACTAGACTATGCTGTAGGTATTGTTGAAAGTATTTAAATTTGTGGAATGTTGGAATCGCAAAATGTTGCTACTGCTTCTGCTGCTTGTTGTTTGTGATTGGATGAACGATTGAATTACTCATTAATTTAAAATCTAAACAAGACAACGGACGGACAGACGAAACAAAAAATTCAAGCGGGACAAAAAGCAACGATATAATTTTGCTTAAAACAAGGTATACAAAAGAAAAATTAAAATTTGAAGAAACAAAACAAGTGGAATGAACTTACAAGCAGAGGATGATGACGAATTATATAAGAAACAAAAATTAAAGCGACGACGATGTTTGACGTGTAGGCAAAATGACCCAAATAGAAAAACAAAAACGCAACGTAGGGGCAAATTAAGTAGAAGCTGCGTAAATTAATTATTTCAAAACCAAATAATGGGCTTAAGATGGTCAAAATATTAATATGGACAAAATTTATGATGTGATAATAGTAAGTCATCTTATTTCATGTTGAGTTCACAAGGTTCACATAAGTTGAATGGCCAACTACTGTCAAATAAGTTAGTAAAAAAGAAAATAGCACCAAAATGCTTTAAAAATTAAAACGCTAATAAAATCATTTTCCCAAGCGCAACAGCCATTATTGCAGCAACATGTAACACTTGAGCACCAAGTCGCGCCAAGACCAGTTAACATTTTATATGCAAAATATATACTGACATGTCGCCAAGTGTGCTAGTGATTGATTAAACAAACCTCGAGACGCCACTGGGGCGATTTTTCCGCTTGCTATTATTGTTCATCTTGTACCCGTGCCCACTAGTGCTAGTTGCTGTTGATGCTGTTTTTTTTTATGCTGCGTTGTTCTGGGCGACCTTATTCTTATGCACGCTGGCTGGCTGTTTAGCCCAGATATCCCGTGTGAATTCTTCAACTATTTAAAGAAAATTCCTTAAATGATTGATTTAGCGTGTCTTCGTCGCAGCTGGAGCCAAGCAAAATATTACGTCGGACAGCAGCGTGTGTACCACACACCACAGCACCGGTTTGTTGGGTTCTCGTTACCAAAAAAAAACGCTGCTCAACTGCACTTGAATCACTTTTCCAGATGTTTCACAGTCGTTTTTTCTCTTGCCTTAACAACGAATTTAATATTTTTTCCAAAATAGTTAAAATTATTGAATTTTCCAGAGAAGTTAATATTTTTGTTTCGGGCAAATGCTCGCCACCTCAATTTTTGCAAATATGCTGAAGTGTAGAATTCAACTTTTCACTTTTTTCACTTCCTCTTTGTGTTTCTCCTTCGTATTTTGCTACCTGCTCTTTATTACTGCTTTTCACTTTTCCAACGACGTGCAAAAAAGTTTCTGTTGCCTTTGTGCTTTGCACTTGGTTTCGCTGCTGCTACGTTTTCTTACTTTTTCCTTGTGAATTATTTTTTCTCTTTATTCACTGCAAATTTTTTCTTCTTTTCCCAGTCAGCTCTTTATTTTGCACGCACTAATTTTTAAGCTATTGTTGCTTATTTTCGTACTTTTGCTTATTGTGGCTCTTATGTTGCGATGTTTTGTGAACGATTTAATTAGTTAAAATAAATTCTTTTAACTAAGATTACTTCGATATTAACGCTACTCTGCAGTTAATGTCACCGTTCGCACTGCTTTACCGCGCAGTTATTGTCGTTTGCGCTTTGGTTATCTTCTTTTGACCTGAATTTTGATGTTCGCTTTTTTGTGAGCCACGCGTTGTGTTTCGTGCTTGGCAGTTCGTCCGGATTTTCAGAAATTAAACAACGCTGCAACAATTACCGACCAACAATTACCAATTACCAACAATTACCGACAATTGGCATTACAAAATAACCAATGGTCTAGATGAACAGAAAAGTTTATAATTTATCTGAGACCATGGTACAATTACAAGGTAGGGTCGAGTCGCTTAGTGCCCTCACGCGTCAACGATGAGTGGATAATGAAAAGGTTGGTTAATTGTCAAAATGGCGAAGTTCGTAGAAACATCATATAAAATAAAAATGTTATGGTTTCAAGTTGTGCATAGTGCGGACACGTGTGTTAAGTTTTTGTTAATTTGAGAGAAAATATGGTAAAAACGTTGTAAATAAATCTATAAAATGCCGAGGAAGCGTTCAATTTGTAGAAAAGCTTGTAAAAAATTTAACCTAAAATCAACTGCGAAAAATAACCATCAAGAAATTCAAGATAAACAACTAAATTTGACAATTAGCCCGCTTTTCTCTGCTTTCTACTCAATTCTTCTCCAAGTCGGCCCTACCTTCTAATTCTACCATGTCTGAGACTACTATCTTGTTTATAAGGTGGTCTCATTTCAAGATGGCTGCTCATATGTAAAATTTTACAACTCAGAGGTAAGTGCCAAAAACGGTAAAAGAAACAACAACAATTAGCAAAGCTCAAAATTGACAGCTGATTTTGATACCTGAATCACGTTTTTCTCCAATACTAGTGGTATCATAGGCTGTGTGCGAATCATGGTAAACTGAATGAATTTTCTCAATACTGGAAGTTTGTCGATAATACAGTGCTTGTTTTACAAGCAATTTTACTACAATTTAGAAAATTTTCGAGTAGACTTTTCGTGACTAAACTGATGGTTGTCATATTTTTGTGACTAATCTTTGTGAATAAGACAGATAGTAAGAGGCGCTGCAGTAAATTCTTAAATTTGTCAAATGTTGTTTTGCACAGTCAGCTGTTTTGATAAATTATTGCGGTGCTGAAAATTTCCAATAAATAGAAAAGTTATTTCCTCAATTTGAGCCTAGTTCGTTCAAAGCTATAATATGACATTCTATTAAAATTTATTGACATTGTTTTTTCCTCAAAAGAACGAATTTGTTATTATTGCGTTTTGTTTCATTTTTCTCAGAAAATAAGATGATCCTATTGGCTACAAGTATACAGATAAAAAAAAGGCAGATGAAATGTCAAATATCATTGACAAGCTGAATTTTAGTAATAGAACTTGACTTTACTTCAAAAAACAGACTTAGAATCAGTGTTGTTTTCTAGCTTTTTCGAGTTTTTCGCTGAAAAGCACACTAAATGATGCTTTTTATTTGACAGTTTTTCTATGGCGAAAAACTTTATATCATGTAGCTTTTCAGCTGAAAAGCCATTATTGTACGAAAAGCTGCTTAGTGTGAACATAGTATAAATTGTAATTTCAGTTGTTATTGCTATTTCAGTATTGATTTAGTTTTGAGATAAAATTTCTTCAACTTTTCTTCGGTTTTTTTCCAGAAAGTTTTCGTAATCATCAGAATACACTTTGTGAGTTTGATAAACAAATTCTTTTATATAGCTTAAATAAATTCAAGGACTAAAGAAATATTAAAAAAAATGTACATAGAGATAAATATATCAATAGGGGGTTTCGCATGGTCTAACATGCTAGATAGACATGACATATTGTATGACAAACGGTCAAACGGTCTCCGAGCAACACCAGTCAATAGGAGTGTTCACATTCATCAAATTATTGGTCAAACAGTTTGACAAACAAAAATATATATGGGATTTGACGACGATTTGATGATAATTTGATGTGTAAACACTCATCAAACTGTTTGTCAAATCGTTTGACGAAAATCAAAATATTTTGATTTTTCTGTTGTTTGACCAACAGTTTGACGAGAAATTTGACAATGTGAACACTCGTCAAATTTTATAGTACAAATTTTGCCAGTTGAAAAAAGATTTCAACGTGAACACATCGCATAAACATGATAATAACATAAGAATGTATCTGGAACAAATTTTTAAAATATTTCCGGACACATTCAGAGTTTGTTTGCTTCGTTTGGTTCATGTTTCAATAAAATATTAATAAAAATTGCTCCGTCATGGCAACGTTTTCACTTCGATGCGCTAGCAAATAATGAAATTTGACGAAAAATTTGAGAATGTGAACACTTGTGTGGTCAAACTGTTTGACCAACAATTTGATGAAATATTTGACAATGTAAACACTCCTAATGTGAACACTTGTGTTGTCAAACTGTTTGACCAACAATTTGATGACAAATTTGCTAATGTAAACTCTCCTATTGCCATTAGTTGCAAATTCAATACATCAACTGCAATACCGACAGTAAAACATTAATCCCATAACATATTAACACACAATATTGACAGCTACTTTTATATTGATCAAAAGTTAAAACAGTTTTTAAAATTGATAGTATAACGCAAAATTTCTCCATCGCTTTCATTCACCAATTCGCCAAAAAACTTGAAAAATTGCTTTAGTTAATAATCATTTCCATTGATCTCAAAAATGTATGACAATGGAATTAATGCAGAGGCAAGTTTCATTGTGAGCACTTGATATTTCTTAGCTGTCAGTTTGAACAAAAGTCATCTCAAATAGCTGAAATTTCCAGTATTCAAAATACTGATGAAATCCACAAATGGCTACGGTTACAATAATAATAACGGCAAAAGATCAAATTCCAAATGCAAAACAGCAGCTGGTTCTTGCAAAAGTATAACTTGCCAAACTTCGCATGCATACGTTATCTATTCTCATTGTTTGATTAGAATACTGGTGATTCATTCCAGCTGTCAGTTACTAACATTGCGTTAAAGGAGTTTAAACACTTGAAGAGATTATTAAACCATTTTTTGAAAAAAACAACGTACAAATTAAACTCGGTCTTTTTATTGTGCGAAAAACAATGCAAAGGATTAGTTCGTATGAATTACCACTGTTATTAGCAAATAGAGAAAAAATACAAAATAAAACAAACAAAAAAGGGGTAAATAAAGGGGCTGTATGAAAAGTACATTATATTAAAAAAACAACAGTTACATTTATAATTTAAAAGCACCATCATAGCTTTTAAATAACACGCGATAAGCTGAGTTAATTTCAAAGAAAAAACTAAAGATATATTTTTAAATCTTATGACCTAAAAATAAACAACATATAAAAAAAATTTTTCGAAATTAACACCCACTTTGATGAACTGCACGAGTCTCACACGGAATCACACTTGAAGTTCACATCAAACATTTCACTACCATTTCGGTTATCATATGAATGGAAAAATACTCTGCGATTGTTCGCTAATAGATGAATTAAAAGATTATATCTATAAAATTATTTGCACATCGCAACATCTCTCCGACTTGATAAGGAGCGTCACATTTCTTATCAATGTTCAGCATCTATGTATTTGAGTCCGTACGAGCAACACTACGAAAAAGATCAAAGTTTTTATATTAATTCTTAACGAATTTTTGACAGTTTTCATTCTTATTTCTTGCTGTTCGCTGGTGAAGTCGCAGTTCTTCTCCAGTATAGCAGCATTTTTCGACCATTGGTACATTTGCGTAACGAACTAATTAACGCTTAAAATGGCTAATAACGACAACATTTTAAAACGAAGAGGTACTTCTGTTTTCTAATCAGTTTTATCTTGATTGTTTCCTCAATTTTTTTTTTTTCGAAGTTTGTTTTCGCTTAAAGCTCTCTAAAATTATAAAAGCAGTTTATTGAGGATGTTCCCAGGATCAAATCAAATTAATTAGAAATTTTTTATGGGCTACTTAAAATATGGAATGTCATAAGCGGAATGAATGACAAAATATAAAAATCGGGTTAAATTACATTTCACCGAGTAGAACATACATAATAATATCAAATAATTAAAAGAATATTAAGTGGCATAAATGCAAAAGAAAACCAAATGTGAATAACAACATTTTTTATTTTGAAAAATAACACAAAATATAATAAAAAAAATCAAGTGTTCATAACAATGCTTCATAGCAATAATTTGAGTCAAAAAATCTGAATGATGTGCAAAATGGCAAAATGATAAATGGAAAAATTGTAGATTTTAACTCATTTTGTCGTATTATAATTCTTAGAAGGGTTTATAAATTTTATGAAAATTTATATACAAGATGTCTCTGAAATGAAAAAGAAGTGATGATAGTAGTCAACAGGATCATGAACTGAATGATTCCTAAGGATTTATAAAATCGCGTAGAAGTGTGTGCGAAAACCATACAAATGTGTAAAACCTGTTTTCACAATTTTTCGCTATTTAGAAAAAAAGTGATTTGATTTGATTTGTGACTTCCCAAATGTACAAGAAGACCACATTCAGAAATAATTCATAGGTTTTGTAACCGGATCGGTTGAATTTTTATACTCCGCATTGACCAAAATTTTCAACTTCCGATTCTTTTCTGTTTTGCACTCCATGCAGAATTTAATATATTTTGAATGCTCTACAATGTTTTCTTTTCTTCTTCCTCTCAGTGTTTTTTGATGGTTATGCATTGAAAGCAACACCAAAATGTTTTAATCGGAGCTGAAAAGATCACCGTGTGAATTCAGCCATAGCCATCAAAACAGTGTTGAAAAGTAGAAAGCAAACAGAAATGTCAAACGTAGAACGACAATTACTTTTAGCTCTTGTTAGTTTTTTACCAAAAATTTCAGATGTTACGTCTATTCAGTCAAGTCTGCCTTGGCTCGAAATGGGGTGATAGATTAGTGGGAAGCTAGAGGTAATCAAATGAAACATGTGTAGGATATATTTAGAGCGGTGGAAAGCTGTTGAAACATATGAAATTAAATCTGAGGCAAGTGTTATGCTTTTACCTTAGTCAATTCAAGTTACTAAGCAATCTTCTCCACAAACTTCTGTACCTCCAAGTACAACTTTTAAGTTTTAAGTATTGATTAATTTTTATTTTCAGTTGATTATAATTGAGGAACGAAATGCAGAATAGTTAAAGCGTAAGACCATGGCTTGGTCCGGATTCGAACCCGGCATCTTTGGAGTGGCAGTCACGCGTTTTTTCTACCACCAAGACCACCAATTATTCAAAAGATCAACCAAATTGTCCGTGGCATAGTTGGTTAAAGTGCGTGGCCGCTATGTCAACGAACCTGGAGACCCAGGTTCGAACCCCAGCAGCGACAGAAAATTATTTGAATTAAAATAATTTTTCTGTACGGCCGCCACCTCTCTGCAGACAATGGCAAACCTCAGAGAGTAATCAAAATGCCATGTAAAGCTTCTTGAGAATAAGAACATTCCGTTCATCGCCGTTCGGAGTCGGCGTTAAGCCTGTAGGTCCATTTCACGGTCAATTGTGTACAAACTTAATAACACGCACAACACAATTGATCATAAGAAGCTAGGTCAAAGTCCTTTCAAGGGCTGAAATGGCCAGTTATATATTTATTTTTTTTTAAACAAATTGTTCAATTAGTTTCGTCGGATGACATGTACGATTGTCTGAAACCCTCTAAAGAAAGCACACGAGCACACGAGAGCCTTCAATGAAAAATGTTTAGTTTAGGCGGGGCTCAGACGATACTACATGTTGTCAAGCTTCGTGTAATGGTTTAATAACAGTAAATTTAGCTTTGCAGCCAAACGACCCACATGCTGTCAAACCTCATTAAGCTAAATAATTTCGTAAAGGTAAAATTTCGTTTTGCCTGAAGCTGTAATTATAAATGAATTATTAGAAGATAAAGAGAATTTTCATAGAAAACAAGGAAGGAAGCGGTTGTGGGTGAAGAAGTAGTTCAAATATAGGCTAAAATGTTCAGATTCCAATCTGAAGAAAATTGTACTGAAATTTATACTGAAGAAACTCCAAAATACTACGAGAACTATTGCTTTTTCTTTGAAAGAAGAACATGAGAGACTCTTTAGGAAGTCTAAATGATTGAAGAATCAGAGCGACGGAACATACTCATTTTCTGCGGAACTTTCCGACCTGCAACTACATTTTATTTTTCAACTCCCTTCGGTAGGAGGAACGCAGCGAATTAATTTTTATTTTTTTTTTTTTTGTTTTTTTGTTTCTAATCGCTGCACTTTTGAAGCGAAGCTTTTTTCTAATTCTTTCTGTTTTACCAATAACAATTCATAGGCTTTATTTTTTGCGTTTCTATTTTTGTACACTTCAATTTTTATCTTCCATGTTTCTGGAAGACTTCTTTATACATACTTCAAAAAATTCAAGGCAGAAAATTTCATGAAGCACTGCCATGACTGCCATAACTCCTTTACAATTTGTTTAAAATAGCGAAGTTCGACGTGGTCTTTTAGCACGTGTTCACACGGGTAATATGACTGCTCATCAAACCTAGAATTCAAAAATTTGTTAATTCAAGCCAACATCTTGTCAAACCGCTGTTTCGAGTGTTCGAACGGTCAAATACGAGGCTTATCTTACCATGCGTGACAGCATGTAGGTTCGTCTGAAACACCCTTTGATTGTTTGTAGGTCATAACGAGTCAGAACGAATATCGGTATCGATATCGGCATCGCTGTTAAAATTGGAATTGATCGAGTATATGATAAAATATTTTTAATTGTCTCTCGTCTGATTTTAAAACCTAATCAGATAAGGCCGTTAAATTTCGTGTTTTTGGAAACGGTTTGAAATTCGTTAATAATTTTTTGTTTTTTTATATATATTTTTAATGCTGCTGATGCATGGTGAATTTAAAAAGGTGAACGAGACGTTTACAAATTTCAAAATATTTTGGCAAAGAGAGAAAAAAGATACAAACTGTGGAAAAGTGTCAAATCACTTTCACGAAATGAAAAATTATAACAGATTTTTTTGCAAATTTTGCTTAGATGATTAGATTTACAATGAGATGTTTTTGACGAGTGCGGGTGAATTTTTTTTTAAAACTGGTGCAAAATTAACGATCATCTTGTTAACTACACCATTCTAAAAAAGCAACACCAAAAATATTTGATGTCGCATATTTTTTACTGAAAGAACGAATTTACAAAAAAAAAAAATTAAATATTAATTAAATATATTTTTAATATTTCATCATGAAATAAACATTATTAACAAAATACAAAATAAATTGTATTTTAATCAAATAATTGTAAAAATTCTTTTTTCGAATTAAATATTTGATTTTCTGGACTTGCCTTTAAAATATTTTAAATTTGCAATAAAATGTCATATTTTAGTTTTTGTGTTTAAAAAAAAAAGAAAACAGGGCTAAAATACGATAACTTAACAATGAGAACTTAATGTGCAATATTTGTAATAAAAATCGAAAACACAACAATAACATGGATAATTTTCACTTTACAAAAAGGTCATTGACTCTCCCCATAGACAACCCAATAAAATAAAAAATTTATAATGCTTTTATTAGTTTTTGCACTTCAAATCAGTCTTGTAAGTTGTAATTTGATTCTAAGAGACAATTTATAAAAAATCACGAGAACATTCAAAATTTCGAAGACAACATTCAAAGATAACAGTTTTCAATAAACTAAACTTTCTTCAGTGAAGATCATGTTAGGAAGATAAGATAAAAATTTTAATATACGATGCAAAACTCTTTTCATTTCAGTATATGTTTTGACATAAAACAAAGTCTGGGTTCATATTTGGCAAGACATTTTTCAATTTAGGTTAAATAAACAAGAGCCTGCATAACAATGCAAAGAAAGACTTTTTCACACAATTAGTGTATGAACTGTGTGAAATTCAAATCGACCTGAAAATTCAAATTCTGTTTCTTTTTTATTTAATTGATAAAAAGTTTTAATAAACAATAAAAAGCTTAACTATGCAAGAAAGAAATGCTTCCTCGAAAAAACTATTTTCAAAAACAAAAACAAAATTTAATATTATAATATTAAATTCATGTTTAATGTAAAACAAACTCATTCATCAAAGCTCTTAATTTTGTTAGATATAAAAGCAATGCTATGAAACTGGATTTAAATATTTTTCCAAAAAAGACGGAAAATTTTAAATAGATATTCGTGGACGAGTTTACCGACAATGATGCAGAGATGTTTATTTTGACCAGATTGTAACTTTTTTTGCCAAAATTTGTATAAAAACAAAAACTTTCTAAACAATTTTCTCAAATCTCTCCCGGCAACAGACCCAGAAGAACCCATATATTTTGGTTAATTTTTTAAGATGGGTCCAATAATACATTAAATAATTTACTTATTCACTAGTATTTACACAGTCCAACAATATTTTTTCAAGATAGTATCCAAAACATATTCCTGAAAGAAAACATCATACAGAATAAGGTAGAAAATTGCAAAAGACCTCATGCCGCGAAAGACCTCAAATTTGCGGTTGCATGTCGGTGCAGATCTGTTTCTTATTTGAAGGGCGATAAATATGAAATTAATTAATTTTTTTAAGATTTTTTTTTGCAGTTTAAGAGCAAATTCTCTCATCGCTGCCCCTTTCAAAATCATCAAACACCGATGATAGGACTACCATGGTAGAATAAATAAGGTTGTCTCGTGGCTGATCGTACTCTCTTCTCAGTACCCATAATTGTCAAAATCAATGAAAATCTACAACAACAACTTCATCGGCTTTGCATATTATCAATTTCCGCATTCAGATTTTGTATGAGTTGTCAACTTCGATTTGACATAATTATTCTAAACGACCGGTGAAAAGTAAAAAAAGTAAAAGTAACAAATTCCGAAGTGAGAAATAATTTTGAAATCAGCTGTTTTGAAAGTTTGCCATTTGATATTGTTAAGTGCAGCTGGTTTGTTTAAAAACATTTATAAATAAAACATGAAAACACTAAAATTTATGCAGATATCCTTTTTTAAAAGGTCAACTTTTACAGCGTAACCTTCCACATTTTAGTTTTAGAAGCTGACAGTGCAGAAGAGTTGGTTCGAGACGTTGTTCTTTTGTATACTCAGAAGATCCCAGTCCAAATGTTCTCACTTCAATACCTTCCACACCGTCCTTTATGAAAATGAGATTATAGATGGCCTCTTCAGCAGGACAAAATTTGTAGTCTCTATTCGGACCTCCACCGGTGCTTTTTCACATTTTTAAATTTTGTGCTGCTTTTTGACGCATACATATATCCTTTTTGATTGATACACACCTGAAGTATAAACGAATTTATATAATAAGGTGTTCATGCTCACAATAAAAAGCTGCTTTTTGTTTTTCGAACTGTGTTCATGCTGGTTATAATTCAGCAATAGCTTCAATTTTTGACATTTTTATTTTGAAGCTTGATCTTGGATATATCCCTTTTACATTGGTCAAGACTTAATTCAATTCTTTGCTATTCCCTTTTAAACTTACCCTCTCGCACTTTGATGTCCGCGTATTTCATCAACAAACTCACAGACTTGATTTCAAGTCTTGACCAATGTAAAAGGGATCATGCATGAATAATATTAGCTGTATTCAGCAGGTGCAACTGTTGAGCTCAACACATTGAGTAAATGTACCAGAAAAATTAAATGATACTAAAGACAGACAATTTTCACAGCATATTCACCAAAGATAAACAATTTTCAAAACACATGTTGAACATGTTGAGCTGACCAAAAACTGATACTTATGCGTTTAGCAGGCACACACTCATCAGTTGGACAAAATTTGTACCTGCTGAACGCAGCCATTGCAAGATGGTAAAAAACGAACTTCGAATTTCGGAAGTGTCGATGAAACACAGGGTGACACATACAGAAAAGCAGAATAAAAGTTGCTTTTTTTTCTTTTTTCTTTTATCATTTGAATGGCGAAAACATAGTTGCGAGTTTTGTGGGATATTTTAATTGATGTGGGATGTGGGAATTCCCATGAGATTTTTTAATTCAATGAGGGATTTTTTAAGTTTTGTGGTATTTTTTTTTCCAGTACATTTTTTCAAATTTTTCAAATATCTCCTATGAAATAGATGATAATACCTTATATTCGGATAACTATGCAAATACAGTCTACGTAATAATTTTGTAACCTAGACTTAGGAGCATTAAATAGAATTAGAAACGAAAAAGTAGAATGTCGATATTACCTCTAACTGCCTTTATTTTTTGAAAAAATCTGCCAAAGAGCTATTAAAAAGATTTCCTGTAGAAAACATGGAAATGTGGAAACACATTACTGTTTTAAATCCGAAAAAAGTAAGAACAGGGTCAATAATAACCATTAGTGCGGCTGGTTCCGCACATTATTACTTTTAATAAAATTAATAAGATTCACTTGGAATTTAGAAAAATTAAGAATTTAGGTATAGATTTTAACTTGTCATTTTCAGAATTTTGGAACTCGGTTCTTAATCAAATTGATGACAAAAATAAATATATTTTCCCTGAAATGAGGAAACTAGTTATTTATGTGGCAAGTCTTCCACACTCATCTGCAAATGTAGAGAGAATATTTTGTCAATTCAATTAAAATAAAAATAAAGTTAGAAATACTCTCTACAGAAATGCTTTCAGGAATTCAGCATGCTAAGCGGCTTACTGAAAATAAAATTAGCTATCAGGGTGTTTTTAACAAAACGCATTACAATTTGTTTACAACAAAAATGTATGAAAGTCAAGACAGTCAAGACGGATAGAATTAATAAAATTTTGCTTCAAAAATCTGAATTTTAAATTAATTTATTTATGAACTACTATTCATAACTAGTGTATTATACTAGAGAACTATTTTAAGTTTTTATTTTTAGGCAATCTTTTATTTAAGAAAAAACAGCAACATTTTTGCTTTTCTTTATATTTAATATATTTAAGAAAATTTAACTGATTTATTTCGATACATATTTTTAATTTAAATTAAATATTATTTAACAAAATTATTGTTTTTCCTTGAATTTACTTAATTATTTTACATTTTAATATAAATAATTTTAATTATAATATTATATACATATATATAACATAATTATTATATTATATAATAATATAAATAATAATTTTAACAATATATGTATGTGAATTTTTGTTTTTTTAATATTCGCTGAAATTTTTTTTAATGTTCATTAAACATTTAAACTTTTGGTCTCAATGTTAACAATTAGTTTATTACTTATAAATAAAATTTTGTATATTTTATTTTCTATTTTTTTATTTACTTTAATTTTTAAAAAATTAATCTCCCTTAAAAACATCTATAGAGATGTTCTGAATATATGTTTTATAACTTTAATCACGGATATGTATTTTTTTAAAATTTCCCATTTGTGGGAGTTTTTAATGGCTGTGGGATTTTTTGTGGGATATTTAATTGCTGTGGGAATTTTTTAGTAAAAATATCCCACGTGGGAATTTTTTTTAATTGCTGTGGGAAAAAGAGAATTTATATGGGAATATTAGTTGGCAACTATGGGCGAAAAGCTGCTTTTTTGTTGTGTTTAGTTGCTTTTTACAAAATGTTGCTTTTTGTTCCAGCATGGACGCCTTATAAAAAATATTTTTTTTTAAATAATGGCAACAAACCTTCGTCCAGTCAGTTATTTATACCATATATATTTTATTGGTAGTCCCAATGAGTTCAGCTCAGCTTCAGCATTTTCTCAGAATTGGGCAAGGTCTTCCTTGCTTCCCTTAAAGAAACCGCGCGATATATTAGAATTGCCTTTCATCAATGATAATAAATTGCAAGTTGCTGCTTACTTGTTGTTTTTGACCTTCAATTACAATTTATTATTTAATAACATTTTTATACCTTAGTATAAGCAAAATAACTAAATTATTTCTCAAACTCACAAACAAATGTCAACTCATTCGTTGATTTTTTTTTTTAGCGTTCGTGATGCCTTCTTTTTCACCGTGAAATTTCTCCCGATTTGAAGATTGTTTAAAATAGGAGGAATGTGAAAAAGGAGAAATTCCGTAGCGAGAATAGGAGGAAAGCGAAATGTGAGAAATCTCACTAGGTAGCTTCTGTTCACAATTTTACTGAATGTGTTTGTATTTATATATTTAGGCTATTGTGATGGCCACACATGGTGGCTAACGTAACGTATAACACATGGTCCAATAAGTCCAGAGACTAACTACTAGGTGGCACCTCTTACGAAAGAAGAAGTTCCAGTGATTTAAGTAACTCTACTGTAGATATTTTCAAAATAATGGATTCAAAGCAATTTTGTGTATTGATTTATCACTGTTTTTTGGTGGGAAAAAATATCGGCCAAGCTAAACAATGGCTTCCAAAGTGTTATTCGGACTCTGCTCCGTCAAAAGCAACCATTTGCCGATGGTATGCTGAGCTAAAACTTGGTCGTACAGACACAAATTATGCTGAACGTTCAGGACGCCCAAATGAGGCAGTTGTTCCACAAAACATAAAAAAAGTATACAAAATGGTATTGGCCGACCGTAAAGTGTAGTGCGCGAGCTAGCTGAGGCTCTGAAGATATCCAAAGGCAGTGTGGGAACAATATTACAGGAAAATTTGTCGATGAGAAAGCTGCTTTCCGAATGGGTGCCGCGTTTTCTTACATCGGACCAAAAACAACAACGTGTCGATGATTCAGAGAGCTGTTTGGCACTGTTTACAAAGAATAAACATGAATTTTCGCGTCGATATGTGACAATGGATGAAACATTGATCCACGATTACACACCGAAATCAAAACGGTCGTCAGCTGAGTGGATAGCAATCGATGAAAGCAGACCAAAGCGACCAAAAACACAACAGTCGGCTGGAAAGGTTATGGCATTGTATTTTGGGATGTGCATGGAATTTTGTTCATCGACTATCTCGAAACGGGAAAAACAATGAACAGCGATTATAATATAGCGTTGTTGGAGGGTTTGAAGGATGAAATCGCAAAAAATCGGCCCCATTTGAAGAAGAAAAAAATTCTATTTCACCAAGACAATGCACCGTGTCACAAATCGATGGAAGCGATAGCGAAAATCCACGAATTGGGATTTGAATTGTTTCCTCATCCACCGTATTCGTCAGGTTGGGCCCCCAGCGACTACTGGCTCTTTGCTGACCTCAAAAAATGCTTGCCGGCAAGAGATTTGGCTCCAATGAAGAGGTGATGGCTGAAACTGAAGCGTATTTTGAGGCGAAGCACAAATCGTTCTACAAAAACGGTATTGAAAAGTTAGAAAAGCGGTGAATGAATGTATTGCTCTTGAAGGAACCTATGTTGATGAATAAAGAAGAATATTTGCAAAAAAAAGTTTTTTCATTACTTAGTCTCGGGACTTATTGGACCATGTGTTATAAAGGACAAACTTATATTGTTTTTTGATATAAAGAACAAGCCTTAAATAAATCTCCTATTAAATCTCTTTGCACGTGATTGTTGAAATCTTTAACGATTTTAATGTCATAATTTTATCAAAAGCTCTCAATTTGCAATAGAAGGTTATTCCACGGTAATGTCACTCACACGTCTCTACTTTAGTTGATCAATAATAATAAAATGGTAAAAATATGTGTCTAAGCTCGTTCAAGCAATCTTAACTTAATCCAAAACGCGTAAATTATTCATTGCAATTTGCATTGGAGTGAGCAGTTCAATTGCGTCATGGTAATCACTTGGGTAATTTATTAGTATTGGATTCAAGCTTCACACTCTTATAAGCCACCTTGTTCTGCTCTCTTCTTAAATTTTGTGTAAATATTTTAATGGTATTAAAATGATATTTGGAGTTAGTAGAATATGGAATTCTTTAGTAAACAGACAGTTTGGCTTGGACACAAGACCAAGTCACAAAAAAATAATGGACAACTTCTCGGTTCGAAAAAAATGGATAAATATATTTAAAACTTTAATCATTACGATTTTTAATTATTTATTTTCGAAATAACCTATTGTGATAAACGAATTAATATGTGACTATGTTTAGGAAAAGATATTAGTAATCGGTTAGAATATACGCGGTTATTAATTCGACCGTTAAAAATATTTAAATAGATTATGCCGTTGATAATATAAAGATTTTTCAAATCGTGCAATAAATATGTTAATTATTTTAAAAATTAACGGAGCATACGCCTTATTGACGCTTATATGACGTTTAAAAAAAGGAAACGAGCGCAGATTTTTGTTTTTTTGTTTGGCTTAATTTTTAAGTGGTTTTATTTTAAAAAAGCGTCATATACGCTACAAGTTTTTTAAAAGTGTCCAAAAAACTTTAAAAAATTAAGATAAGACTTTTTTAAAATTATTCTTAACAAAAGATGAAATTAAAAATCCAGCATAATAAAAATTTATTTTTTTATGAGTTTTAATTTTTAAGCTTCGCCGCTAAATATTTTCTCAAATATTATATCTATTCCCATAAAAGAAACAAATTGGCCAGTCAAGCTGTCAAAGCACTTTGGCCGAGCTCCTTATTATAAATTTTTAGTAATTTTAAAATTACTGCTTAAATGCGAAATTTAAATTAGCTTAAATGCTTATAACAGCTAAAACAAAAAAACAGATTTGACTCTCATTGCACCAACATGGGGGCAATGGTGGTCACCCTGTGGCTAATCGGAGTTAGAGGCAATTTAACAGATATCGCAAACGTAACCTTCGGCTGAGTCCCACCCAGTGCAGTCCGCGTGGGCCCATGATCCCCACAAAGTACATCTATACCACAGCTCATGGTCTCTTCCAAAATCGTTGCATATTAGGCATCTATTCTCCGCATCTTCGTCGTCTTCTACATTATCCTAACATAAGTGGTTAGTTAGTACCAACAACTGACACTGAATTATCGTTTAATTCTTGAAATATCTGCCGCTTTGCCTTTTCAGGGTTCTTCTTCTGTACTTTCTGTGTCTTCTTTTCCTGGCCTTTACCTTCCTGGAGTCACCTGACTCTCATTTGTCACCAACTGCACAAACGAGAAAAAAATTTAAATAAAAAAGCCTATAAAATACTGACATAATCTTAAGTACACATCAATGTTTAGAACATCTAACTGAATACGTGTTGAAGTTTTGATCGAATTTTGTAAAAAATATCTACACTTACCGTTTATTTCACTTCGACGAAAAATTACATCTGCGAGTCACAAAAACAAAACACTTACGTTTCTCTGCAGCGCGGGCGTCTTATATGCGAGAGTCGTTCAACACAATGTCTTGGGGCACAGAGTGGAGTGGGGAAGTAGTTTACGCGACGTGTACAGTTTTGTGTTTATATGGGTGACTCTTATTCTCACTGACTCCCATTACCCGATTCTCCCCTAATTGTATCATGTTTTACATGGAACTATTTACACTCTGAAGTTTGCCGTTATATGTAGAGAGATGATGGCTGATCGTAAAAATAAATTTTAATTGAAAAAATGTTCTGTGTCAAGCTAGGATTCGGGCCTCGAACCTTGCAATTCGTAAAAATTGAAATCGAACGATCCACGCACTTTAATGCGTTCGGCCACGTCCTCTATACAGGGTGGGCCAAATACAAGTTTTTTTAAATGCAATTAAATGAACAAAATTAAATTTTTTCCATGTATTATGGCTTTATTAGTAAGAGCAAACATTCCCATTAATTATGGAACACAACGTCGTTCAAATGTCTGCCTCGGCTGGCTTTGCAGTAGCGCATTCTGTCACTCCAATTTTCCAAGACCTTGTTGATAGTTTCAGGCTGTAGCTCACGGATTGCTTAGATGATATTGGCCTTAAGTGATATTGAAGATAATATTGGCATAACATCGGTCCTTCACGGAAATCGCCAAGATTGCTTATAACACGATTTGATAATTTGGTGCGCAAAATATCGATGGCGCGCCATTCTGCATGAACCATAGGTCGTCCAAATTCATGTCCCCAATTTCACTGCTAAAATCAGTAAAATTTATAAAAGCAGAATCTGGGATCAAGGAGAATTGGAGTGCAATTAAGTTTATTTTTTATAATCTCAAAAAATTATTAAGATGACAGAGGCATGTATCATCTTTAGATTGCTGTGGCTCGAGGAAGTTTCATTGATTAAAGAATTAATTCTTTCTTGAGATTTGCTGTTTTCTTTTATTTTATATCCCATATTTTTGTAAAATACTGAAATTGAATTAAAATTGCTCTTAGAGTTTCCATTAATACGCCCTTTTGCTTGACGTTTTATCTATTTCAGAACTTTTAGTAGTTCAGACTAAAGACTTTAGACTTCTCTCAAAAAATTGAACTCTTAAGCTGTCAAACCATACAAAATTATCTTTTCTGTTTCATTCATTCATTCATAAGTTAACTGTCACATTCACCTCGTTATTACACCATGCACAGTATTTCTCTTGAGAAAGGCCCATATTACACGATGTCCGTTTGTCCGGCCTACGCTAGGGCAGACGGTTGTTTTTTTTTTTTGTTGTTGCATCCGCTCTCACTCTCACTGTTTTTTGACAGTTTCACATTGAAAGCAACAACAAACGGACATCGTGTAATATGGGCCTAAGAAATTGTAACTTTTGTCATTGAGGTGTAATGCTTTTTCTCCTCAACTACACAATGCAATAAAATAAAAACATCTTCGCTAGTTTTGCAGTGCGTACATTTACACGTATAGGTTTAAAGTAGGTTTTACTGTAAAAAGCAATTTTAAAATTTAGAAATAATAACAAAGGACCTCCTCATGGGAGAAGGGGTACCTAAATGGGGCGTCAAAAATTGAGGTAATGAAACCACCTGGAATTGGTCCCTATTCATATCTGTAGTTTGGAAGTTAGAAACAAAAAAAGATCGATATGTGGGTATTTTTTTTTCAATGGGAGTATTGAAAGCACATGTTTTGTTGCAATTGGTATCCTATTCGTGTCTGTAGGGTCAAAAGTAAGGGTCATTAAATGTAGAAATTAGCTTTTTTATTTTAGATGAAAAATATGAAAAAAATAATTTAGCAGAATTTACAAAAACGCGTAATATTTTATAGATTTATGAGCAATCTTAATTTTTTTAAACTATTTAACACAACAATGATACATTTTTATGACTTCCCTCAAACAAGTGTTGCGAAGATTAAACAAAGTAAGATTTTACTTATCTATATTTTGAGACGCGATATCTAAATATAAGTTTGTTTTTCGTTTTTGTTTTTAACTTACCGGATGTAAATAAGTATTCGAGATATGGAGGCACTTTTTAGTGTTGCTTGGTGTTATTGCTCTTTTTTAGTATTTTAGTAGTATACAACAATGAACATATTTTTAGCTTCAGAGGAGGAGAAACCTATAAAACATTGCGATCTCCTGGACAGATGTGAGCTCGCTTTCGATGACAAAACCGTTAAGTACAGCCAACCTAAGCCACCACACTGGCTTTTACGACGCATCTTCATACTGACATGGATCAAAAGTTACAATCGTGAAATGGCCGTTTCGGATCTAATAGCCGGCGTTACGCTCGGCTTGACAATTATACCGCAGAGCATTGCCTATGCAGCGCTGGCGGGTCTCTCCTCCGAATATGGTCTCTATTCAGCATTTATTGGTTAGTTTTTGTTGTTTATAATGTTTTAACTTAATTTTAACAAATTTTTTCACACACAGGCTCACTCATATATGTCTTCTTTGGCACCATACCACAAGTATCGATCGGTCCCACCAGCCTAATGGCTTTGTTGGTGCTGCAATTTTGCGCCGACAAACCGGTGCAATTTGTTATTGTTTTGGCATTTCTAGCAGGTTTAGTGGAACTACTAATGGGCGTTTTTCAATTGGGTTAATATTTTAGTCATGACCTGAAAGTTCAGAGCGAGAATAATCTGGAAAAAACTTACTTTAACCAATTGTAGGCTTTATTGTTAGCTTTATACCAAGTCCCGTGACGAAGGCCTTTACCACCAGCACCTCTATAATTGTCATGTTGGTGCAGATTAAAAATTTGCTGGGTGTTAAGCTCAAGGGTGTACCCGGCATTACAGCATTCTGGAATAATATACGCACGGGTGATGCTATCATGGGTATAACATGTTTTCTGCTTCTACTGTGTTTACGGGTAGGTTTTCTTAAACATACCTGAAATAAAATCTGAATATAAAAATTGACAAATTTCAGCAACTTGGTCAAGTTAAATTCAAAAATGACACCGAAATAACACGGCGCATCAAGAAAATACTCTGGTACATCAGCATCTCTCGTAATGCGCTAGTGGTATTCTTTTCAGCGCTACTGGCTTTTCTCTGGATCAGTCGTTATTCTACTGAGAGCGTACCCTTTTTTCTCTCAGCCAAGGTTGAGTCTGCTTTGCCCACAATACAGCTGCCACCCTTTGTCTTCGAGTACAAAAATACCACCTATATGTTTACCGATATTTGTCGGGAACTAGGCGGCGCAATTATTGTGGTACCAATTGTTGCAGTTTTGGCAAATGTGGCCATTGCAAAGGCATTCGGTAAGTTGTGAAGAGATAAAAATATCTCAATTTAAATTAAAAAACACTTAAATCAAGTAAAAAATAACTCATATTGAAAGCAATGCTTGTTCACCTAAAAATTAATAAAAAAGGTATTCAGAAGATTGTTATCACGTAGACGATGTAAATGGGCAAGTGTTAAAGGTCCAACTAAAGGTTTGCAAATTCTGAAATTTTTCTTTTGACGCCATGAACAAAGAAATGAAAAATAAAAATATATTGATTTTTTTTTTTAATTTTTCCTGTTAAAATAGTTTCAAATTTTAAATATAATGCCACCACTTTAATGCCAAAATTCATAATATTTCTCATTAGAATCGTTATATAATGAGATTCAATTGCTACAATTCGACTACCGAGGCCGCACAATATAGCTTTTGATAAATGAAAGCTTTTGGTGATTTTTTAAGTGTTTGGTTTTTGAAAATTGAAAAAAAACAGAAAATTTGCAATAGTGAATGCAATATTTCTTTGGAGCGATACACCAATGCCTGTCAATTACTTTTTAAAGATTATTTCAAGTAAATGTTTGTCCGCGGCTACGTCTGAGGTGGTCCATCCGTAAGCTCCAATTTGGGAATACTTTTTCCAGCATTTCGGCCGGTATCTCACCAATGGCATTTGTAGTGTTGTCTACCAGGGCTGAAATTGTGGCTGGCTTGTCCATGTACACAAGAAACTTCACGTCTAGATAGATAAAAAATAGCCTAGTGGGGTCACAACCCATGATCTTGTCCGTAATCATCGCACGGTACCTTGCTTCATTGACTGTAACGTTGCTATTTTCATTTTTTTAAAAAAGAACGGTCCAATGATGCCGTCAGCCCACAAACCTCACCAAACAGTGCATTTTTCACGGTGCATTGGCAGTTCTTGAACTTTCTCTGGCGGCTCTTCACATAAAATTCATCAATTATGATTGTTGACGTACCTATTGAGCCAAAAATGAACTTCGTCACAATTTTTGATAAAAAAGTGGATCTTCATCCAACTTTTCTAAGGCCCATTCACTAAACAAACGGCGTTGTGGTAAGCCACCCGGCTTCAGTTCTTGCATCAGCTGTATTTTGTATGGTTTCATACCGAGGTCCTTACGTAAAATATTCCAGGTGGTCGAATAACACAAGCTCAATTGTTCAGAACGGTGACGAATTGACATATCGCGATCTTCATTGACTCTGCCCAGCAATATTCACCTCGGAACGCATTCTCCGCATACGGGTTGGTGGATTGATGTCCAATAAAGTGAAACTGGTGCGAAATTTGCTTACAATACCTTGAATAGCCTGTTCGGTGGGTCGATTATGATGACCATAAAATGGAAGTAATTTGCGAAACACATTTCTCGCAGAGCACGAATTTTGATAATAAAATTCAATGATTTGCAAGCTCTATTCGTTTATTAGTCTATTCATGGTTAAATGGCAAACCTTACTGAGCATTTTTGGCCACATGTAACAAATCACGCGTGAGGTGTCAAAAAAATTACTCTAAAAAAACAAATAGCAAACAAATCACTCTTTACAATCTATCATGGGATAAGCCTTCTTAATATTGCATATAAGGTCCAGTCGAGAGTATTATGTGAAAGACTGAAACTCTTCGTAAATCAGCTGATTGGACTTTATCAGTGTGGGTTCAGACCTGGAAAATCTACTATCGACCATATATTTACGTTATGCTAAATCTTGGAGAAGACCAAAAGAAGAAGAAACAAATTGACAAACACCCTCTTTTCGTCGCTACAAAGCCGCCTTCGATCCACGGTTGTAAGCGCCAGATAAATAAGTACATATATCGCACTCCATCTTCAAAACAGACATAACTCAAAATTTCAAAATTTTCAAGAGAACCAAGAAACCAGTTTGTTTTTCAAAGGAATCCGTACAAAACAAGGAGACAAAACCATTTATTTTTTAATTAAAGAGTAAAAAAATTAGTGCAAAAGGTTGATGGTTAATGGAGGTTATCCCTACAAATAGTTTAACATTAAAAAGTAAACATTTATAAATTTTGAGTTGTGCCTGTTTTGAATATGGAGTGCGATATGTGAGTGCCATATGGCCAACTCACACGGGATTGCTTGATTGGCAATCGATGAACTTTTCTTAGTCTCTTTCGCATTCAGATTGTTGGTAGCTCACACGACACGCCAATCATAATTTGCCATTTCCCTGAATTTTTTTTTTCGTAACCTAGCAACACTATTCAGATTGCTGATTGCCGACATGTACAGCAATCTGAAAATGAACAAATTTAGATTGCTGCAATCTGTGTTCATCCGCTCTGGCTCTCAGAGCTTTTTACAGTTTCACATTGAAAGCAACAACAAAACGATTAGATTGTTTGATTGGCAATCACCGTGTGAGTTGGGAAATAGGCTGACTTCTTAAACGTCAGTTGCTTTGCAGCAGTACAAAGCATCATATTCGTAAACAAAAACTGCAACAGTGTTGCAATGCATCGTGTTCGTGAACGCATCCAATGAGCAATCGATCGTATCGACATCGCAAACTACGCATCACTATTATAGACGATACATTGGTATTTTTATTTTACAAGATGGCATTGCATCAGAACCATTCGTAAACATAGCAGTGCTGCCACACAAACTATGCAATACATCACGACTGCATACCTACCTGGCATCACGACAGTCATGATAGACCATCACTGCTTTGCATAGGGATGTTTAAGAAAACAGCCTATGTAGATGGGATCATCAAATTAGTCTTTGCCAAACAATATTTCGACAGAAGGAACACAGCATTTAGATTCCTTGGCCCCTAAAAGTCCTATTAATTTGAGTAATATAACCATTTTTTGTTTTATTTTCTCAATCGAAGCACCCTTGGAAGGAATTATAATTTAAAAGAGGCATTAACCTTGAATTCCCCCGTTCCAAAACTCAGTTTGACAATTATAGAAATTATAGAAAATTTTGGAATTTTTTGTACTAAAGCCTCCTCTGGCAGTAGTTCAATTTCAAAATACTAACTGCATTTGAAATTTTTGGCCCAAAAAACGTCTAAAAGTTGGAAAATTCTCAAAATTGTAGATTTTAGAGCTACAATAAATATGATCACACTTCATTCACAGATTTTCAAATAGTATATTATACATACAAATTCTATTATCCGTGTAATATATTGACTCTAATCTTGTGTAAAACACACCTTTTGACAAATTAATTATGTACTTTTGTTCATCTTACAGTAAAGGATGGCAATCTTGATGCTTCACAGGAGATGTTAACACTTGGTTTATGCAACATAGCCGGTTCCTTCTTCAGTGCCATGCCCACTTGCGGCGCATTCACACGCTCAGCCGTAAGTCAAGCCAGTGGCGTGCGTACGCCCATGGCTGGCATTTACACAGGTAGGCAGTAAAAACAAACAAAAATATAATAAAAACTGTCTCAAAAACCTCATTCATATCCTGTATTCTATCAAAGGTATATTGGTGCTCTCAGCACTCAGCATACTGACGCCCTATTTCCAATATATACCCAAATCCTCGCTGTCCGCGGTGCTCATTGCTGCTGTGCTTTTTATGGTAAAATCTACCCACTTAACAATCAAGAAGAATATAAATATTTATAAAGACTTCATTTTTAGATTGACTTTACGCCGCTGCTGCAGCTCTGGCGCATCAACAAGAAGGATTGTTTCAGTTGGTTGGGTTGTTTTATTGTCTGCATATTGATGGGTGTAGAAATGGGACTATTTTTCGGCATCATTGTCAACATGATCATTATACTGTTGCGCCTGGGCAATCCCAAGGTGGACGTGCATTTAAGAGAGGTAAGCTGGAAAAGCAATTTGTACAGAAATTGAGTTTAAAATTGTTTTCTTTTTACAGTGCGAAGGCATCAACTACATACATATCGTGCCTCGCTCCGATATTTACTACACCGGTGTTGATTTTCTGCGCACCAAGGTGCGCGACGCTTGCAGCCTGTATAGACACGACTTCCCTTTGGTGCTTGACTGCACGCGCTTCATGCAATTCGATTCGACCTTCATCGATACACTTAATTCGCTGGCGAAGGAACTAGGCCAGAAGGATGTAATTCTAGTGCTGCAATTTATGGTAACTAAATTGCAGAAGCAAATAGTCGAACTGCCGAATCTGCGCTTCTGCAATGACGCACTCAGCGCCGAAGACTTGACGCAAAAGAAATAAATTTATAAATGCATTTATTTATTTTAACTTGTTTGTATTATTTAAATACTTTTAATGGATTTCTTCGTGTGATTTAATTTAATCTTATTTTAATAACTTGTTCATGATTGTTGTTGCCATAATTGTTGTGCAATTGTTGTTAATCTATTTCTACCTCTAGCAAGGTGGCGCATCAGCACCGGCTTATCGTGGTTATTCTTATCTAACTTACATATGTGTTCCTATTGTTGCTGTTTTTGATTAACGACAAAATTAAAAGCAGACGAATTTGTTTTAAGTAGCAATGGCTATGTTTGTCTTTTTAATTTACTTAGATTTTAAGTTGAAACAATAAAGATATACTTAAACTTGATCTTTGTTTGATAAGCTTTTCAAATGTCAGCCATTTCATTATATTTAGCTAATCTCAGTGTAATTAAGATATAAGAGAGTTGATGATGTATTTTAAGTTGAAACATGGAATTGATTTACTGCTATATTTGCTATGACTACCCTGTCAAAACTCAAAGAGTAGACTTTTTTTTTAAATCGTCGCAACGAAAAAAAGATGATTCTTGTTAACAATTTGGAGGTTATCATTTACCAAAAAGAAGTTGCCTGTATCGTAAAGACAACCATATGTTTGTCCTGGCAACGTATCTTAATCCTTTTCTATATTCTTGAAAAATTTTCAAAACATCGTGGTTTTATTAAGAAACGTTGTTATATGGAAAAATGTTCCCATTAATGTTGGACTTTCTTCTGTTTCATCTTTTCAAGTCAAATCTGAGACAATCAGTAAAAACAAAACTTAACTTAAATTCATGGTATAATAATTACAAGGTAGCATTGACAGTTGCTTGGGAAACCATCTCCTGTCAAAAAATATACTTAACAAGAGAGCAATCACAATCGGCCATTGAAAACACAAACAATGTTGAAAACGTGAAATGAAAAAAAAACAACGACTTCAGCAGCATTTACACAAACAGCTGTTTTTGACAGGAGATGTTTTCTTGTAGAAGAGAAAATAAGCAATTGTCAACACTGAACCAAATATTGTTCTTAAAATCAAAGAATCTCGTTCATAAAGCGAAATTCATTGATTTTTAAGAACTATTCATTGCCCCAAAGAACGAATTCTTTGGTTCAATGAATCGTTGTTCTTAATTTTAAGGAACAGTTCATTGTTCGTGTTCATTAAAATTTTGTTCCAGTTCTTGTGTTGTAATATCTAAAAAACCATTAGAGAATTTTATCTCAATAAGAAAATGATTTTTTAAAATATATCTTGATATTGTTTTAAAATTTCTAAGGACAGACTAACTTGTTGTAACAGTTGTATGTGTCATTAATCAATGATTTTTCTTCATAAAATATCAAAGAAATAACGTAAGAACAAAGATTCATTGAACCAAGGAACTCGTACTTTGGACCAATTTTAATGTATAATACATTGGGACAAAGAACTTTTTCTTTGTTATTAAGTACGTTTTTGGTTCTGTGAATGCTACCTTGTATTATTATACCATGACTTAGATTCATGTTTTATTTTGAAAATTCAAACAGAACGTCTTAATACGGCTTGAAAGAACGTCTTTCGGCTTAAAAGGTTGAGGTCACACGATGATAGTTTAAACGGCGTTCAAATGGTTTTGTTGCTGTTTTCAATTCTCCAACTCACACGGTAATTGACAATCAAGCCATCAAATTGTTTTGTTGTTGCTTTTAATGTGCAACTGTCAAAAACTCAGAGCTAGAGCGGATGAACACAGATTTACCCCTTTTACATTGGTCAAGACTTGAATTCAATTCTTTGCTATTCCCTTTTAAACTTACCCTCTCTCACGTTGATGTCCGCGTCTTTCATCAACAAACTCACAGACTTTATTTCAAGTCTTGACCAATGTAAAAGGGGTCATTGCAGCAATCAAAATTTGTTCGTTTTAAGATTGATTTACATGACAGCAATCAGCAATAGTGTTGAAGGAGAAAAATCAGTGTATTTCAAAGAAATGTCAAATGATGGCGTGTCGTCTGAACTACCAACAGAATGAACTACAATGGCCCATATTACACGGTGCTCGTTTGCTCGGCGTGCACATAATTTTGTTGTTGTTTCCAATGCAAAACTGTCAATAATCAGTGAGAGTGTGAGAGGATGAACACTTTGTAGACCGAGCAAAATATGTTCATTTTTGCTCGGTGTACATGGCAGCGAGCACCGTGCAACAGTGTTGCTGGGTGGTGGAATTAAAGAGTTGGGCGTTTTAGTAGCTAAAAAGTACATTTTGTTAAGAAAAGTGCTACTATTGTACTATAATAGTATGAAGAAAATAGTTGTAGGAAACCCTTGTTGGAATTAAAAGCAGGAGAAAACGCAAGGAACTGAATGAAATGTCAAAACTAGCTTGGCGAGCATATTTCTGTCATGTAACCTACCAACGTGCAAATTGAGAAAAGAGAATAAAAGTGTTCATTGCACGCCGAGCAAACGAGCACCGTGTAATATGGGCCAATCAGAATTTGAAAGAGAGTAAGAAAAGTTGATAGATTGCCAATCAAATGGCCAACTTAGGCCGTTGTTATACAGACGCTCACGATCACATCACGGGCACGCATTGTTGTTGTTTCAATGTAAAAAGGAAATTTGAGAGAGTGAGCTAGGAAATTTGTTTTGCTCAAACTGGTCACCAAATGATTCCAAAATGAAATGGAATCACGAGATCAAAACAGGGTTTCGCTGTGCAATTATTCACAACATTTGTGTTTTTGCATGAAAATAGTACACTTTTAGTACGAAATGCATGAAAGCAGAAATGAAACCTGCTTAAAAGCAACACTCACCATACTCATATTCGTGATACTTTTTTGCGTAAAGTATTAAAAGTAGCAAGAAGTGTACTAGTGTTCAGGGATCAAATGAGCGTCTGTATAACATACTTTCATCACAGAGCTCATCAAACGAAAAAAGAGCGTAAAAAAGGACGTGATCTTGAATCATTTGAGCGTCTGTATAACAGCGGCCTTTCACGAGATTGCTTGATTGGCAATCGATGAACTTTTCTTACTCTCTTTCACATTCTGATTGTTGGTAGCTCATACGACACGCCAATCTATATTTAACATTTCTCTGAAATTTTTCTTTCGTAAATTAGCAACACTAATCAGATTGCTGATTGCTGACATGTACAGCAATCTCAAAATGAACAAATTTAGATTGCTGCAATCTGTGTTCATCCGCTCTGGCTCTCAGAGATTTTGATAGTTTCACATTGAAAGCAACAACAAAACGAATAGATTGTTTGATTGGCAATCACCGTGTGAGTTGGGGAAAACAATCCAGTGTGAGTTGGCCGAATGGAAAACTTTGAAAAAAATTTTGGCCCAGTTTACACGTCATTCAAATTGATTAATCAATCAAAATTTGTTGTTGTTTTCGCAACAAAAAAAAGGATGAACTCTCTGCGAGGGCGAAAATTAACTTAACACTTCATCGTATTCATGATGCAAGGTAGGATCATTTTAAAATGGCTGCTCGTATGTGAAATTTTGCAACAACAAAGCTGTAGGTGCTGTAGATACGTCAAACAACAAAAGCAACAACAACAATTAGAAAAACTCAAAATAACCATCTGATTTTGACATTTATCTCACCTTTTTTTGCAATTTGAGTCTACCTTGTAATTGTATCATGATCGTATCAATAAAAAATCCTGATTGAACTCCAGACTTGCATCAATCTGTCATAGAGTGACTAACTTTTACTTTTCTACTGCTTACTAGCAAATAATTCATAAGAAAGTAGTAAATTTACCGTCAAAGTACTTTTATGCACACAAAGCGAAACAACTTTACAAAAAAGTAGGTAGCAGAAAACTACTAAATCCTTGCGTGGACAATTCAATCAAAACATCACGTTTGAACACCTATTCAATCAAATATTTCGAAGAGTGTAAAAGAGGACAAAAAATGGCTGATTTGAATGGCTGATTTTACACGGTAACCGTGAACTGCGTCATTGAGAGTGAGAGCGGATGAACATTTTGTAGGATGTTCAAAATATGTCCATTTTTTAACGCTGTACACGACATCAATCACCGTTCAAAACAGGCTTTCTAGGTGGTCAAATAACGAATGTGCTGGCTTTTAGTATGTAAAAAGTACTTTTTTTTAAGGAAAAGTACTACTTTCATACTAAAACATTATGACAAAAAGACTTAAGTTATCAGACAAATTTGCTTTTGTCCTTGAAGAAAGCTTTCACATTCGTCAAGAGTTGAATTCAATTTAATTGTTTGAAGGCAATCAGAGCAAGAAACGTTCCACAGTCACTCATGCACCTGGTAAAGAGCAATAAAAGCCTCTCAATTCAAGCATTTGCTCTCTATAAAGATGATACTAATGCCCCTACTATGAATTACAACTTTGCTTAAAGTTGAGTTGTAAAATCAAAATCGGTATCATGGCTTACAACCCAACCAAACTTCCAGCTGTAAAGTTGTCCTTCCAGTTGTGCATGTACAATTTTTGGCATTATGAAATACAACCAAACTTGGATGCGGTTGTGTCAAATGTCAAAATTTTACAACTGCATTTTTGAGGTTGTCTGTTGGTTGTATTTAAAAGGAAAGATGGCAAATATATTGTAAGTTGCAACACTTATTAATAAAAAACGATTTTAATTAATATAAATACCATTAAGAAAAATTACTAACAAGAAACAGTTCGAGAGGATGGTTTCAGCTCTAGATGATATGAATGATCGCGCAGGGATTTCCGGATGCGAGCAAAATTTACGCTGCTTTCCTCTCCGTCGCCAAAAAATAAATCGAAGCTACTTTCCATTAAAAACTCACTTCTTTTAACTTTAACTTTATTATTTATTATTTTCTTCACAATTTCCAATTTGCAATAAATAAATATTATGCAAATTCTGAACAGCTGTTTTTGTTTACATTCAGCTGTCAAAATTTCCAATAAATTTCCATTAACAGTTTGGAAGCATTCCTTACAACTCAACTTTAAATGGTTGTAAGCCATAATAGCATAAAAAATTCCAGTGGTGTTCAAATTGAGTTGTGTTGTAGACAACTCAACTTAGTTTGGTTGTAAATCATAATAGGGGCATAAATTTCTGGACTTATTTTGCAGTACATCCCTGAAAAATGTTCTTTGTTTTTTTTTTTAAATCCATTATGAAGGATTCTTCTGACATTTGATAAGAATGTTTAGTATAACTGCCAACGAAACAGCTGTCTAGTCTGCTGTGTGATCACTTTATACAAAGTTGTTGTTGTTATTAGTTGTTTCCTTCATTTACTTACTTGACCTCAAGCTCAGCAATTAGTCTTAATAATTGAATAAAAACGGTCACATTAAATCAAATCAATGCTTACGCCATTTTTTCAAATGAACAGTTTAAATTTAAAATTAAAATTAAATTGAAAATTTGTAAAGATTTTGTTTATTTCATATTTTATTTTGTTTATTTTCATTTATTTGTTAAATTAATCAATTATAAATTATATAGAAAAAAGTATAATATTTTCCGTATAACAATTGTTTTTGTTTTTTCTTTCTCATATTTTTTTTTATATTTTTGTATATAATATAATGTATGTATTATTTTTTAATAACAAATTATTTTACATATGTATAAATATGTGTGTATGTGTTAATGTATGAAAGTATGCATGTATGTTTGTATGTGATTTTTTATGTATGCAAGCATATATTAATGTAAGTTTTAATGCATATGTAGCTGATTGGTTAATGTAAGTATGTGTGTGTTTTTTGTATGGCTGTGTGTTTGTTTGTCTGACTTAAATTATATCATACAATTTCATTAAGAAAATAAATGCAATCAACAAAATTGTACAACATGTTTTCAATTTTAAATTTAATAAATTGTAAATTAATTACGCTTCTTTATATATATATATATATATATATATAATGAATATATATATATATACATACATGTATATATATACATATATATATACATATATATAGATATATATATATATATATATATGTATGTATGTATGTCTTTTTTTATTTGGAATTAGTTGTTTATGCTAGGAAATTGTTTACGTGGGAAAAGATTTTTTTTAATACTAACAACATTTGATTGTTGTTGACGTCAATGTTGTTTTGGTTGTTGTTGTATAGGTTTTTTAGGTCTTAGAATGTCTGTATTTGTTGCTGGCTTTTTATAATTGTTTCTTTTTTATTTTTTTTTTAACTATTTTTGTCTGTTGTTTTTATCATATTATATGTATGTACATATATATAATATAAATTATTGATATTTATTTAATTTTAAATATTTTCTAAATTTTTGTAATTTTTGGTATCCTTTCTTCTTGTTATCCTGCGTTATTTTTATTTTCTTGTATATAAATGTGTGTAGATGTGTTTTAAGTTAAGAATTTGTTTATGTATAAGAGAAAATGTGAGTGTGTATGTGTTATTAATGCATATTGTTAATGTTTTTTTAATGTTTTGTTTTGTTTTGCTCTAAAGTAATATTTTGCCACGGTTATTTTTTTCAGTGTATTTTGGTTGTTTTTTATAATTTCTTAAAGCAAGAGGTACGTTATATGTTTTTGTTGTTACTGTTGTTGTTGTTGTTGTTGTTGTTTATAAATATAGTTAATATTAATATTTGTTGTTTAAGGTAAATGCTCTGTTTTTATTTTTGCCTAGGAAACGTGTTTGAAGAAGAAAAGCGAAATTTTAAGTTATATGCAAAGTTATTTGAACTGTACAATTTTTATTTAAAATTTAACTATAACTAAAAAAGTATAAATAAATATATTTTGTTTGACGAATCTTTTTAAGGAAATAAGCCAAGGGTCATTCAATGTCAAAAGTTGTCATGCAATTTCAAATTTTCCAATAGAGTCTAAAATACTCAATTAAAAAAAAATTCTTAAAGATATATAGATAAAGTAGTTCGAGATTTTATTTAGATAGCCCCAAGAAAATCTAATTATATTAAGATGTGCTGTACACTTTGTAAAAATAAGAAAAAAAAAAAATTAAAATATTCAACTTTATAAAAAGTGCCATCTTGATATTAGCTTCTCATATGGAATGACCCCAGATTATATCAAAATTATATACATGTGCCTAAAAAACTGTCAAGCAATTTTATTTAAATAAAAATATATATTTTTTTTAAGTTTTATAAGAGATAATGCTTACTCAACCCATGAACTTGCCTTTCATTCACTTGAGTATGTATATAAATGAAACATTTAACTTTTAATTGTAATAGTTATTTTTCCCAAACAACTGCCAGCCAATTTCAGGGTTAAGCATTTTGGTCTATGCTGTGCTTTGGTTTAATATGATTTTTAGGAAATATTTTTCAAGTTTTAAATTGAAACAAGTATTGCATGTTTTCATTGCATGTTTTTATGTACGTGTGGTTATAAAGATAAATGTTTGTAAGTGTGTGTAAGTGTTTGTGTATTATTTTGTTTATTAAAATTTTTTCAATTTTGTCTGAGAAAAAATAACTTTTAATCGGTTTATTAGTTGCTTAAAATGGATTTGTCCTTAGGGAGAAGACACAAAAAATACAACTTTACTCTTAAAACGTGTTCCGAAACAACTGTATTTTTGGAGTTTGTAAATTTTTTAGTAAACACCATTCAACAGAATCATAAAATTGTAAAGGAATTGTAAAGGAATTGTAAAGAAAATTCAAAAGGAGTTGATAAATATGAATAAGATGTTCTTTTCGAAGCCGTTGTCCCAAAACAATTAAATTGTTAATCATTAGGTATTGTTCGAATGTTTAACTTATCAAGCCTAAAAGCAAGAGTAGCGAGCGGTGGCGTCAATAGCACTATTTGATTGTGGATAACCTATCAACTCGAGCGGTGGCAATACTTTTTCAAACAATATTTCGACATTTCTATGAACTTCGTTTGCCATTTTGACAACTGTGGCATTTATTTATTTTTGTTTTTTTTTCGACTTTTAAGCACGCTGAAAAATATTAGACCACCTTGTAATTTTAACATGGACTTTTCTTATTTTTCTGATATTTGACAACCAATTTAAGGAAAATTTGAAGAACGAATGAAAATTTGAAGAAAATTAATGACTGAACGTCAGTTTATTGCCTCTATCACCGTCTGCAAGTCGAACAAATATTAATACGAATTCGCCAAGTTGGTATCACCGTCAGCGAATGTTCAAAATTCTATTCGACTAAAACGACAAAAGCAGACGAGTGTAAATATTTTGTGAGAAGCCGGCGAATAAAGTTGTTTCATTTTTATTATGAGCTATAAATGGAAAATAATAGAAAAAAGTAAGTAATTTGTAATATTTTTGTTTTTTTGCTGTTTGGTTTTGATTTTAAACAATTTTTTAATTATTTATAGTATGAAAAAACCAACAGCCGGCAGTCCCAAAAAATGCTGCAGCTGAAGTAACAAAATCGTAATGTTGCTCAACTTAATTAACTCGGGCCTCCTTGGTTTAGCCAAAAGTAATACTGAAATCTAAAAATAAATATGTATTATTTCATTGAAAGGCAACCGGGAAGATGAAGATGATCTCAGGTGCAACTCCTAGTGGATTAGATTTGTTTTTTATTCTGCGAAACATTCTGCTAAAACAAAGTTCCAGAGCTCAAAGCTGCTAATAATTTTTATTTATTTATTAGGTTTGACGTTTCTCTGCTAAATGATGTGTTTTCTGCCCTGGCTGCACTGAATCTGAGACGAAAAAGTAGACTCGCAAACAGTGATACCACAAAAAGGAAAATTCTCCAGTGGATTCAACTCGATGATATCACGTATAAGATTTCTACGTGAACACATAGGCCCATATTAGGCCCATACAGGCGAAACTGTCAAAAAAACACAGAGCCAGAGCGGATGAACATTTGTTTCGCATTGAAAGCAACAACAAAAATATTTTGACCGCGATCAACGATCATCGTGTAATATGGGCCATAGTGTGAACATATACATAGCAAAAAAGTGTTTTTGAATGAGTTAAAGTAAACTTATTGGACATATCCAGAAGTTTTAAGCTTCTAAAAATTTCTCCGTCATCGCATTGTTTCAATGCGGTGTGCAAGACAATAATAAAAATAGACGAACAAATTTGATAATGTGAGCACTTCTGTTGTTAAACTATTTGATGAGTAGTATGTTGAAAAACTATGAAACATTCGACGATGTGAATAGCCTCATGATACAATTATACGAGGTAGAAATGACAGTTTGTTCGTCTTGCACCAACTGTCAAAAATGGTATAAATTAGAGAACAAAAAAAGCCAAAAAGAAAATAGAAAGTAAAATATACAGGCAAATGACAGTCGGTGCAAGACACTCGGGAGAAATTAGCCAGTTGTCACTCTTTCCTTGTATAATTGTATCATGAATAACCTTTTCTTTTGATGTGAATAGCCCGTTCGATCTTAAGGGGGGTTCAAATTACAAAATTGTTGATCAAACAGTTTGACAAAAAAAAAGAAAATATACATATTAAATTTTACGACAATTTGGCATGTGAACACTCATCAAATTGTTTGTCAAACCGTTTGATGGAAATCAAAATATTTGTATTTTTCTGTTGTTTGACTAACGATTTGACGAAAGATTTGACAGTGTGAATACGTGTCAAATTTTCCAGAGCGATTTTTGTCATTTGAAAAAAGATTTCAATGTGAACACATCGCGTAGACACAAAAATAGCAAAAGGATGTTTTTTTGAATAAATTTATAAAACATTATCGGACACATCCAGGGTTTGTTTGCTTCTTCTGCTTCATTTATCAATAAAATACCAATAATAATTGCTCCGTCATAGCCACGCTTTCAATTCGATGAACAAGGCAATAATGAAATTTGACGAAAAATTTGAGAATGTGTTGCCAAACTGTTTAATCAATAATATGACGAAAAATTTGATAGTGTAAACTTCCCTTTTTTAGGCGAATCCAGCATTAAACTGTGTTTTAATAAAAAAAAATATCTTAAGTGATTAATTGGTACTGAAAGGTTTCCGAGTCTTTGAAAAAACAAATGAATCGTAACTTGAAATTAGAAAAAATACAAAGGGATCAAGACGTCGCATCATATAAAAGAGATTTAAGTAAAGTTAAGTATGTACAGAAGCTACCGGCTGATATTTTGTAAAAGTTTGAATAGTTTTCAAGAATTTATTTCCTTGAGACTGAGATGATGAATCATGGATTTTGACTCTTTCTAAGGTTAAGAGAAGATAATGTTATTTTAAATAAACCGACTCAATAATCCATTGGACATTATTTGTAAAGATATTGTTAGTTTAATTTCAAATTTGTTTCTTCGATATTATATCTACCATATCGGATTCATATTAACTTCATATTAATAATTACTCATTACAAAAGCCCTTGAATGTAGGAATATTGTATCTACCATTTCGAAATTAGATGTGGAATTTGTGTTCATATAAATAAGAACTCTTTTAAATGTAAAATTTCTAATTTCTAATTTCGCAACAACCCATTTTCTTCTCTGAAGTCGTTGGAATTTGAGTAATTGATAACTTTAAAAACCCGCGAATTACTTTGATTTTCAGAGTGACATTAAAACAGTATTTTCTAAAACGAATTTTTAAACCCATACAGAAAATATTTAGTAAAAAACATACTGAAAAAGCAAATTATTTTATATAAAAAAATTTTTGATATATAGTTCACTTCTGTTAGTACGAGCAAATGAATAATTTATTATAGAAAATCGAAATGTCAATCCATGTATAAAAGTTTCTATAAAATATTAAAAACAAAATGTAACATACAATGTCCAGTCTAATGACGTCCGTCTTCTTCCTGCTTTTATTTCTTATCTCTTTTATTTATGTAAAATATGTGTTTAGTGTTAATAGTATTAGTGAAAAAATTAACAAAATTGCTGAGATTTAAATTAATTTTTTGTTTTTTTTTTAATTCATGTTGAAGTTTTCTTATGTTTAATGGATTTTTTGTATGTTTGTTTTTCATTTTGTAAGTTTCTGACTTTTCATTACTTTGATTTGATAAATTTAAATATGTATAATGTATGTTGTCATATATATATATATATGTTGGTATATATATATGTATATTTATGTATGTATAATTTTGTTCTCAATTTTTCATAATAATAATAATAATAATAGTATATCTTTTAATGTAAGTTTTTGTTTATGATTTTAATTTTTATTGTTTTTTTTTTGTTTTTTTTTTGTTAATGTTTGTTTGTATGTATGCATCATTCATAGTATTTTTATTTTTATTTAAATATAGTATTAATTTATATATAAACTGGTCAGCAACAGTAGCAAATTTAACAATGTGCGTAACAAATAATTTGTAAATATGTATATGTATATATATATTTATGTATATATATTTAAATATATATACATACATATATGTATGGTTTTAATTTAGTGTTTATCATTTCTCATCGACAATTTTTTTCTTTTATAGTTTCTTTTATAGTTATTATTTTTTTATTTGCTATTAACTTTGATTTTTGGTTTTTTATACTTTTATATAATATGTACGCGAAGATAATCATAATCGGAATGATAATGATAAATTTTAACATAATAATTTTAATATATAAATTTTAATTATATCAGTAAGTATTTATTGCATCGCATCTCAACTCATTTCATACAGTGTTTGGTTTTTAAATTTATTTTTTATTTAATTCAATAACAATTTCTTTTATTTTGTAGATTTTTAACATATTTTTTTTCTTCTATTTTATAGTGTTTTCTTTAATGCTTTTATGTCGACAGTTGATTTTGTATAGTTTTCGTCATCATAATATTTATAATATTTCTATCAATTTCATTAATAAAAAATATTATTTCTATTAGTTCTTTTTTAATTACAAACGGAAACGATTTAATGCAATGATAATTATAATAATAGTAATGATAAAAATTTAAACGACCTACGGACCGACCGGGGTTATTTACCAAAGCCGAAGCCGAATTTACCGAATAGATCTTTTCCTTTCGAAAGTACATCGCCGCCGGGTGCCGCTGCAGCAATGCCTTTCAGACCACCTAGCAGACCAGCGCCTGGGCCTTGACCCTGCGGTGGTGGTTGCTGGCCCTGTGGTGGCATTTGCTGTTGTTGTTGCATGCCTGGCTGCTGTTGTTGCATGCCTGGCTGTTGTTGTTGCATGCCTGGTTGTTGTTGCTGCATGCCTGCCTGTTGTTGCTGCTGCTGCTGTTGTTGCTGTTGACCTCCACCGAATAATCCTCCAAAGCCCGTTGCTTGTTGCTGCGAAGGCTGGCCAGGTGGTTGCATTGGATCTGTTTTTGGCGGTTGCTTCGAACCAAATAGACCACCGGTGGCAGCCGAGGTAGCACCTGATAGTAAGCTAGTAGCTCCGGAGAATAATCCGCCAGAGGCTTGCGTCACGGGTGGTTGCTGTTGTTGTTGTGGCTGCTGTTGCTGTCCCATTTGACCCATCTGCCCCATTTGGCCCATTTGTCCCATAGGCTGCTGTTGTTGTCCCATCATGCCCATCTGTCCCATTTGCTGTTGTTGTTGCTGTTGTTGTTGTTGCTGTTGTTGTTGCTGCTGATGTTGCTGCTGTTGTCCCATCTGTCCAAGTTGTTGTCCCATTTGCCCCATACCCATCTGTTGCTGTCCCATTTGCTGTTGACCCAATTGCTGTTGTCCCATTTGCTGTTGTCCCTGTTGCTGACCATAAAGTTGCTGCTGTTGTTGTTGTTGCTGTTGCTGTTGCTGCTGTTGTTGCATAGCAATATTACCACCGCGACCGATCATCCCCTGTAATTATTGCAATTTAGTTAGTGACAATCGGAATAAGCTTACAACGACTGTAAATGTTAAGGTTTCATTGGATCGGGTTGATTTGGTAGAATGTTGGTTTTGGGCTTTGAGATGTTTTTTAATGAAATTGGTTTGAATTGGATTCGGCTATTTTAGGCTGCTATAACGCTTTTCTAAGGATTGAATTTTTAAGCAAATTTATGAGTACGGGTAGAAAATCGATAATTATAACGTTAAAACGTCTAACAAGCTACTTATTTTAAACTTTTATATAGGAAATCAATCTGTAATGACATCATATACAAATATTATTGGATATTTATATGTGTGTGTATGTGTCTCGGCTCTGTTTTTTTAAGATTTCTCAATAGTTGGCAACTGGTAAGATGGTAATGATAAAGTTCTGCTGGGATTTAAACCTACAACACTAACACTGATTTCATCTCAAGAAACTCAAAGAAACGACAGTGTAAAAATTAAGACTCAATAATAAGGGTTTGGTTTATTCAAATTTTTGTAATTTAGATTTTTTGCCGGATTAAAAAAACATAAATTAAAAAAAAAAAAATTGTATTGACTAAAATTATTGAATATTGACTAAAAGTCAATTTGTGTAGAACATTTCCCGAAACGCGCCTTATTATACAATTTCATTGAAAGTTATTAAATAAGTGCTAAAGAAGAATTAATAAATCGAAATTATTTAAATGCGCACGTTCTTACAACTACCAATTTATATTCAACGCATACTTCCTATGTGTTCGCATTAAGTACCTATGCTTCAAATGCCTGATGCAAACAAACTCTCTATGTGTTTCGCCCTTATAATTTTGAGGCTGCATTAATTTATGTAGCATGGCTAAACTTATCGATAGCTGACTTTACGATTAATGTTAACAAAACAAACACACACCGTGTAAACAAACCAAGCTAAAAGCGCTGCATATTTTAGAAGAAAAAAAAAATATTTAAGAAGAATCGGCTCAAATATCAACGGATATCAGTGATTTGTAACGAAACGCTTGCAAATGGATTAGCGGTTATGATCAAACATCGGAGGAAGAGATTATTTATTTTTATAAAAAATAATCTTATTTCAAAATAAATACCTATTTTTCTTTTCAAGTAGCAATTCAATCAAATATTATCATAAAAATCCGCGAACAGAACAAGTGCAGAAAACATGTAGTCAGTAAAAATAAAAATCAAATAATTTTTTTTTCAAAACGTAACGGACTGCTGCGAAGAAATAAAAAAATACAAACTATAGATTCCAACGTCTCATACTACTAAAATTTGCATAATTATAAATGAACACATAAAAAACTCAAAAAATTTCAAAGTGACACTTTATAACGATCTACAATGTTCCGGTCCGTGACCGTGACCATGACCAAATTACAAAGGTGTTACGTTTTAAAAATAATTAGTATTGAACTGCTAACTAAAAAGTAATTAAGTGACAAAATATTTGCAGGCGGTTGTCGGCATGTTCTAAATGGCTATTCAATTGCTTGTATAAACATCAGACCTTGTATAATTGCTTGTATAAACCTCATTGTATAAACAACTTCTTCCTGGAACAGGACTAACTGTGTTCTAAGTTAAATAATAAATGAGGTAAAATATATTAAACCTTTTGACACAACCGTTTTCAACAACAGCTAAGCAGATACTTTTTTAATTGCAGACTGACAAAGTCAGATTTGAAAATATTACAAGAAAACAATAGTTCTGAATAATTGTTTTGTATCATGACTTGGGTTTTTAATGAAAATAATTAACAAATATTTATGTTTTTAAGCAAAGTCTTGTTTTTTAACCTCAGAAAATAGTAAACGAAAAACACCGTTATTACTTTTTTAACCATATCGCTATATTTTACATTCGGGAAAACAATGATTATGAACTTTCTTACCATTAAGTTCTTCGGCTGTGTGCTGTTCGGAAACTTTTCACTAGTGGTAGAAAAGTAGTTGCTGAGTCGAATACAATTTCTGTCTGTTGGAATATAATTGTCATTGTTGCTGTGCCAATAGGACGATGACATTTTGACAGCTAGAAATGTTGACGTTTTAGGTTTAGGTACTGTTTTAGCGCAAGAATTTAATTTAATTTGCCAAATTGTTAATATGTACTTAAAATAAGCAGTATTTTACGAAAATATTTTTCACTTCTGGTTGCTTTGTTGTTAGAAGCACAAAATTTTGAACTTCTTTACGACTCACGAACTCACAAGTGTTTTTTTTTTTCTATTTTTGCTTGTGTCAAGAATTCTTTTGTCGATTGTCAAAATTCATACTACCCCCTAGAGCTACATGAATTTTTGACAGTCATATTCACCTCACAAGTGCCAAATATTCTCATTCAGACTGTCAAAATTTCATCATCCGAGTGAAAAGTTTCCGAATAGCACACAGCCTTTGATTAAAATATTTGTATGTTTTAGTACATTGAATCGTAAGAAGAGGTTCATGCTAACGCAAATCCGCGAATGCTGGATAGTTATACTATCTCAGAAATGAACAGTCAAATGAACAAAGCAACTTCCGCATCTAAAATTACTGAGTAAAGTACCTTTATTATTATAATCTTGATATTAAATTGACAAATTTATCCAAGCAGCCCCGCATTTACATAAATTTAACAAAAAAAGTTCTATAATCTGTGGCGAAAGTATAGAGAACAAATACAAAAAGAAGAGAGGATGCATCAAGAATGCCGTAACAAATCAAAAAAGACGACGCCTTATAGGATAGGAAAAAAAAAGGGCCGAAATGGATTAGTGTCATGGTGTCAACATATCAGTCCAAACAGTCCGGCGTGGTTTTAAAGAAAATTTTTCTCGTTTTTAAAGAAAAAAAGTCTGTGAGCAAGACAGTATCAGCAAGAAGACGCGAAATTCTGGGATCTAGTGGTATGGAGTGATGAATCCAAATTTAATGTCTTTAGAAACTATGGTAGAAATGGAGGCTACGCCGATAATTTCCCAATGTCTTGGATTTTTCAGCACGATAACGACCCAAACACTGCTCCAGGGTCGTTTAGGATTGACTCGAGTAGGTAGCTTGCTCGACTGCTACCCCAGAGATCCTGGGTTCGATTCCCGGCCAGGCCATGGTCCTATGCTTTAAATCTTTCGCATTTTGCAATTTCTGATCTGAAATCAATCAACTGAAATGAAAATGCATCAATATTTAAGACTTGAAGTTGTAGTTGATGGTAGAGAAGTTTGTGGATGAGATTGCCTTATAACTTGAATTGGCTGAGATAAAGGCATAACACTTGCCTCTAATTCAAATTCACATGTATCTTTGGTTTTCCACCACGCTTAGAACATCCTATAGGTGCTAATCTATAGCACCCCATTTCGAACAAAGGCAGACTTAACTGAATAGGTATTCTATCTGAAATCCTGGTTCAAAGCTAAAAAAACAAAAAAAAAAACACAATGTTTGGAGTGACCTGCCCAAATCCCGGACTTAAGTTCCATATAGAATTTATGGGGCATTATTAAGAGGGCCGTTTCGGTAAGGGAACCGGTAAATTATGGATTTATTGTAGGAAATTATCGAGGATGAATGGAGCAAAATAACTCCGGATCAATGGAGAACTCTGGTGTGTACAATGAGCAATTGTTCAAAGAACTAGTCAAAATATTTTAAGTTTTTGTGGCTTAACCCCAATTTTTTATAAATAAAAACACGTTTTTCTTGCAGGTGGCTTAATTATATGAGCAGAAAAATTTCATCGATGTAAAGCAAATTGTAGTTTTTTTTTCAATGTTATAATTTAACTTTAAAAAATAAGATATTGAGTTTTAAAAGCATTTACTTTACTTTTGTGAAAACATTTTTTTATTTAACTATAAAATTAGATTTTAATGAATTTTCATACCACGTTGTATGAGTGGATTGATCGTGTGAGCACAACTGTGCGTTTTAATAGTTTTGCGTCATTATTGAGTTCATTCAGCACAACGCAATAACAAAAAAATCGTGTTACAACATTTTGTCAGCATCGAATTTTAATCCAGAATCCAATTAATCAATTTTAATTTCTTTAAGTACTTAGCAACTAATTATTTTAAGTTGCTTTGCAAATCAGAAATATGCTAAGCTCTTCACTTCATACTTTGAAGCGAAAGCCATCGAATCTTGTAGAGATTAAAATGTTGCCTAAAGAAGTACCATCCAGATATTTAAAATTTCTTATAATCATCGAACAAGCAAAATCGAAATCCTGCAAATTGTGGTCAATTACCGCTTGGTTGATCCAAATAAATTAAAGAATGCTAAAAACTTTTCGATTTTAATTTTGAATTTCAATTTAAATTTCGAATTTCAGAAAAAAAAACGATATTTTTATGGTATTCGCGGTGTATTTTTTTTTTTTTGTTTTTGAGAATTTTTTAATAAATATTAAATTGTTGAGTAAATATTTTGGAAATTGCGAATGATTTTTAATGTAATGAATTTTAATTATCTGTACAAAGTACCTACTGTATAAAGTGCGTAAAGCTGTGAAAAATTATTAAAAAAATTAATTTATTGTAAGCTCGGAATAACCACTGAGTACGTTTTAAAATTATATTCAATATATACCCTTTCAAGTATTCATTAAAAAATATTATTTAAATAGCTAAATAAAATATTTAGTTTTAAAAATCTATTCATATGTTTTTGATGGGATATATAAAATTATCTACAAATATCAAAGTATGCATATTGTTGCAATAAAGAGCAAAAACCCCACAACTTGAATACCCCTATTGATAAATTCATTATTTGTAATTATGTAAGTTATAACAATAATATCTCGAAAGTATTCGAAAGATTATTTCAGTTTCAATAAATGACATTTCTTAAAAATAAAATATTTATAGTCAGTACCATTTAGTACCAGCATTTTATCGATTTTCCATCGACTCTTTTCAGCATATCTCTTGACTGCTGCCTTTAGAGTTGCCAGCCATTTTGAGTATCGAAACATTGAGAATCGTACTAGAGCCGAGATACACAGTTACATTCAAACTAAACTTTAATCCAAACACAAACATATGTAGAACTAGCAACGTTTTAAAACTTTTTGAGCCTTAGACTTTTATAAGTTTTTGCATTTTGTTTTTTTTTTGTTTTGTTTTTTTTTTTGTTTTTTATTATCTCAACAAAACATTCAAACAAACTTCAATAAAATGTAATTGAATGTAATGTAATTTCAAACACAATCTTAAATGGTTCAACTGAAAAATTCTAAAATCTGTCATAAAAAAGATTTCTTATGTACTGAACTAAGGCGAACTTTCGGGTAACACCTTAATTCAGTGTTGGTTGTGAGTTTATATCCTTAATGTACACTATTTTGAACACGTTTTTGTAAAAAACAAAATTTACCTTAATTGCGAAATATAAGAGCATGTATTGTTTATATTTCGGCTTATAAGTTGTGTAAACAAAAGTACGGTGGATATGAAAAATACTATGTCCTTAATTTTTTTTTTCAACTACAGCTATATTAATTTAATACATGAGTGTGTTTTTTTCAAGAGTGTTTTTCTGTAGTTTCATAGGATTCAAAATTGTATTATGAAAATATTGTTCATGTGTTCTTGAAAACTCAAAAAAAAAAAAAAAAAATCATAGAAAATAAAAGACAAAACACAAATCTTAGGCTTTGAAAAATTAAATGTATTCAAAACTATGCGTTATAATTTAAAAAATGGCAAAGGATGAGGCGGCACGAGTTTCAAACGTTAATATATATATATATAGATATCTAAAGCAACTAATAGAGTGGGAAGTCAAAGTGGCGAGAATAAACAAAAACAATAATAATCGAATAAACTGAAAGAAAGATACACAAAACAAAATATTTGACACATACAGTGAATCACATAGAAATTTTTACACCATTACATCCAATACTATATTATTAGCATTTGTATTTAATATTAGTATAGTTAAATATATTATAATAAGTTTGTATAAATAAGTTACGATATGCAGTTATGCATTTTAAATTCAAAATAAAATGTTTTATATACATACAATAAAAAGATTTAAGATATATTCTCTAAAAATTGGATTTATTATTTATTATAAGAAAAAGAAAAAAAAATATGATGAGTACGTAATACTTAGGTACTTGATGAGTATGCAAGTTAAATGGAAAGTATGCTATATAGCTGTGTCACCAGAATGGATGTCATAAACTGAATGGAAGATCTCAAGTAATAACCGTTAAAGTGTTCAAGTACAGAGTGATGGAAAACAATATCACCTCTAAAAGCATTACTTAACGATTCGAGCTTGTATACGTACATAATATATACACAGATATAGAGTATTTATGTATATTATTTATCGAAAAAGTAAAAAAAAAAACTATAAAAATTACTATTAAATTACAAGAAGAATTGCGTATTCGCTCTGCTTTTATGTGAGTTTTGGTGCGTTTTTGAATGTTGTGGAATTCTTTTTGTCGCGTTGTAATGATATTTGTATCCAATGTCATGGTATGAATATTTAAGACTTGAAATGCACTAAAAGAACTTTCATATAAAACTTCAATACGAAAGAAAATTACGATTTTATTCAGCAAATAACAAATTTTAACGAAGTTTTATGGAAACGGCCTTCTAATAATCACGATCATATCAAATTTCTATGCAGATTGCCTTCGTTTACACTTCCTTATATATTGAGAAGACTCTTTTACATTGGTCAAGAATTGCAAGCAATTCTTAAAATGACGGTGAAGTTCAAGTGTACTTGTGCCATACTTCCTCACAAATTCTGTGCAATTTGCCAACAAGCACGAAAAATTGCTTTCAATTCTTGATCAATGCAAGAACGGTGAAACAATACTTACGTCCCAATAGGGCTAATTGCGGCGAATTGATGAATGAAAGCGGTGGATTACTTGTGCGTTAATATGTTATGGGCTTTACGTTTTACTGTCGGTATTGCAGTTGCTGTATTGAATTTGCAAGGCCCCAGTCACACGATGATCGTTTGATCGCGGTAAAAATATTTATGTTGTTGCTTTTCCCCAACTCACACGGTGATTGCCAATCAAACAATCTAGTCGTTTTGTTGTTGCTTTCAATGTGAAACTGTAAAAAGCTCTGAGAGCCAGAGCGGATGAACACAGATTGCAGCAATCTAAATTTGTTCATTTTGAGATTGAGGTACATGTCGGCAATCAGCAATCTGAATAGTGTTGCTAGGTTACGAAAAAAAAATTTCAAATAAATGGCAAATTATGATTGGCGTGTCGTGTGAGCTACCAACAATCTGAAGGCGAAAGAGAGTAAGAAAAGTTCATCGATTGCCAATCAAGCAATCCCGTGTGAGTTGGCCATTTCAATACGAAGCTGTCAAAAAACACTGAGAGCCAGAACGGATGAACAATTTTTAGGGCGATCAAAATATGTTCATTTTTGAACGCTGTGCACAGCAATCACTGTTGGAAGCAGTGTTTCTAGGTAGTGAAATAATGAATTGAACGCCGATCATTTCACTGTCATGAGACCGAGCAGCGATCAAAATGTAAAAGAGCGTAAAAAAGTGTTCATTGAACGCCGATCAATGATCATCGTGTCACTGGCGCATAACCAATGGCAATAGGAGAGTTTACATTATCAAATTTTTCATCAAATTGTTGGTTAAACAGTTCGGCAAAAAAAGTGTCCACATGCTCAAATTTTCCGTCAAATTTCATTATTGCCTTGTTCATCGAATTGAGAACATGGCTATGACGGAGCAATTGTTATTAAAATATTTTATTGATAAAGCAGAAGAAGCAAACTATGGATGTGTCCGATGTTTTAAAAAAATTATTCCAAAAACATCATTTTGCTCTTTTCATGTTCACGCGATGCGTTGACGTTGAAATCTTCGTTCAACCGACTAAAACAACTCTAGAAAACTTGACGAATGTTCATATTGTACAACCTTTTGTCAAATCGTTGACCAAACAACAGAAAAATCAAAATATTTTAATTTCCATCAAACGATTTGACAAACAATTTGATGAGTGAGACATGTCAAATTTTTATATATGGTTTTTTTTTTTTTTGTCAAACTGACCTACAATTTTACGAAAAATTTGATAATGTGAACTCTTCTAATCGAATTGCGTTAAGCAGCCGTCTTGCTTACACCCACAACAAACTTCCAATTTATCGCCGGATTTTCACAAAATTACAATTACACAAAATATTCAAGAAGTGAATTGCTATATATGCAATAACTGTGCATGCACTCTACAAGTGTTTTGTGTGGTTTTTACAAAGCCGTCAAGTGCACAGGATAAAGATAGAAGTAGCAGAACAGAATTGTAGATTTTTTTATATATATGTGTGTATTTTGCTTTTTTTTATAAGATTATATTCCATATTTAAGCAATTCTGTGCTGTCAACTGCACCTATTCTGCACTTCCGTGAGTACCTCATATAAATTTGCATACCAGTTTCTAACTTAAATAACCTATAGACCATAAAAGGTCTTGTTCGATTTATATTTTTATACTTCCCACAATGTTCTTTCCAATAGAAAAGAGTTTCCAATAGAAAATTAAAAATAGGCAATATTTCTTAACACGAATTCGAGGATCTTCAAGATTCTACAAAAGTTTTTTGAAAAAGAAAAATCTATGTTAATAGCATATTTACTGGTTTTGTAATTTATTTTGAAATTCTTTCAAACATATGGTTGGTATTCATGTCACAATCTAAGTTTGCTCGTGGTATATTTCTATATTTTAAAAGCCCTATTTGGTAAACGTTTATTGTGGCAACTTTTCCAACTGCAAAATAGTCCTCGGAAATTCTCACAAAAAAACTATCTCTTGTTAAGCAATTTATTACATACGCATTTGCTTTTAAAAAGTTTTGACGTGAAAACGCTACGTTTTTGTTTATATTAGTGGTATTGAATAAAACCACGGCCATCTCCCATATTAACTAGTAGTTATAAAACCATAGTTATAAAACCACTTAAGTCTGTGAACAAATTTTTACACGGGTTAAAATAATTAAACATAAAACTACCAATTATTCTCATTAAATTTTTAAGCTACAATTTATTGCGTTATGTAATTCGTAATGTCACATTTTTTATTAAATGCGATAATCGTTCTTTTAGTGCATTAGCGGGAAAAAAACATAAAATATGCTGAAAAAAGGTGTGATCTTGAAATGATATTGAATGGTACTGTGTTGTTGGCTTTAACTGACTTTTTTTTTAAAACAAAAAGAAAACGGGTATTCAAAGAAGAGCGTAATGTTATACGAGCTATGTAAATAACTTTTGTGACGCTATAGAACTGGAAAATTAAAATTCACAATTAACGAAAGATTTACGCTTTTCTTTGAATACCACCTAAAAAAATTGTATAAACATGACGTCACATTTTGAAAAACATCTATTTAAGTTCTGTTATATGTTGCTAGCTATACATAAAATATATTTGTATTAAGATATTCCATGTTTTTGTATTGTAAGCTTTTAAATGTTTCAATAACTGATCAAAAGTTGCATGAATTTCTCAAATATCGTAAGGTGTTACGTGGTTATCAACTGTAAAATTAGAAACTAGATGTTGTATTTGTTAAGTAGCGTTTGTCTATTTGGCATTTCTTTTTTTGCATTAAATATTATTTTTTTTTAATAGTTTATGAAAGTTATATATATGTTATGTATATATACATAAATATACATAGACTTATAGTTTTTTAAAATGAAAAGCGATTTTCGTAAAAAAATTTTGAATGTATGTTTATCTAATTGACTTTAAAATAAATGAGCGTGAGTGAGATAGCGAGCGATCGAGCGAGAGATAGATTAAGAGAGATATAGAGAGAGAGCGAGACAGACTGAGAGCAAGTGAGGGTTGAGTTTGAGTTTGATTTCTTAAAACAAAGAATGCATTTTTTTTTAAAGAGAAAGAGTATTATTTACCTGCGTTTGGTGATCGGGGGCAGGGTGGCCCGTGTTGTCTAACAGTGTAGGGGAAGCAGGGCGAGCATCTATAGCAACAAATATAACATAAAGACTTCACATTTACCACAGCAGACCATTACAAAAAAATAGTAGTTTTAAAGAAAATCATATATAGTATGTAATTTTTTTCTTTTGTTTTAATTTAAAAGATTTCTTTAAAATCTCATTTCGAGTTATTCTGTTCTAAGCTGTTTTCCAATAGATGTAAACTGTACTGTACAAAAAAAAAGTTATAAACTTTAATAGAATTTTGTTATTGTAGTCAAAGCAGTAGGAGTACCAAACTTGACAAACACTGCTACACACAGTGACCAAAGTTTCAGTGCAGTTTTTCTATATAATTCACCGCAAGTAAGCTTAATTGATATAAAGTTAATAAAGTTGTTAAGATAATCAGACAAACTCATTAATAAGTATTAAGCAAAAATCAGGAGAAAACTTAAAAAACTTGCTTGCATTTATATAACTTTAAATAATTTGTTGAATTTATTAAAAAAACCAAAACATTCTATCAAAAACTCACAAATTTGAAAAAAGAAAATTGGAAAGTAAAAAATTAAGCAAAAACAGCAGAAAATCGTTGTTAAAATTACCTTATTTCTTTTAAACATCATTATCATCATCAAAATGATATTTTGAGTCTTAAAATGTTTTCTTTTTTATTTACTTTGTACAATATTATAAATTATATTTAAATTCTGCTTACTCAAAAAACCTCGCTGTATATTTTCAAAGCAGTAGAAAAGTTTTATAATTTCGTTATATGTAGGTATGTAGTATTAAAAAGGTATAAATGTTTATTTGTAGTTAATTATCTTTTGTGTTTTGTTTTTCTTTTTTTTTGTTCTGTACACTTATATATAGAATAATGTATGTACAACAATTAAGTTTATTTTGTGCTATTAATTAATAAATAGCCGCTGCTGTTGTTGTTATTGTTTAGTTATAAGAATGAATATAAATATTTGTAAGCGTTTAATTGCTTCTTTGTTGTGATTACTAATAAACATCATAATAACTGCAATAAAAAATATAGTACATATTATAAAAACAGAAATTCCAAACTACTTTGTAGTATAATTATAGTTATTTTTATACTTTTTTAGTATGAATTTACACGCTTAATGGTGTCAAAAATCAAAAGCAACATTTGAACAGTTTCTATACAGCAAAAGTGTACTCAGATGTTACCAACTCGAAATTTAAAAAAAAAATCAATTATAATTGTTTGAAAGGCATTCTTAGTTTTTTCTTCCTTTTTGTTCTCTGCCAATTTAAAAATGGTTTGAAGAAGAAAAGCTTTTTGAATGAACTAAAGCTCTGTTGGTTCTTTCCGATTTATTCGTTTCATTCTGCATTTCTGTATCCTCCTACACATGTTTCAGTTTATATTCCTTATTTTCCCACTAATCTCTCATGCCATTTTCAAACCAATGTGAAATTAACTGAATAAGTGTAAAACCCGACAAACTTGAATGAAATGCTGAATAAAAAAAATGCTGCATGTAGTTAAATAATTAAAATTTTGATCTGTCTGTCATTTATGAGAATGATAATACATGTTATCCATCATGCCGTATCCATCCTACATTTCCGATCGTCTGAAACCCCCCCAAATATTCTTCTTCATCAGCATAGGTTCTTTCAAGAGCAATACATTCATTCCACCAATTTTCTAACGTCTCAAAACCGGTTTTGTATAACGATTTGTGCTTCGCCTCAAAATACGCTTCAGTTTCAGCCATCACCTCTTCATTGGAGCCAAATCTCTTGCTGGCAAGCATTTTTTTGAGGGCAGCAAAGAGCCACACGCAAAGAAAAAAAACGTTTATCGCCAGTTTGCCGCAAACGAACTTCGTTTGTCGTGCTTGAAATCGTTGTTTGCAAACGTTTCAACAGTTGTCATAATAATAGTCAGTTGCGAGAGAAGCGTCATTAAGTTGCAGGAAATTATTTTTTTTTGTCATAAACACGAGTGATTTTTAAATTGCAGCAATTAAAGAATTTGTTTTTCCCAACTGAAAACTTCATTTGTTTTTCCCTTCGTTGTATAAATACAACGCTTATCGTTCAGAGTTACTTTTTGGACATATCATTACTATACAAGCAAATTGATAATTTACTTTAAAAGTGGAAAGAGATGGCAGCAGAGATACGATGAGTGCAATCCATAAGAAGACGGACGGACATAGTGGAAAAGATAATTAATATAATAAATAATAATGACCGAAATAGCTTGCGGCATATATTTATAAGATATATTTTTAAGTTGATGACAGCTGAATATTCGTTTGCGGCAAATACAACTCGCAAACGAAAAGTAGTTGGTGAATTTTTCAGTTGCGGTAAATGAAAAATTTCTTTGCGTGGAGTAGGTGAAGCAATGATTAGAAAGCAATTCGAAGCCCATTTCGTGGATTTTCGTCATCGTTTTCATCGATTTGTGACATGGTGCATTGTCTTGGTGAAATGGAATTTTTGTCTTCTTCAAATGGGGCCGATTTTTCGCGATTTAATCCTTCAAACGCTTCAACAACACTATATAATAATCGCTGTTGATTGTTTTTCCCTTTTCGAGATAGTCGATGAACAAAATTCCATGCGCATTAGAAAATACAGATGCCATAACCTTTCCAGCCGACTGTTGTGTTTTTGGTCGCTTTGGCCTGCTTTCATCGGTTGCTCTCCACTCAGCTGACGACCGTTTCCGATTCCGGTGTATAATGGTGGATCCATGTTTCATCCAAAAATGCATGTTTATTCTTAAATTTTTTTATTTATTCTTTATCAAACAGTTCCAAACAGCTCTGCGAACAATCGACACATTGTTGTTTTTAGTCCGGTGTGAGAAAACGCGGCACCCATTTAGAAAGCAGCTTTCTCATCGACAAATGTTCTCGTAATATTGTTCCCACACTGCCTTTCGATATCTTCAGAGCCTCAGCTAGCTCACGCACCTTCACTTTACGGTCGGACAATACCATTTTGTGTACTTTTTTAATGTTTTGTGGAACAACTGCCTCATTTGGGCGTCCTGAACGTTCAGCATCATTTGTGTCTGTACAACCAAGTTTAAACTCAGCATACCATCGGCAAATGGTTGCTTTTGACGGAGCAGAGTCCGAATAACACTTTCGAAGCCATTGCTCAGCTTGGATGGAATTTTTTTTTTGATAAAAAAAACAGTGATAAATCAACAACCACGGACTGGCGTCCGTGGCGTAGTTGGTTAAAGTGCCGCTATGTCAAAGAACCTGGAGACCCAGGTTCGAACCCCAGCATCGACAGAAAATTATTTGAATTAAAATAATTTTTCTGTACGGCCGCCACCTCTCTGCAGACAATGGCAAACCTCAGAGAGTAATCAATATGCCATGTAAAGCTTCTTGAGAACGAGAACATTCCGTTCATCACCGTTCGGAGTCGGCGTTAAGCATGTAGGTCCGGTTCTCGGTCAATTGTGTACAAACTTAATAACACGCACAACACAATTGATATATAAAAAACCTTCAGCCTTTCAAGGGCTGAAATGGCCAGTTATTTATTATTTTATTTTTTTAAATCAACACACGGAATTGCTTTGAATCCATTATTTTGAAAATATCAACAGTAGCGCGACTCAAATCACTACAACTTCTGAACTAAACGTTAGATTGTCATGGAATTATTACGTATTGTTTGAAGGTTGGAACTATCGAAATATTATATCGATATTAAGAGGTACCACCTAGTACTTAGTCTCGGGACATTGGACCATGTGTTAGACATAAACGTATATTTACTTACACGCATTGCTTACGTCCTACGCACTACTTCCCTTCTCTGTATTACATTTAAAAAACTGAAGCTTTCAAAATCTTTCAAATTCCTTATAGTCTTATGGCAATACCTATTTTAATTTTAAAACTTTGAAACTTAAAAATTTTATTAAATTTTTATTCAATTTTATTCCACGAACGCATAAGTCGTCGTGTGACTGCTACGCAAAATTTGGTAATGTGAACCCTATAGGCATTTCCCAAACCTCGATAAAACAGTTCAAAGGTGACAGCACTGCATCTCCATAATTGTGTCTTAGCTTATAGTGAATGCATAAACCACAAAGTTACAATAAACAGAAATTTTCAGTGTTATTTATAAACATGTTAGTGATAATTGTAATTTCGGTTGCATTTTATCAAAATATAAAAGATTATTGTAGTAGGGTTTGTATATTTATGAAATAACACTTGCTTAATTACACAATAAATAGAAATTGTTTATATATAAAAATTCAAGCAAGGTTGCGTAAAACCTTGCTTAAATTGTTATCCATAAACATTTTTTCATTCGTTGCTCAAGTTTATAAGGTTTGTGTCTGAACTACATAAAATCTCTACAATTGAAGAAATGAAGAATTCCTATGAATTTGCAATGGCCGCCGCATAAAAAGATGCTGCAAAGACCGCATATGGAGCATGACTTTGATGTTAAACGAAAAGACAAACAACAATCATAGGTTATATTAACCGAGCGTTTAAACACAAATTTCGGCGTTTAAGTTACGCTCTTAAACAACTCTGAAAAATGTTTATGAATAACGCTTTTTTTTATTAAAGCCTGTTTAAAGTTACACAGCCTCTAAAATGTGTTTATGAATAAGGCTGTTTGTGGTTAGGGGGCGCTACAGCATCGTTTCAAGAAGGTAACCAATTCACTAAAATAATTAATTATATGGTGTTGCATTTCCGCTGTGTGCACAACTTCCGTAAAAACGAAAATTTTAACCGTTATGCCTCCAAAAGACATGATGGTCAATCAACGTTTGACATTGATATGAAATTTCTTCCCTGCAACAATGTTTTGATTGCTACTCGCTGTACCCATAGTAGAATAAGCAATAGGGGTATTCACGATCCGGAGCTCTTTGTAGAGTTATTGTGCAAATAAAAAGTGTGTGAGTGAAACTGCAGTAAAAAAAAACAAATAACAAAAAACGTGTGCTCTCAAAATTGTACTCTTTTGCACAAGCGCACTGGCGATACCCTGTAGTTCTTTTGTTGTGCACTTGAGCACTTGAGCTCTTTGTGACTTTTTGACAGAAAATAAATAGGTGTGGTTAAATGTGTACAGTTCTCAGTAACAGCTTTTTTTTAATATATAACGCAAAAGACTAAACATATCCCGCCACATGGTGAATTTCAATAATTTCATAGATATTATTGAACCATCAGCTTATAAAAGTAGAAATGTAACAAACAAGTAATAAAACACCAAAACCTTCGTAGATTTTAAATATAACACAAATATTTTGTGCAAACATGTTGGTTACGAACACAATTCCACATCACTAACTATCAAAGCACTTTAATTTTATTTTTTTGATCATAAAAGTGCCCACAAAAAGTGACATTAATAATTAAAACAGAAAGAGAACGTGATAAGTTTAGTGGCAACAACTTCAATTAAATATTCAATAATGTCGGATTTTAGCTTAATCCTTTCGAATAAATAAAAATTGAATAAGCAAAACACAGATGACTGAACGCAACTTTACCTTCTAGATCTGTGTATGTGGTCGGTTCATAGTTTGTTGTACTTTTTTACTCTAATGCACAAGAGTACAACAAAGATTCGTGAATACCCCTGATAAATAAAAATATAAATCTTTATTCTTCCATGGCTGGACCGTTCACTGTTCGAAAATTAACACATTTTGCCGCTCTACATGATGTTCAACAACTTTTACTCACACTAAGGGTATTCACGGGTTGATGCGAAACGCAACAACAAACACATTGGAAGAAATTGTTCAACTCTTCTTGAATTATGCACTGCTCAAACCTATTGAGAAAACGCACAAGCAGTGATGCTTAACAGGGTAAAACTTTAAAAAGGCTGAGTTTGTACGTTAATTTTAATAATTTTTGTGATTTTTAAATAAGGTGGTCATATATTTCTTTCAGTTGCCATATTAACAGAGTTGCAACACTAAAGTTGCAATATTGATGTTCCCGCGTTAGTGCGTAAAATATCTTGCATTTCGCATGATAGCAATAACAAAACATTTTTAAAGGCAATCAAACATCACCGTGTGACCTCAGCCTTCCACAAAGTTTCATGTATTTCTTTGTGAAATTTTAAGATAAAACTTGACAAGAGAATTGACGAAAGTATCAAGCGTCAAGTCTCCGAATGTAAATTCCTTCTGTGAAAATGTTTTACAACAATTACATCATTTTCCGAACGAAGCACTGAACTGCGATCTCAACTTATAAGGGGCTTTCACATGGACGTACATGTCATCCGACTTGGGCATGTCCGACGACATGTACGATCGTTCGAAAGCAAATGAGACGGTCGAACCGACATGTCGGAAGATAATCTAAAATTTTTGATTTTTCTGCTGGTCGTTCCGACATGTCCGGCGTGTGAAAGCATTTCGGTCAGACTCGCTGCATTTATCATTTCTATAAAGTTTTCATCGAGTAAACATCGGCTTATGCAAAGCGAAAAAGGTTTTTTACTTCGGTTTTTACCGATGTGTTACGCTCGAGAGTCTGCAAAAAATGAAGTCGTCGCACATGTCCGATCGTTTGAAAGCTCAAACAAAAAATTCCCGTTAGTTGGTCGTCGTACAATGTCGGCTGACATGTACGTTCGTCTGAAAGCCCCTATAAATCGGACTATAAACGAGCGTACAAGTTTTACAAAATGGACGAATACTTTGTTTTGGTTTTGCCACATACTATGAGGACATGTTCACGGACTAGTTGGGATAGCACATTTTATTTATTTTGTGTTTGCTACAGCAAGATGCTACAGTACATTAAGATCTCTGTACTTTTCGTTTGTCAAATTTAACGAAAATGAATCAAAATGTTTTTCTGCTGTTTGAACAACAATTTGACAAAAAATTTGACCCTGTGAACACTCGTCAAATTTTTTTGAGCGATTTTCATCTGTTGAAAAAAGATTTGAACGTGAGCATATCGCGCAAACATGAAAATAGCAAAAGTATGTTTTTGGAATAAATTTATTTTGGACATAAAAACATTATTGAACGCATCCAGAATTTGTTTGCTGTTTGTAATTTATTTATAAATGAACTATCAATAAAAAGTGCTCCGTCATGGTAACGTTTTCACTTTTATGCACAAGCCAATAATAAAATTTGACGAAAAATTTAAGAATCTGAACAATTGTGTGGTCAAACTGTTTGACCAACAATTTGATGAAAAATAAGATAAGGTCTCGAACAAAATGATGGCGAAAAACAGCACAAAACAATCGCATGTGTGACACACAGATTCTTTTAATTTGTGCGCTCACTCTTTATAATTGCCCACGTTTTGAAGGATATATTTTGCATTTTCCTTATTCCAGCTTTTGTACTGTTCGATTTTTTTATTCGAAAATTTTTTATTTTCATCCAGCATGTAGAACTGACCGTCGTTTTAGTTTACACATGGTACTACTTGTCATCCAACATGCCATGCCTATCAAACATGTTGGACTATACGAAAGCCGGAAATGAGGCCGGGACTAGTAGCCTTGTTACTCGCATTTTACTCCCATATTTTTATAGTTTCTCTTGCAGATTTTCGCACAATCGAAAAATGCTTCTTTTTGACAATGTATGAATAATCCTGTAATGTATTAAACAAATTTTTATATAGAAGTAATGCCTCTGATCTAAGTTTAGTTTAAGAAAATTTTGCTATGTCATATTTGAAAAACATATTGAAAAATGTTTGAATATGTCAGCACGATTTGTTTAAAGTCTAAGAATTCCGATGTCTTTCTTCAGAGCCCACAGAGATCAATATCAAACGTTTAATATTACTATCTTAACCTAAAATATTTTGAAAATTAAGAAAAAAATTCATTTAGAAATAGACAAAATTCCTTGAGTAATTTAAATTTTTAATTTAATATGGTAACACCTTTCTACACTTTTACGCTTAAACATTCATGAGCATCAACCCAAAAATGTTTATCAGTACTTCGATTAAATAATATACAAATTTATAACAAAATTACCAGTTCAAAAAGTAATTCGGAATTTAGGCTTAGGAATATAAAGATTGTTAGATTTCGATAATAGAATTCTATTAAGAACTATTTTGGAATATTCGTTAAATCTCTTTTATTTTCAGTTTGATCTTTAAATAAAAATATCAAAACTCAACATCCAACAACATTCAATTAAAATGAATGTGTAAAATAAATGAAAATAACACACTGGTCAAATTCATTTAAAATTTCGCAAAAAAAAATATTATTAGCTAATTAATTATGTCATGCATATTAAAAAATTTTATTGAAAATAATCAAAACATTAAATCAGGCTTAAAAGCAATCGTAGAGTAGACTGGTGAAGGACTTAAAAGAAGACTTTAATAAAAATAATAAAAGTGAATTTCATAAGTTTACACTTGTTGTCACTACGATCAACTAAGAAAGAAATTTGGCATTCATTATATAAAATGAGCATGAATATGATTTGAATGTATCTGTGTTGAATATAATTAAAACTCATATATGATCCTACACTTATTTCAAAATTTTACCGAACTATGTTTTGTAGAATATTATAGGCTTTAAAAAGGAAAATAAGACATGATTGGTTTTATGTATTGATTATTTTTCTTGCTTTAAACTAGCAGCTATTTTTTTCTATCTGTTTGCTTCGTGTTCTATGAACACGTTTACTTTTTTGTAAAGAACATCAAACGTTTGACGCTAACGGAAAGGAAATGCCGATTGCTATAAATTTTTCGTAAACATTCAAATCAAAATTTTCCATTCACCTGATATCAGAAATGAATTGAAACTTTTATTAGAAGCAATTTTAAAATATTATTTTAAGATCTTCAAATTTAATAGTTAAAAAAAAATAACTTACAAGAATTCTTATTACTTTTCCAGTTATACTTATACCTAGCTTGACGTGTAGCCTACAACTCCAAAATATTTTGGGTCAAATAAATGTATGAAATATCAACTTGTTACCACTGTTTAAAGTAAAGCAACAGATATATAAACTTTAATATTGAAATTGCAGAGATGTTTTTTTTTGACAGAAGTAAAAATATATTTTTAAATATCCTGTTATTATTCTGTTTTGATAAGTTTTTATGAATTGATGAAAATGATTCGAATGTAAAATTAAATTATTTAATTGCAATATTATTGAGTTGATTTTTGAAATTTCAATCATGATAACGAAACTATCAACATGTACAACAACAAGAACAACAACAACAACGACTATTTATAAAGTTACATGAAAATAGTGCCGAAATTTTCAATAGTTAATATATAAAATAGTAAAGATATGAAGAAACACTTTACAAAATTAAATTCGTTAATAACAAAAACGATAACGGAAACATATTGAAAAAAATTGCTCAATTCTGTTAAATGTTTTAAAGTGTTAATCTTTTAATGGTAAACCTAATAGCAAAAAATTTCAAAAACTCTCTTTAAAACGGTTAATTTGTAGTATATTTTGTAAGTTTTCCTTTAAGTTAATGTCTTTACAGTGGAAAATATTAATTTAAAAAAATGCTAGCTACTGTTTTTTATTATCCATTGTTTGAATTTTTTTTATGGTTAATTTATAAAAAAAAAATATGTATTTTCATAAAAAGAATTGTTAATAAATTAAGTCAAAAGAATATTTGTACTTTGTACGATTTACTTACTTTTGCCTTGAGGACCACGTTGGCCACCAATGCCAGGCATCATGTTGTCCCGTGGTGGTGGTGGTGGGCCTCTGGCCCCCGGACCTTGTCCGCGGCCACGCTGACTTATGCCACCACGTTGACTTGGACCACCGGGCACCATTTGATTGTTGTATTGATCTGGTGCCTCAGCTAGGAAATTTGAGGGCACTAAACCACGTACACCGTCCAATTCACCCATATAGAAACCATCTTCATCCATCTCGCCATAGACGAGAATGATTTCACCCGTCTTGAAGCTCAATTCCACCTGCAGTAGGGTTTAAAAGACAAAAATAATTTGGATAGAGCGGAACTATTCACGGATAATTGAAACGTAGATCTTTTTTTTTTCTATTCACATAAAATAAAATGACATTTCTTAAGGTTTCGCTCTTTGGCAGGCATAAATATGTAAATAAAGAGCAACCGCGAAAGAGAACACATTAAATGCGTTAATGTGTTTAGAAAAATCAAAAAGTCACTCATATTCCTCAATATCTAACTAAATCAATTCAGGTACTCACTTCGGCATCCACATTTGGACTTAGCTCCTGCGGATCGTAATCGTACAGTGCGATCATGCGCTTAACCGGCATGTTCGCATAGATATCACCCCAACGATCTCGGCTTATGTTGCGCATACTCTGCTGAGCCCCGGCTTGACCGGGCATTAACTGTCCGGGTCCACCAGGTACACCGGTTTGGGCAGTGCCTGTTCCCATTGGACCCATTGGGCCGGTGCCATCATCGACTTCGGTAACCATGTTATGCGGCACATACCCACGTCTGCCGCGTAGCTCACCCCAGTAGAAGCCGTCCGCATCTTTGTCACCGTACACCTAGAGCATGTAAGAATTTGATTATGTTTTTTTTTTTTCTTCAAATTGATGGGAGAGATTATTTTTATTAATAATAAAGCAACGCAATCAACTATAAACTATATATTTATATATATATATTTATATGTATAGGATACCAGAAACTAGTAAAATTAGTTAAATATTAGTTATACGAAAGAAAAAATATACGAAAACATTGATACAATGTGTATTGATGATGTTGCAGCGTTATTGCAAAGAGACATGCTTGAACTAAGAGCTAGAGCTGGAGCTATATTCGGCCAAGCCGCACCAATTTATTCTGATTACATCCGATTTAAGCTGATTGAGCCTTGATTGGAAAATGCCACCACAAAACAATGAGTTACCGTCTTTAATTATTTCTCCATAAACGCTGTCTGGGCGTTAACTTGGTATCACGCTAATTCTAAGTAGTATCACCAGTTTTCTGCCTCTATGCTTTTATTTTCTTTTTAAATAGTTCTAGTTGGTTATACTTTTATCTTGTTTGTTCTATTTAGAAACAATAACAAACGTTTGCTGCTTTCGGCATGCTTACCTTAATGGTGTCACCTTCTTGGAAAGGCAGTTCTTCATCGCACCCATCGGGATTGGGGCTCATGGTGCTTGGATCGTAGTCGAACATGGCAACAAAATAGCGTGGCTTCTTTTGCTGCATTTGTTGCTGCTGCTGCTGTGCGCCTGGTGGTAGCTGACCCTGCATGTGCTGTTGCTGTTGCTGTTGTTGTTGTTGTTGTTGCTGTTGTTGACTCAAAGGTCCCCTTGGCCCCATAGCACCTTGCATTTGACCTTGCATCTGACCTGGCATTTGCCCTTGCATTTGACCTTGCATAGGGCCATGCATTTGACCCTGCATTTGACCCTGCATTTGACCTTGCATTTGACCTTGCATTGGAGCTTGCATTTGACCTTGCATTTGTCCTGGCACCGGTCCACGTTGACCAGGAAAACGCTGCTGTTGAAGACCCATTGGCCCCTGAACCTGTTGTCCATATTGCTGTTGTGCACCCATAGCTTGAGGACCCTGTGGTCTTCCTGAAATCACATTTCGCTGCGTTGCCGTCGGTTGGTAACCCTTTTTTGCATATAGCAGGATAGATTGCGCAATTTTTTTGTTAAAATTTTCGATTTATCAAGCAGTTTGTTTTTGTTTTTTTGCAAATATTCTTTTAAATTGTATTCAAATCAAAAGTACAAGAATAAAAATTATAAAAAATTAACAGAAGCTTTTATGACGCCATCTCATAGGGAGATTTTAATGAATTTGTAAAGAGTAGGTTAAGTATAACGTTCACATAACAAGCTAAAAAACAAAATAAAAAGCTCACAAAAAGAAATGTGGTTAGGTAAGACTAGGCGAGTTTAGTTTAGGCGAAGCTTAATTTAGTAAAAGTTTCGATTAAATATAAAGCTGAGCCGTGTATACCATATGTTTCATTTCAAATGATATTTTTTTAATATCTCCTTGTATTTTTTTTAAAATATAAGCAGATTTGTTATGTTTTGTTATGTTATAGTAAACATGTGCAAATATTCATCAGCAAACCTCAACTAAAACTGGTACGGAAAATATTATATATGTATATATATATTTATTTTCTTCCCAAAAAGGGATTAATTGATACCTATATATTCTAAAGATAAATAACACGAAGTTGAAAATTTATGTGCTCAAATATTCTTGCTTTTTTTTTAAATGATAAAATGTTGCATTAACAATTACTAAATATGCTCAAAAACTTCTTATGTGGTTTGCATCTTATGTATGTATCCTTTGTTGTTTGACGTAACAAAAATTCGAACCACGAACACAATCGAAACTGCTCGTCACACATACATTTAATTACAATAATTTCTGAACGCATTTCAAATACGCTAGCCGAACGTATCAAATTCCAATCAGTTAAAAATAAATGCAACTGTGTAAAGACGATGTGACAACTTTTTAAATTTAACGCAAAGTAAAAAGTAACTGTTTTGCCTAATTATAGTGAAAAAGTGGTAAGCTCAATTTTGCAAATTTATAGATTGTGGTTTTATTCATGTTGAGACTGCAAATAAAACTGCTTAGCCCTCTATTGGCATTATCTCAACCTGCTTTTGGCGTCACTTGGAATTGACCAAGACTGCAAGCTTTTATCAACTTTAAATGAAAGCCCAATTAAAGTTGAAATTAGTTTAATGGTGGTTCAGTTATATTACTTACAAGATGCATTATACATATCTGCAGTCTGTTTAACAAAAATTTTTGGGGCGCCACGATTAGAAAATTCGTTTTGGCAAGAAAACGATTTCCGGGGCACCGCCATTTGTCAATGAACTCTTGTTAAAGTACTTTCAACGAAAATAAGAATGGCCGAAGGAAAAGTCGATTTATCGATTTGTTTTCAAGTTACCGATTTTATAAGATCTAATATTACGTTTCTCTTACGGCATAAATTATTTAATTTGTCATAAATTACTTTACTTCGTTCGAAAGGTACGTTGAGTTCTTCCGTAAAAGGAAACGTGGATATGACTGTTCACCCTGTGCAAACAGTTTGTTCAAACATTAGGTCTGTTTCCGTACTCACTTCAAGCAAAGTTGGAGTTGTAGAGAAATTTGATTATCTGTCAAAATTATGAAATTTGTCAAAAAGTACGGAAATTACCTCAAGTAATTTTTGAGCATAACAGCTGTTTTTTGACAATTGATATTAAATAAAAATCGAATTGGCAAGATGGTTTATTAAAAAAAATTTTTAAATTTAAAGAAGTTGCAAGTGAATTGTTCTCCAGGAACTCTTGGCTTCCATTTGCGATCATTTTGTTTTGTTTTAACTTTTTTTTATTCATTTGCTAATTCCCCTTTTACATGGGTCAAGACTTGAATTAAATTCTTTGCTATTCCCTTTTAAACTTGCCCTCTCTCACGTTGGTGTCCGCGTCTTTCATCAACAAACTCACAGACTTGATTTGAAGTCTTGACCAATGTAAAAGCGGACTAACCAATTTCAACAATTTTTTTTTTCAAACACAGTACTCGTTACGTTTGTCCATATTTATTCTTTTATTTATATTTTGCACAAATTGTATTTTTTTGTTTACACCTTTTGGTGACTCTGTTTTTGTTTTATTTTATTTTTTTTTTTTGTTTTGACAGCTGATTTTGACAATCCATGAACGATCTCGTGAGTAAATAACCTGTTGTCAAACCCATGATACAATAAAAAGGTAGGGTAAGGAACTTTGACAAGACCTACTGCTTATGTCAAAAAGCATTTTACGGATGCCACTTTTCCGTATATTTTTTAAATGTGGGATAAACACATAGAAAAGGAATTATATATAGGGTAAATAAGAAAAATTTGAATCAATGTGTCTATAATGAAAACAACGAATTTTTTAGTTATTTTATAGCTTTATTTTCACTAATTAAATATTGCCCATAATTTTCTTGTTTCTTTTTGTTTTCTTAATTTCTTGTTTAAAAATTTTATTCTAAAGTGCCCCAGCAGTTATTTTGGAGTCAATTGAAAAAGTGAACTAGTTCATTTCTAGCGCAGTAGCTCTGAAAAATTACAAAAGGCGTTCAGTGTAGAACAGTTATGTTTGCTTTTGTTTTCAAAAGTATTGCTGACAAAAATAAAGTCGTTCTGGCTACTTTTTAAAATTTGCTGCGCACAAGAAAAAGTATTAAAAAAAAAAAAATGTTTATAGACAAAATGTGTTCTGGATTGTGGATGGAAAAGATGGTACAAATGATATCTTTAGGACCTTTCCATTGCACAAAAATCTTACACTTTTGATATGTTCACTTTAAAACTAGTTAAAAAAGAACCACTTTCAGGCTACTGCGAAAGCAACCAGTTTAAAAATGTTCCTGATGCAACTAGTTCAAATATAGGGAAAAAGGAGTGTTTCTGGGGACAATTGTCTTTTCCTATGACATCAACCCGCAAAAAGCGTCAGTTCGTTCAATGTTAAAGGGTATTGTAGTGGAACTAGTACTGGTCCTTTTTGAAACTAGTTCAGAACTATTTCAAATTTGGTCCACTTTTCTGCTGGGGCATACTATATCTTATAAAAAACTTTTTTAAGTCTTGTTACGACAATAGAACTGTAGAAGGTAAATCAACATTTTTTAATAGTTCCGCATTTATCAATATTTTGAGCAATGCATTTTATATAAAACGCTTACCTACTGAAACCATGAAACATGGAATTGTCATAGGATTTTTTCTTAAGATATGGTAGCACAGTATTTCATGGTTTTGACATTAGCAGTAGGTCTTGTCAAAGCTCCTTACCCTATCTTCATATTGTATCATGGTCAAACCTACCTGTATAATTGCAAGCAATTGAAAGTAACATTTTGCTTGTTCTTCTTCTATCTCGTGCTGAAAAAAATGTATAAAGAAACGCTTTCGAGTAACTTAAAGTTTCTTGAAGTGAGTACGAAAACAGACCAAATATTATGAGTGTGACAGGCTGCATGACAAAAATATTTTGTCATACCATCTATCGGTGATACCAATTTAGCTATTTTTCGACTAGATTTAGCCATTTCTAAAATTTTTTATGCAGAAATTTAGCCCTTAAAAAAATTTAGCCACTTTGAAGTTTGTTGTAAATAAAAGAAGTATTATTAGAAGGAAAGACTTGTCGGCAAGGGTCATCATTCTTCAAAAAGTATAGCCTCACATTATGTTTGTCTTTACAGAGGGTCGTCCTCTCAACCATTCTTTTCAATTTATTTAAGGTAGTAGTATACTTTATAAAAAAAAAAAATTTTTTTAGATAATTATGATCTAAAATGTCAGGAACACGTATCTGAAATAGTTTTTTGTTAATTTAATATTTTTTATAAGAAAAAAATTTTTTTACCTAAAAAAAAAAAGAAAAAAAAACAAAAAATCTTAAAAATTAAAACAAAAATCAAAACTTTGATAAATATAACAAAAACAAAAATAAAATATTCGTTTTTAGTTTTTAAAAATCCTCGTACCAATGAAAACCAATATTCAAAGTATTGCTTTTTTAATAATTCTTAAAATGATATAAAAATTATTTCTATAAAGTTTCTTTTCTCTTTGAAAAAAATTGAAATTTTTTCCGATCGTAAAACTCTTCGATACCTATTGAAACCTTTGATAGATGCCATTATACATACGTTCTTTACCATATTTTCCCTCTGCACTCAAATTCAATTTTTGCACTACTTAGTTATATGTATATCCGGAATAAGAAGGATACCATTTAACTTGAAGGAAAATAATTAAAAATAATTTGACACAGAAAGCCGCAACAGCAAAAAAAAAGCTAGGAACAAAAATAAAATTACAGTCAAGCCTCAATCAAGCAGTTCTTTTGAGTAATTTAAGTTCTTTCTCACATAGTTGCTATTTAAGATATGCTAACATAGATGGCTAAAAATATTCTAAACTTTAGTTTAAGGCAAGCTTTTGTCTTCTACGAAGCTACACACTAATTTTAAATACTGTTAAGTTTTATATTGTTTAATGTTTATTTAATGCTTTGGTTTGCCTTAAAAACAAACATACAAAGTTTGAATTAAGTTTACTTAATGTTAAAATCAAGCTTAAAATATTTATTTCAAATGTAAGTTAAATGTTTATATGTTCATTGTTAAGACTGTAAACTGTTTAAGCAATAGTTAAACCCTTTGCGATGTAGGAAAAGAATTGGAGGCAACGAATAAAGGACCAAAATATATTGAGAATGTTTCTTGTCGTAAGCTGCGGAAAAGGTTAGACGAGATAAAGCAATAATAAGGAAGGCATCTAGGATTATTGTCAGTTCAAAGGTAGATTTCTAATGTATATATACAGGGTGCGACAATTATGCATGTTATACCAAATTCAAAAATTTTTATATGGTTCAGTTTCCTAATTAATTTAATTTTATTTTCTAGATTAAAATATAAAATTTTATACACTGCTGTGGAGAACTATAGAAGCATCCTTTTTGAACTTGATGAACTCTGCCCATAAATTGCAAAAATTTTGATTGACGGCATTCAAGAGAGCATATATAAAATCCAATTAAGGTGAGCAACACTTAAAATTGGTTGTTTTATGTACTGTTAAAATGACTTTTCTATTTCTTACTGGCGTATAACTATAACCGCACTTCGATATGTTTCAAGTTTTTGGGAGCCGTCGCTCTTGATGCACAAATTTCTCAGCAAGTTAAAGATTTTTTTTAATTTATAACCTAGTTTCTTGCAATGCCACGCGGTTAATATTTAATCGACTTAAAAAAGGCAAAATTTTCGCTTTCTTGCTCGGGAAATATGTCGAGAAATTAAATGGTCTTACCTAGTTCAACTTATTACGGCAAAAATAAGAAAAGTGGAAGAAAACAAAAGCTTTCCTCACTTCAATTCTATGAAGAGCGGAACACAGATAGCAAATTACTGTCAGTCGACTGTCTCAAAATGGACCGTTAATCGGGTCTTGAAAAATTCTACCCACATTGTTCGGCAGAAGTTAAAACCAATGGCTAGATTAAAAATTCTTCATAAACTTGCCCAACTCTTATTCGGAAGATTAAATATGAACACAGACTGTAACAAAGTATAATTCTTGGCCATAAAAAACCTTTTAGAACTGCTTACATTTTTTAATTGCAGACAAGCTCTTCAATGGCGGCCATGGCGCAGTAGGTAGAGTGCGTGACCTATACACCAAAGAACCCTGGTTCAATTTCCGGATATTTGGATGGTCCGGATGGTTTTAATTCATACTGGAGGAATTTGCGTAAAGAACTACGTTACTTTTCAAAGTTCTTTGGTTCTTTGATGGCTTGGGAAGCATTTTGCGCAAATCGATTGCTAGGATTCTTTTTCCAACCACTCGCATCAACTCGAAAGAATACACAACATTACTGAGAACAAATCTGCTTCTATATTAACAGCAACGTTCTATGAAAAATTTAGTTATTCAGCAGGATAATGCCTCAGTGCATAAAAGTAATGTGACTTGACTCTCGTGACTGGAAATAAATAATGTTGAGATTTTGCAATGGTCAGGCTGTTCCCCGAACCAAAACCCAATTGAAAATGTCTGAAGACATTGCATAAGCAAAGTGTATGCAGAAAATAAGCAGTATAACTAAATTTTGTGCCGTGATTGACGCATGGGAGTCAATTGATCAAAGTGTTCGAGTTAACCTTGTACAGAGTATGCCCAATAAGATATTTGAACTAATTCAGAAGAACGGTGGCCGCACTCATTATTAATTTAAAAAAAAAATAATATAACTAAACACAAAAGTGAAAAAAATTCCTTAAGTAACGTTAAATACGAGGGGTACTATTTATATTTCGGGAATAGCAAATAATAACAAAAATATGTAAATGAAAATCGCTTCATTGTTTTTCAAAATATTCCCCTTGATGATCAATATACTTTTGCATTCGTTCAAACCATTTGTCATAGCAGTTTTTCCATTTCTCTTAAGACACCTCCAAAACAGGGTTTTTGAACGCTTCAACTGCTTCTGCGGCGCTCGTAAATCGTTGACCACGCAGTTTACTTTTGATATTCGGGAACAAGAAGAAGTCATTGGGTGCCAAATCAGGACTGTATGGAGGATGAGTCATCAATTTGACGTTTTGACTGCTCAAAAATGCACATGCTTGACGAGATGTGCGAGAGCTCGCATTGTCATGATGAAGAATGATTCGTCTTTGGCTTCCGGCAAACAAATGGTCGTGTACCATTCAGAATTGACCCACCTACGTTGCTCAAGCGGAACAGTGGCCACATGACCCATTCGGTGAAAGAAACAGGCGACCATTTGCTTCGCAGTGCTTCGTGTGCAAACACTTTTTGTTGGATTTGCCTCGTCTTGGAATACCCACACGGTCAATTGCTGTTTTGTTTCCGGCTCATACGCATATATTCATGATTCGTCACCTGTCACGACTTTATACACATTGTTTGAAACACTACGATTGAACTTTTTAATCATTTCCTTACACCAATCGACGCTAGACTTTTTTTGAACGATCGATAAATTATGGGGCTCCAACGAGAGCAAATTTTTTTTAAAGATAAGTGTTCATGCAAAATCGAATGCATTGGAGTGGAACTAATGTGCAAGGATGCCTTTATTTCACGATATGTCACATGACGATCTTGCATTATTAGTTCACGTACTGCATCGATGTTTTATGGTACAACAACCGATTTTGGACGACCTTCACAGAATTCGTCGGCGACCGAACTACCACCACGATTGAATCAGCGATATACTGTGGTGTTTGATGGTGATTTATCTTCATACAAAGAGCTGAGTTCATCGACACATTTTTGTTGATATAATCCACGTCGAAAGTTGTGAAAAATAATCCAACGAAAACCTTCTCTTGAAATTTTCATTTTTTTAACAAATTGATTTTCTTAACTCACTGTAAACAATACAAATAGCACTTGTACATCTAAACGTTGTGAGTACATTTATGCTAACAAATGTCAAACTTTATTATGGTGATGCCAGATTTTAGCTATTGACATTAGTGTTGTCAGTTCCCGAAATATGAATAGTACCCGTATTTAAGTACGGCTATAGTTGTGCACCGCCCGAAAAATAAATTTAACGTATAATTTCGCACAAAGTTTTGCTGAAAGACCCCAAATTTGCAGATTGATCAAAATATTAGAAGAGTTAACTAAAGCAAATGTAAGTTCAAGATTCTTCTTTTTTGTCGCACCCTGCATAAAATTTAAGCCGTACATCGCAAAAGGTTGACAGATTTTTTTTTATATAAATTTGTTACATATTTTTTAAGATACTAATTTTGCATTAAGTCTATGCTAAACTTTATAAACCATGTACTAAGTGTTTATTATCTAAAGGCAATAGAACTGAATTAACTTGGATTAAGTAAGTAATTGAGTAAGTAATAAAGTATGTATGTGTAAATGTGTTGTTGAAGCACTTACATTGACGTTTTGATTCACATGAGTCTGGGTCTGTGGTTTTGAGAATAGGCCACCAAGCAGGCCACCTAATAAACCGTGGCTTCCGTCGGGCTGCATAGTTAAAGTTTATTTGTTTTGTTGTATAAAATATGTGTGTTGGGAATAATTGAATATTTATACGTTTCATTGTTTATGTTTTTGTTTAAATTTAACTATTACTATTTAATATATGTTTACTTAAATGGTTTGGTGTTAAAATATTAAAGAAATAAGTGGTTAAGTTTGGAACAAAGTAACTTCTGCTAAAAGAAACGGTTTGAACTGAGTTTTCTTAACCATGCTAAAATAGCAAAACTTGGAACTAGCAACAAAATCATTCTTTTGCGGGTTCTCATCGTTTTGTTAACCTTAACAAACATATTAAAATTTTAATCAATAGTGAAAATAATAACGCGTTCTCTCGATGCAAGTATTATTTTTAAATAGTATCTTCACAAACTCACAGAAATATTGCACAGTTCTTGCATGTGTATGTGTGTTTATAATATTTTTTAAAATGTTTCAATAAAGACTATTTTTCATAAAAGTTGCAAAAGAGTAGAAGAGTTAGACTTAAGTAGTTAAAAGTTAAAAACTAGAAGACAGCGTGTTAAAGAATTTAAGAGAAAAATGAAGGAGCTCCTCAAACAAATAATTTCTTAATAATAAATAACTGTGAACAATTTTTGATTCTAAAGAAAAATTCAAGTTCCTAACTTATTTCAAACAAAACAAAAAGTCAATTCAGAATTATTTTCAATTAAGTGTGTGTCTACTTTTACAATTCTGAATTTGATCTTGCATTTTTCTTTATGATCAGTTGATTTGCAAATTATAATTAGAAAATATAGAAATGTAAAATTTGCAAACAGAATTTAATATAAAATCAAATTCAATTTGATTGCATGTGTATTTTTATGCATTTTTTATGGTTAATGAAAGTTGAAAAAGTACTTTTAAATATTGCAAAGTGTGTAGAAAATATGAAAGTGTTTCTTTTAAATGCAAAAAAGCAATCAATACAAAACATGTTATGGAAATTTTTTTAAATGGTGTATGCAGGCATATAGGTATGTATTAATGTTATTTGTGATGTTAATATTAGTTTATGCAAGTAATTCTGTATTTCTGTCTATATTTATATGGTATACGTAAAGATATATTTTTAATGTATATGCTTGAGTTTGAGTGAACCTTATTTTGTTCAAAATAACTTGTATATATATACACGTGTCTTTATATTACATGACGTTTTGTGTCATTATGAATTAAAGTGTTTGAATTAAGTTTTTTGAATGCATTTATTTATTTGTTTGTTTGTATTTTGTATGCTAACATGGGTTTTTTGGTAGTGTTAGTAAAATATCATACTGAAAACCAATCGATTTAAATAAAATGTTCTCTTTTATGTATATACAATATTACAGTTTGTTATCATCAGAAACTAACCTGTTGACCTGGTTGTTGACCCGGCTGCATACCTTGCTGCATGCCTTGCTGCTGCTGCTGCTGCTGCTGCTGCTGCTGTTGCTGGCCCTGTTGCATTTGATTTGGATCATACTGATTTGGATCTTGGCCCATCATGTGCGCCTGTTGTTGTTGTGCACCCATACCCATTTGGTTGGGACCCATACCGTGTGGTCCCTGCGGTAATTGTGAACCCATACCCATCTGATTTGGTCCCCGTCTAACGGCAGCATTACGAACAACGTCTACATAAAATAATAAATAAAATTCACATCGATATCTGCACGTTTATTTATGAGTGCTCATACTTGGAATCAATATTGGTGCACTGTCGGCCGATTGTGCATCTCTTGATTTTGTTCGAATGGTAACGGCCCTTGGATTAAACACGCCCAGCTTGCCGATATCAATGAGCGCATGATCGCCGGTCGGTGAATTAATATCCGTCACTTTTTTACCATCAGCGAACACGGCATAGCCAGTAACGGGCCCGGAAGAAGTGGGCCTATTCACCGGCTGCCATGTCACTAAAATGGTTCCATCTTGAGGACCAGCCTCAAGTTGGATATCCTGCAATAGACATAAGATAAAAAAAATAGCATTAAGCATGTGTTTGAGTAAAATATGTGTTTTTTAATTAATACAGATATGTTTTTATGATTTTACATTTCCCAAAAAATAAAGATAAGAAATAAAGCCACATTAAAACATAAAAAAATTTTAATCTATTTTTTATTTTTTTTTTTTAAATTCTTGTATGGCCATTACCCGTAACTTTTGCTTACCTGTGGCGGATCCGGCAACCCCTTGGTGAGCGTGCGAAAATCAGCATAGGCACCAGGTGCCTCTTCCTGTGGGCGTCCTGGCGTCTGATGGCCACCTGGTGCGCGCAAGTGCTTAGCGCGTACGGTGACGCGATATTGTGTGCTGGGAGCCAAACCTGTGATGGTGTGCCGATAAACACCTGGCTTGACAGTGCGAACCTCTACATTATTGACGCAAACTACATGCTGGTGATTGGAATTTGCAGGCAGCCAAGAGATGACGGCAGATGAACACGTTATGTGCGAAGCGCGTACTGCAGATGGACCTAGATGAGCAGTGTCACGACCAATGATCATGGTGCAAGCGGCATCACGTGATGTCTGACGATTTTGGGTCACGCTGCGTACGCTTATTCTATGAGGCTGTTGAGAAGAAGGTGACGTGTGGGAGACATTTTATTTTGGGAACCAGATAAACGCATATTTTTGTGTCTGTGTAAAATTGCAAATAACTCACTCTGTTTGAATCAACACCTTCTATGAGTGCTCGAGTGCGCTCATTAGCTTTAACAGTAACCTTGAGGACACCATCCACGTACACATGATAGCTATCGATAAGATTATAGCCAACAGGTTCCGGAGGAGACCAGCCTATAAGCACACTCTTATTCAACTGTCTCTCGAGGGTCAGATGCTTTGGAGCTGGAACTGTTAAAAAAATTTTAAGTATTTCACGGGGCAACAATACATTCTTGTTTTCTCAAGGAAGTACATTTCAAGGAAATTACAAGGTTGTATAACATAATCTAGCTCAACATAAATTAGCCTGAGATTCGGTTATAATTGAACTCATCATGCTTACATTTTATCAATATTCAGTTAATGAAAACATTAAAGAAAAGTTAAAATAGACATATCTTCATAATAAAATTCGTTAAGATTTAAAAAAAAATTGTTTTATGCTCACCATTATCGCTTATGTCATCCTGATCGTGCTCCAAATCAGTGTGTGTTTCACTCAATCTAGCCAAATCCTCGTGCGTATGTGTAAGCAGCGGATTGTGCGGTGGCAGCGATGGCAAGGATGTGGTGTCGCATTGCATAGAACCATCCTCAGCATCACGCAGTGTAGATAGGACTGCCTGATGGAACTCCAATAAGTCATCGCCTAAGAACATACATAATTTTAGTTTCACAAGCAATAGGAACAGCCACTAAATGGCGTTAACAACTAGATATGAGTACCTACCTACTAAACGCTGCACGAAAGAAGCTGGCACTAAACCACGTCGTCCATCTAGTAACTCTGCATCTAGATAGCCACCCTGTGGCTCACCACTTGTCCAAACAAGCAAATAATCGCCAGCGCAAAGTGAAAGTTCGCCCTCTGCTTCCCTGGAAATACAAAATAATAGGCCGTTACCAAAAGTTATAAAACCAAACTTTAACTGAGTAGACGCAGCATGCAACTCACTCTGGTGGATCGTATGGAAAACGCGCGATGAACACACAGCAGCGTCCTTTACCCGGTATATCCAGCATATCCACCTGTGGCTCACTAGCTCCATTGAGCGTATGCCCGCGTGCTAAATTCAATACAGTTAATGGTTGAGTATGCCAGTAGGCGTGACTCAAACACTTACTCTCCAAGTCAAGCGCACCTAACGCTAAGCCACGCTGTGTGTGCATCATCGATGCACTCATGCTATCCGCAAACTCATCCAGACCCCAGTTGCTCGGCGGTATCGGTGAACATGGTGAGCTACGATTGCCATAACGCGTCATTGGAATATCAATTTCATCCAACATCTTCATTTTGGACACATTGCGAAGTGCGGCTGCAGTGAAAGGATATGAACCGCCAGAACTGCCAACATCAATAAATGGCGGGGGATACGAATTTGGCAGACCCGTTGAAGACATGCCACCAATACCGCTGCCCAAGCCATAAAGCGAGGATGTGCCGGTGACTCCAGATAAGCCAGTCATACCGGCCATACCGCCTGACAAACCACCAGCTAGCAATGAACTAGTATCAAGTACATTTCCCATACCGCCATGTGTCAGCGATGAACCACCAATGGGTGGCATGCCCGATCCGGCGCCCGTACCACTTAGACCGAGTGCCGAATAGCTGGTAGCGCTAGTTGGCAGATTATGCGAGTTCAGTGACAGGATTGGCATAGTTGTGCTCTGCAAATTGTAGAGTTGTATTGTTCCTCGCTTTTTTTTAATTTTGGTTTGTTATTTAGGTACAAATTTTTTTAATAATATATTCATTATTGTTGTTTTTGTTGTGGTTGTGGTAGTAGTAGTAGAAGTAGTAAAGACATTACATTTAGAGATATACACAGACAGTTTACATACATACACATAGAGAAAGTTTTACGTATGTTTGGCATATAGTTTGTAATCATAGTATTTTATTCGTTATGGAACAATGGAAGACAAGAAGTAGAAGAACAGCACAAAAATAGAGGAAAGAAAGAAACCAGATATTGATAAGAATTACCGCTTTTACCTTTTGTATAGTATTCAACTTTATATAAAAATACATGTCATATTTGTTTGATTCAAGTGTTGAAAACTAAAAGAATTCTCTTGAGAATGAATGCAACATAAAATCATTCGAATTAAGTTGAACATTGTTTGAATGTAAATGATTTCTCTTCTAAACGAAATAATGTTCTTGCTAAGAATATATTGTTTGAATGTTTCTTTAATAACAAGGAAAAACTTAGCGCTTTATTAACATAATTTCAAAAAAGCATTAATTAAAGTTAGTTAAAATTTTTTTAACATCAATTCAAGCCTATAAAATTTGTCAAGAAAAGCATAACAAACTCAAGTCATACCAAACGGAAATTCTAAATATTAGAGGAACTAATATTTCACATGAGAAGACAGCAGTAGCTCAAAATTTATATTATTTTTGTTTATCTAGATCTGAAAAAAATATACGAATGTCACATACTAGTACTTTAATCCCGGTCTAGGCAAGTTAAACCAACCAATTTATCGACCAAATTTTCTAAAACACTTTATTTCTCAACATTTAAAAGACCAGGCAAAATAATTTTTTAGTTTTTGGCGTATTTTTTTAAGAAGGCCCGTTATGCTTGTAAAAATGGAAGAAGGCAGAAATATAGTGGGTCAATTTTTTTTCAAATACTTGGATAAAGCTAGCAGCAGGGAAGAAAGTTCAGTTTTAACTCTGAAAATATGCATAAATTTCGATGTACTTTTGGATGAAGAACAAAATTTTTACTGAAACTTACAAAATCGTTGATAAGGGGTGATCGATAGAGTGAGTCGCAAAAAAAATTTGTAATTTAATTGTCCGATCAGATCACTTAATGCAATACACCGTTGGAAAGGTATTTATGAGTTCTACGATAGTACCATAGGTGCCATCCTCTTACAATATCAACTTCGTTTAGTGGTTTCAGTTATCCAAACACCCACCACCATAAATGAAAATTATTTACACAAAAATAAAGGCCTTAAAAAACTAATGAAGTTTAGTCTTGGAAGCATTTAGATTAGTTAATAAACAAAAAAGTTACAGTCTATCAAAATTTGAGACAAAAGTTTATATCTATATTTTCTAATGTATAGTAGTATTAAAAATTAAAAATTTTTAGTTTATTTAATTAATTAAAAACAAAAACTCTTAAAATGTTTTAAATTCTGTCTTACGAACATATCCTTATTATTTTTTGAAATAAAACAAAACAAAAATTGTAAAACAAAAGAATATGCACTTTGTCAAAAAAGACTTTTATTGATTAAATTGTGCCCAAAGATAAAAAAATCGTTACGGCAAAGGCACAAAGATTATTAGATTTCCATGAAAAATTTAGTAACAACCAAAGACTTAATACTATGTTCACACACAGGCCGAAAAGACGCTTTTCAGCTGAAAAACTTCTTTTCAAAAAAAGGTGTTCACACTTGAAAAGCAGCTTTTCATTTCATTGTTCTCAGAAAATAAGATGTTCCTATTGGCTACATGTATACACATAAAAAAAACAGAGAGACGAAATGTCAAACATCAGTGATAACCTCAATTTTAGTAATAGATTTTGACTATACTCACAAAAACAGACTTCAAAGCAGGGTTGTTTTCTAGCTTTTTAGAGTTTTTCGCTGAAAAGCACACAAAAAGACGCTTTTCCTTTGACAGTTTTTCTATGGCGAAAAACTTAATATCATGTAGCTTTTCAGCTGAAAAGCCATTATTGTACGAAAAGTCGCTTTTCGGCCTAAGTGTGAACATGGTATAAGGGGAGAAATACATGTAGAATCTACTGTAAAATGTACTGCCAGGAAACAGCAACAACTGGAAGATAATCAGCTTTTCGAGGAAGCTGAAGGGCTATTGTATGCGCCTGGAATTGCTGATTGATCGGTAAGTCGCAAAAATTAATAGATTTATTGTCCGTAAGCTTTAAACGAGATTTTCTCGAAACTACGTTTTCAAAAACGGCTGCCACTGCAGCTCAAAAAGTAATTAGCCGATCCGGCTGAAATTTCCAAGGGTTTACCTATAGAATAATTCTAAAGCATTACACATTTTGGATAAATAAACAATTTTAAGGGGGCAATAACTGTCGAAAAAATAGGCGAAAATACGAATATTTTATTAAAAAGTGTACCAAATTTTTTATTTCGTACTTTTTCTCAATTTTATAAGGTTACTCTATGCCTAAACTCATAAGGAATCGAAATATTTTCTGTTTTTTTATTTCAGACCAATATAAAAGATTGGGCGATGGCAGCCGTTTTACGAATTCGGCAAAACGGCCTTCGTGGAGGGACTGTACCGCCGCCATTTTGTATTAAAAAAAATTGTTTTTATTACCAGACACATGTCATTAAATTATGTCAAGATGTAAAATGATTTAATTATTTTATCACCCTCAAAAAATTCACGAAAAATTACTGAGTTTCGAGCATTTACATGTATTTCTCCCATTAAGCTCTTGTGGCAAAGACTGAAAATTAAAAACTTGATTTACTTATAACTATATTTCTATGTCCACCTTTTCTTTCTTTTACCCACCCTTTCCTTCCCATTCCTCCTTCCTGAAAATTTTTTGAGGTTAAAGCCAATTAAGTGGACTCCTCTTTTTAATTAGTTTTGAACCAAATTTTTAAGACTTTACATCCATTCAGTAAAGTCTGATTAGGGTAAAAAGGGATGGTTAATAATTTAAAAAAAAAGGTTAAATAACCAGAACAAACTGTAAGATTGCACCTAATTTATTTGACAGCTCAAGTGGGTTCACAGAAATTATAGGCTATTTGCTCCATTGTACCATTATTGAACCCATATCTGATTTAAACAGGTTTATATAAAAACCACAACAGTTAACAAGAAATTAATCCTGTAAGACGCGCAAAAGCTGATTTTGAATCGCAAATATCTCAAAATAATCCATATTAATCTGATCTCATTAATCTGAGCTCATTAGTTTTATAGAAACTACTGTAACATAATAGAACAATAATCAATTAAAGTTATTATTTGGTGACTTAACATTTTTAAAAAATCTTAAAGACTTATCTTAAATCTTAAAGACGATAGAATAAATATTTAGAGTAAGTAATAATAAGTGTACACTCAACATGCAAAGCATCTTGAACTTTTTATGCAACAAAATTTCAAACTAATTATATTGACTTTAAATCATCCATAGAACAACTAAAAAAAAAAAATAAAAAATGTAGAAACAAATAGATTTTCTGAATAATAATTAAGAAGGCATAAAACGATTGACCAAGCTTTTTTTAAAAATAAAACCAATGAGGTATTCACATTCTATTGTACTTTTAAACTAAGTGCTTGACTCAAATTGTGCATTTCAATAGGTCTGTTTCCGTACTCACTTCAAATAAAATTTGAGTAAATTTTGAGTGATAGAGAGTAATTTGAATATATGTTAAAATCATAGTTGAATAAATAAGGTTGTCTCGTAGCTGATCGTACTCTCTTCTCAGTACCCATAATTGTCAAAATCAATGAAAAGCAACAACAACAACTTCAACGGCTTTTCATGTTATTAATTTTCGTTTTCAGATTTTGTATGAGTTGTCAACTTCGATTTGACATTTATGGGAACTCGCTCTCACCCATGCGACAACCTTATTTATTCTACCATGGTTAAAATGAGGAAATTTTTCAAAAAGTACGTAAACTTCAAATAAGTTTCAAGCTGTTTTGAAATTATATAAAAATCGAATGGTTTAATTAAATTTTATATTTATATTTTAAAGATCAACATTCTTCCATTTGCATTCATTTTGCTTATTTTAATTTTATTTTTCTTAAATTGCTAACCAATTGCATCAATTTTTTTTTACAACATAATACAACAATTTAATTTTGTCACTTACTGTTTGAAGCTCGAGATTCTTGCTCGAAGAAGTTTTTCAAGTAAAGTTCGAGTCACTCTCTAACATTTTGCTTGTATGAAAAGTTGTTTTTTTTTTCAATAAAGCTTTAAAGCCTAAATGGTCAGCCTAAAAATGTTCAAAAAAAATTTCCAAAAAATTTAAGAAAACAAATTCCCAAAATTAATTCTAAAATGTTCCCAAATGAGGGCTAAAATTACTTTTTCAGAAATTTTAAATGACTTTAAATGTATGGCTGTCGGAGCAAAATTTGTAGATTTAATTATTTATTTTTGTTTCGAGGGAAGGGACATTTTTTATGAAAATTTTAATATATTTAAAAAAAATGAAATCTTAAATGCTCGTTCTTATAAAATAAATTCAACAAATTTTCCACGAAATTTTCGAAAGTAATTTCCCCAAAATACCCTAAAATTTAGTCTTATATGTGGACTTCAGTTAATGTGCAAAATATTTAAGATGACAAAACGAAAGGTTTTCGAAGCAAAGTTTTGAGGTTTTTTTTCGGTTTTTGTGGGCGAAAATAAAATTTTCGAGAAAAAATTATAAATTAAATAATAATTTGAGTAAAAAAAAAAAATTTAATATACCACGTTTTTAAAACGTACTAAAAAGTATAAAATAATTTCTGCTAGAGTGGGGCTTTTAGTTCTTATAAAAACGTGGAGCGCAAAAACAAATTTTTTTTACTTAAATTATTATTTTCTGTTTTTTAGTTGTCTGTAAAATTTTACGATAGATTTTGTAGGTTTTATGTTTTTATCATAACCGAAATGGTTCCATTAATATGAAAAAAAACTGAAGAAATTCATTGGCATTGTCGAGGCTCGAACTCTCAACCTTGCGATTATAAAGCAATCGCCGTGCATTCTGAGCTACAGAATCCTTTAAAAGATATCATCTAAATAGTAATAAATCAAACAAACTTCTTTTTAAAAATTTTTTCCACCTTCTGTGGTGAATTTTTGAAAATTTGAATTTTTTTTCATAAAATAACAAAAAATTCGTTAACATTTTCGAGGCATTGTTTATAAAACGACTGCTTTACGCTCTGAGCTATAGAACTCATACGAAATAGTTTCTAAATGAGGTAATAAATTCGATTCAGTTGTGAATTTTTGAAGTTTTAAAAAACGTTTTAAAAATAAAAAAAAAAATCATTCACATTGTTGAGGCTCGAACACACTACATAGCATATAATAAAGCGATCCCCTCACGCTCTAATCTACAGAACTTACACAAAAATGTTTTCTAAATGAGGTAATAAATTCACTTCAGTTGTGAATTTTTGAAATTTAAAAATGTCAATGAGCTTTTCAGTTTTTTTTTGATGTTTAATATGTATGTATTTATGTATCAAATAATTTCGTATTTTAGCCAAACAAATAAACTTACAGACAAAAAAATTAGATAATATTGTGTTGTCATCCAGCTCTGAGCTACATTTTAAGTTTCAAAACTCTAGCTCAGCGGGAAGTTGGTTAAAAATGGATTCTAAGATTTGTACAGGACAGACAAATGAAGTGAAGCTTCAACGTTTTAAAATATAATGTATGCCAAAAAATATCTTGAAAATTATTGAAAAAAGTTTTCCTAAAAAATATCCGAAAAAAAATGTAAAAAAATTCCCAAAACTTTTTCCAAAACACTTCCCAAGAAATTTACCAAAAAAGTATCCAAAATGAAACCCTTGATCTAAATGCAAATGTCTCAGAAATCTTAAGTAGTTTTAAATGAAGAAATTCGAAGCAAAATTTTGAGAAAATTTTCTTATTTCAGTCTTTTTGGGCGAAAATTACATTTCGAGAGGGAAGGGGGGAATTGGTAATGGAATTTTTAATATACAGGGTTATCCATTTTGGGTTTCGAAAAGTGCAGCCTTGGAATTTGGCAACTGTCAAATGTTCATGTCATCCAAACTGCTTTTTTATGTAGTCAAAGGCCATTTTTGCCATTTCACAATATGGAACGTTTTACCACCACGCGTTAAAATTGTTAAATTTTTCTAAAAAAAATTCTGCTTATCTAAGCAAATTTTCTTTGGCGATGAGGTGGATAAGTGAATAAGCAAAATTGCCATATATGGGGCTCTGAAAATATCCAAGCGATTGTGGAGAAGCCTTTGCATCCACAAAAAGTGACTTTCTAGTGTGCATTATGGGCTGATGGTATCATTGGTCCTTATTTTTTTTTTTTTTTAAATATACCAGAAATCAATGTTGCCATCTGCTGATTCAATGTTTAAAAGCAGAAAAATTTGGAGTGAGATGCAATAGGAGCTTGCTCTAAAAGTAAGTTTAAAGTATGTCTCGTAGATATGAAGCTATTATCGTTAATATGGGTGTTTATACATTTTTCGAAATAAATTGCGTACTAGCCAATTAAACATGCAACAAAGAACGTTTCATTTCAAAAAATGAAGTAAAGGATTTAGAAGTTATGCCGACCACGTTCTTACTAGACAGACTTTACATAAGAACAATTATGCAGGGATTAATACACAATTAATATTTTGGTTTCTTAAAAAAAACATCATGATCAATCGTTTAATCGTTATGAGTATTCACTGACTAAATACAAATCCAATACAAAATATACCAAACTGGAGAATGCTTTTCTAATCAGCTCAAATATCAAAAGTGTATTTATATAATGAATAAAAACCAAGGAAAATGAAACGGAATGAAACAAAAAGTATTTTGAATAATAACACATAAAGGTCTTTTTATTATATACAGTCCTTTATAGAGATCAATATAACAACGAAAGCATTCGAAATAATAGTTCAAGCATTTGAAAAATACATCTCGACATGAAATGATAACTTGCGGTGAAAGATGATAAACTATGATGTCTGTGATGAGTACTCATGGTATTATTTTCAATAATGAAACTATACACATCTACAACGAACTTACAATCTTCAATTTATATCATAAAATTATAATGTGTGGTAGTGTGGAGTGTTTGTGACACTTTTTCGAAAACCAATCTAAGTTCGTTATAGTTATACAACACAGGCGGTTCTCAAATTTTACAAGCGCATGATTTTCACAAGCCAACTTTTTTTATTTCAATTTTGTTCGTGTTCATTATTAAAAATAGTTTACCTGACTTAATGCTGATGGCATTGACTTCATCGTATGAATATTTACCGGCAATTGTGGAATGCCAGAGATTCCACTTGATCCCCCCAGCAGCTTTTCAACCGATGATGGACCTGCGCCGTAAGAGTGCGTATTCATCGATTGTATACCATGGCTACTGAGACTCGATGATATGCCGCCCATGGAATTTGGTATTAGGTTCGATATGGATGTGAGTCCAGGGCCAGAGGTGCCACCGCTGCCAACATTAGCACCATTTGTAAGGTTCGAGGACATGGATTGATGTGATAGTCCATAGTTGGTGTGAGCAGAAGTTGTGCCGCTTGATGTGCCACCTAGTACTAAAAATTTGTTTTCTCATTAGTACACATCTATCGCAGTGTTTTACAGAAAAACCAAGTATTTTACTAACCTGCTCGTTTGTAACGATTCAGTTCCTCCTCGAGATCTGCAAAATTTAAGTCATTTAAATTAATAGAAAAATGTTGGCGAACGAGTTATTGCTATTTACCATTTTTTGATATGGTTTTAAATTCGCTATTTCCAGTGGTATGCATTGAACTGCTGTGCATTGCTGAAACTCCAGTACTAGATATTCTTGGATGCTCCAACTCGGCCAAAACGCGATTATCCTGTTGCCATTTTGTTATAACAAAAAAATTAAACATTTTAATTAAAAATTTCATTGAATTAGTTGAAAAATTTATATATGCTGTGAGAATGAGACGAAATAGAAGAAAATTTCTCTTAGCAACCACATAAAGAAAGAAAAAATAAGTAAAGAATAATACTATGATTCTACATAGCTAACATTTTATAAAAAGTCAAGCATCAAAACATCGCTGAGAAGAGTTGCGAACCGAAATTTAAGCGGAATGTTATAAATACAATAACTTAATTAAGATTTCTTTGAACTAGTTATACATTTGTATGTTTCGGCATTTTATGTGCAAACCGACCAATTCTCTTCATTGATACGGCTTTTACGGATAATAAATCACAAAAAAATGTTTTGACTACCAGAAATAACATTTCATTTGGGGTCATATACCGCTCAGTTCCTTTAACCCTTTGACAACCGCTCCTGAACCGCTGGAAAATTCGTTAATCCGACAACGGATTCGTGTTAAGCGACTCCAAATTACTAAACAAAAGTGTCGCAAAAAACAATTTTTTTTACCTGAAAGTGTGAAAAATCATGGGACCTATATGTCCCAATAGTCGTCAACGGTAAAAATGTATACCACTATTTTTTCTCGTTGACAGTATGCGAACGAAAAGTTTGAGGTTGAATTTTGATATACTTCATGAGAACTCGTTGTTTTTAATCTGTTTAAAAGGTTTACAAATGCAAGTTTAAAAAATAACCTTTGCAATGATGGTACTTTGACCTCTATATGACTATTGGTTTAAGAGATATTTCCAAAATATTTAAAAAGATTTTTAAAAAACCCCAAAAATTCTATCATATTATCTGGCCTTCTATATTGCTACGACGTAATGTTTGATATCCAATGAAGGGTTGAAAAATAACCTTTCCAATTACTGTACTTTGTTCCAGTGGTACTTTGACTTCTTTATGACTATTCAAAATATCACAAAATAGGTTAAATTTTCCAAAAAATTGGATCTTTTATTGGATGCAAAATAAAACTCCGTAACATAAAAATTTTTGGGATTTTTGAACGAATTTTTGACCTATTTTGGAAATATCTTTTGGACTAATAGTCGTAGAGTGGCCAAAGTACCACCATTAGAAAGAAAATTACAGTTTTGATTTTGTGTTTTTATATCAGTATTACTACGAACACGATCGCAAATCAAAGACCAAATTCTTCTTGCGTCTTTTCTGCGATAGTTTTGATTTGAGTGTGCACAATCAGTGGCGGATCTAGGATTCACTAGAAGGGGGAAGGACTGAGCTAACAGTTTTATAGTACAAGGGGGAGGGTGAAACGGATTTTAGCGCTTTTTCCAATTTTTTTTCCCACACAAAATTCTTCAAGGGGATGGTGGCTAAAACCTTATCAACCCGTATATAAATCCGCCGCTGTGCACTGTGGTTGCAACAAAATTTGTACTTCGAATAATGATTCATTTTCTAAAGCTGCATTGTAAGTCCGCGGGCAACTGGCTACTCAAATGATCAATACGGTCACCAACCGCTGTTGTGATGTTGTAAGACAGGTACCAAAGAGATTTAAACTTGCGGATATCACTTCCCTGTCCGATAATTCTGCAAAAGTGAAACGGGACGTAAGGATGTATTTTCTGATCAAAACAACACAAAGGCCATCGAATAATTACTATTTGTGCATTTTGCAATAAACTATTTTGCTTCGCCAATGATCGAAATAACTTCAAATTTCATCATAAGAAAATGAAAATTCAAGGCATTGATCAAAAATGCAAACAAATTTATTTTTATTTCAAATAAATGAACTTTACAACAAAATTAAATATGTCTTCGATTTTTACCGTTGACGACCATTGGGACATATAGGTCCCGTCAGATTTGGTGGTCGCGTGGATAGCCCGAGTGGATTATCTTTTTTGCTATTTTATGTTAAAAATTTGAAGATTGCCCGCAACTTCCCCAAAAATTTTTTACCTATCGCTCCTCCTACCCCCAAAATATTGCAGCAAGAAGAAGGGAGAGAAAAAGTAAAGATTTTTCGACTTTGGGGTGGTCTGGTAGGCAAAGGGATGAATTTACCCTTGAAAATTAAGTACTTTCTTGAAGCCACATTCATTCTCTGTTGAATGATAGCTTGTTAAGAAAAATCGTTTGCTTAGTTTTTCCAGGAAAAATTCGAAAGTAAAAGGGTCACCGGTGTCCCAATGGTCGTCAAATGGTTAAACTAGTCATTCTGATGTTATGTATTTAATTTCTAAAAAGGGAAAATAACATTTTTTGGAAACATTTAACAGTCATGTTTAAGTTTATGTTATAATATTAAATATTAAAATACGAATTTTTAACTCCCCGGCTAAAAACTATAGCCTATATTTAAAATAAATAATTTTATCCATTATCCGTATATTTAATTCTGTGGCTTTTCTGACTTTGAAATTCGGCAAATCTAATTAAAACCTTGCCTTTAAATGATGAAGTGACGTCATCTAGCTTAAAATATACTTCATCGCGGCTATCTTCTGACAAGTTCAATATAGTTCCTTACTAGTTTTTTTTACGAATTAGTTCTATAAATTTGGATCTTGATTTGGGAGAGCAAATTTTTACATATGCAAAAGTAAAATAACTGTTCTTTTCCAAAGATTCTATATTCATTTGGATGTTAGTTCGAAAAAATGAATTGGCCATTTCAGCCCTTAAAATAACTTTGACCGAGTTTCTTATGATCAAATTGTATTCTGAATGTTATTGTTTGTTCACAAATGATCGATAACCTAGTACTTGTGGACAGTGACGGATCTAGGATTCGCCGAAGGGGGGCTGGAGCTATACTTTTGTATGCCAATGGGGGGCTGAAACGTATTTTTGGATTTTTTTTTTTCATTTTATTCCATACAAAAAATTCTCCAGGGGGGGGGGCTAAATCCCTTTCAGTCCGTATGTAGATCCGCCAATGCTTGTGGACCTAATAGTTTTATGTGGATTCCGAATGGCTAATATGTATTTTCTTAAGAAGCTTTTTTTTTCTCAAGAAGGTATTTTTAATCTCTGATATTTGCCATTTTTTTTTTCACTTCCCTTAGTAATCATCTTTATTAGTTGGGGGTCGTTCATAAATTACGTTACCAATTTAGGTGAGGGAGGGGTTTTAAAATGGAGTACGTTAAGTAACGATAGGGGGGGAGGGGGTCTCAGATATAATAACGTGACCAAAAACAAAAAAAAACTTGAAAAAATTTAAATTATGTAATACACCCCATCATTTCAAAACATTTTCATCCTAACATCTTCATGTTTGACCGTCTAAACTGCAGCCTTAAGTTTCATCCAACGAAAAGTAAAACAAAAAATTAAATGATTATGTCCTTGGCAACTACACGGAGAAAAAATCAAGCATTCTTTTCTTGAATCAAGCAAATATTCTATCAGTTAATGCGTAAATTTCTTAGTTCAAACATTATTTTTCTAGAATTGAGAAAATTTAAAACACATGATATTAAGAAAAAAATGTTTAATACAAGAAACATTTGCCTAAAACTCAAGAATACTTTTTCTAGATTCAAGTCTAATATTCTTACTGTATGAAATGAGAAAAATTTGCTGAAAACTTAAATAATTTGCTTGATTTGAGAAATTTATTTATCATGAATTGAGAAGAATTTGCTTGATTCAGCAAAGATGTTGGTGGTGAGATAACCGATCATAAAAACTACTCAAATATACTAAATATATCTTGCTTAATTTAAGCAATCGCAGAGAATTTTTATCAATCCGCACCATCTCTAACATGTTTTCATGTAAACATGTTGCGAATTATAAGCATGCCAATATAAGTTGAAGTGAGAAAAAATTTGCTTGATTCAAGTAAACAATATGCTGAAAACCAAATTAATTCTCTGCGATTGCTTAAATTAAGAACATATTTTCTTGATTCAAGTCTTGTTCCTGGTTCTGGAATCAAGTATTTTATTCTTGTTTCAAGCAATTATTTATTTTACTCAATTATATATATATGCTCATTATAAATTTATTTTTCTTAATGAATGACTCAGCACTTTGACTTCATTTTAAAAATTCTTAGATCAAGCAAAATATTTGCTTAATATAAAAATTTTATTTCTCTCCGTGTATAAGGAAGCATTAAGAAATTATGTCATAATGAAAATTTTATAAAAGCATTGTTTTCTTTTTATCTATTCTATTCAACTTTATTGAATAGTAAACTTAAACTTTCGATGTCAAATGTTTCGGCGTGAAATAATTTTAAGTTATTTTTTTTTTTAACTTTGAACCAAAGATTTAAGGTGTTATACCTTTTCAGTCAAGTCCGCCTTAAGGTAAATGAGCCCTGAGGCAAATGTTATTAAAGTCAATTCAAGTCAGTCAATTCAAGTTGTGAGGCAATCTTATCCTCAAACTTATCTACCACCAACTACAACTTCAAGTCGTAAATATTGATGAGTTTTCTATTACAGTTTATTATAAATGAGGAAAGAAACACAGAAAGGTTAAAGCACAGAACCATGACATGGCCAGTACTCGAACCCGGGACCCCTGAATCTCACGATAAGTCCAGACAATGAGATAGGTTGAAACATTAAGATATTATATCTGTTTGTAAAGAACTTGGCTGAAGTTTGATAACACTATGAAAATAAATTCTGACAAATCTACACTTAGAAAATGCTGGCTGTATTTTATAAATGTCTCTATTACAACTTTAGAGAAATGAGTTTCTTCAGTCATAGTTCCTCGAATTTACGGTGTATAATAATATCATGCAAGACAAATATTAAAACTTTGTCTTTTCACTTGTGACTCCACTGATTTAATTAAGGATAAATTCGAGTTTATAAAACATGCAGTAAATAAATTTAATAAAGCACAATACGTATATAAGAAAATGTTCTAACTGGACAATCATTTAAAGATATATTAAAATTGAAAAGTTTTACAAATCATTGTTATAGGGATACAATTAACCAACTTATTTTTTATCAAACTGATGTACAGATGATTTTTTTTTTTAATCAATTGTAAGAACACAATTATTTTGAAAGTAGTTTATATCCATTTCAAAATAATCATGTAATAAAAACACGATTATTTTGAAATGGAAATCCAAAAAAGTTGTCTATCAAAAGAGCCATGACATTAAATACGATCATTGGAAAATTACAATTGATTAATCTTATCTCTAGAACAATAAGAAACAACATTTAAAGAAAATTTATAAATATTATGTACTCAATACAGAAGAAGATTAAATATCGGTAAAGTGTATATTTACGATTAATAAAAGTTCGGTAGTCTTTTTAAGTGTTGTACACCATCCAAAGAGGTATATGTGGATAAAATTGTGATTGATTTTCTTAATATGGTTTTACCATAAATTTTAAAACCAAATTTGGCTTAGGACTTATTATTTGTTATTTTGGCCAACTTAACTTAAGCTTAGCACACAAAAAATCGGTGTTTTAACTCGGTTTGCACCGTTCTTAAGGTAAACTTATAGCCATTAACTTTTAAGTGATTTCAAAAAGCTTACCATAAAAGTGTTTCAATAAGCTTAAATAAATCAACCAAAAAGCAGCAAACAAAAATTGGTCCTTTGCTTTATTTTTTTTTTTATGTGTCAAAATCATAAAATTTATGTTTAATTATGTTTAAAAACTTTATTTAAACCGACTGACAAAAGCTGATTTTCAGGTTTTTAACTCCAGATACCATTCTTTATACTTAAAATTAAATTTTTTCCAAATCAAATACAACTTTTCACAAGTCTAATTGAACTTTTTACATTTCAAATTCAACCTTTTACAGTCAAAAAACTTTCCATTTCAAATTTAACTTTTTGCATTTCAAATTTAAACTTAAACAATACTTATTAATGGGATGGAAATACTCAAAAATAAGACCTTACTTGGTAAAAATCTATAGGGAGGGGCGAGAGAAGTATTGCAAATTAGTTTCATCTGCATGTAGAAGAAGGATTGTTAATTTTGAAAATCATAATTAAGGGGAGAAATACATGTAAAATCTACTGTAAAATTTACTGCCAGGAAACAGCAACAACATCAAGAAGATAATCAGCTTTGTGAGGAAGCTGAAGGGCTATTGTATGCGCCTGGAATTGCTGATTGATCGCTAAATAGCAAAAACTAATAGTTTAATCGTCCTAAAACTTTAAACGCGATTGTCTCGAAACTACGTTTTCAAAAACGGCCGCCACTGCAGCTCAAAAAGTAATTAACCGATCGGGCTGAAATTTTGAGGGGCTTTAGTCAACCCATAGAATAATTCTAATCACATTTTGCATAAATAAACAATTTAAGGGGACAATAACTGTCGAAAAAATAGACGGAAATAGTTTTATTAAAAAGTGTACCAAATTTTTTATTTCGTACTTTTTCTCAATTTAATAGGTTTACTCTATGCCTAAACCAGTGTCGGCCAACGCCTATGCACGCGTGCTTCGTGAAACTTCTTATTTTTACACCGACATAAAACTGGCTGTCGTGCTTTTACACCGACGCTGCCGATTATTCGTAGCAAGAGCGCTCAGTCGATGTTTCGCTTTTGGCTAGTTAACACCATGGTTCTATGCGCGCAATAAATTACGTAATTTGAAATGCTTACACGTAAAAAAATGTTCAACCAAATGTGGGAATTAGCATATTTTTTCTTTAAAAATTGTTTTGGGGAAGCGAAAACTTAATTTGTCAGAATAAAGTAGGACGCGCTACCAGTTTGTTTTTATTTTGAAGTTATATGCAATGTAAATAATATTATTACAATTAGGAATCGGTAAAATGTTACAAGTAAAATATTACTTCCAATCAAATATTTAATATTGATTTTAATAATAAATATATGCATATTGATATTATTAATAAAATATTAATTTTAATGTTATTATTAATTATTATTAATAACGCGGCCTCTAGGCAATAAATAATATTGCACATTATTTACCTAGTAATTTCATTTATATCAATTCAAGTTCATACACCTACATTCATTTAGAATGCCATTTAATGTTAATAATAAAAAATTTGTTAACCCTCCTGCGGAGTAAGATTTTCACAGTGTAAGCCAAACAGAGATTCTTTGCTCTCACTTGGGCGCACACTACTACAAAACTGAAAGAACTGTGTATGTATTTTTTTGGCCGACACTGGCCTAAACTCATCAGTAATCGAAATATTTTTTTTTTTTTTTTTTATTTCAGACCAAAAGAAAAAGCAGAGCGCTGGCAGCTGTTTTACGACTTCGGCAAGAACGCCCTTCGTGGAGGGCGTACCGCTTCGTACCGCAGCTATTTTGTATTAAAAAAAAAAAATTGTTTTTATTACCAGACACATGTCATTAAATTATGTCAAAAGTGTAAAATGATTTAATTATTTTATCACCCTCAAAATAATTCACGAAAAATTACTGAGTTTCGAGCATTTACATGTATTTCTCCCCTTAATCGCCCTTGGGAACCATTTAACGGGGCAACAATTGGCAATTTTACGAAATCTTAGAAATAAGAGATGTGGAATTTTATGTTGAGTGGAAGATCTTTAATTCTGAAGTATAACAACAAACAAAGAGAGTCACTATAGAAATACCTTAAAACTCCCGTAAAAGCACCATAGCCAATGGTGAACAACCCTGTATAACGTAAATTAATCTAGGAAAATTCTTTTGGTGTCCAATAGTCTTAAGTGTCATATATCTTGTATGAAGGTTGAACCATAACGTTGGACAACATACACTATTTTGTGGTTTGGGTTTCTAAGCACCTACTTTACTCCATGCGTATGCTTGAAACAGATGCAATAAAATATAGAAGAATATATTGTGGAGCTATTTCAAATTACCTTAATTAATAATCATATCATTAAATGCTATGTTCAGTGAGTTCAGTTCGTGCTCACATAGAGAGTTTAGTTTAAATTTAACCAGAGCTGTTTACACAGAGATGCATAGGCAGAATTGAGTTAAGTGTGACATTGCTTTGTTAACTTATGTATTCTCATATTTTTTGCACCTTCGCCACAGTGACATCAATTCCACTTGAAGAAAAGGCTGCAGCTATTCCTGCACACACATGTGAGTTCTTCCTTGCGATACGCAAATCAGAATTTTTATCGGCCTTTACTGATATAAAGACCTAATCTTCTACATTTTCCCAAGTTCTTTTCTCCGCGGTTGTTCATTTTTTGCAGTTAGTAAGTTGCCACAATTTTAGAACAGCTGTTTTTGACATTTCTCACCACAAAATTGTTCAATATATGTACATTGTCATCTAAAAATTTGCATCCGAACGTACCTTTTTATATGAACATTAGCATACTTTTAGGCTTTTCTCAAATTGAGTTTTGATAAACACAGAAAGAAAGTTGAGTTTAGTTGAGTTTCATCCTGCAAAATTGTACTGGGGAACTCAAGAGTTTATTTTGAGTTCAATGGCAAAACTCAACTTTGTACTGGACACTAAAACTAAACTCTCTACGTAGACATCGCATTAAAAAAAATGACTTTAGGGTGAAGTTCATCCTGCATAATTGTACTGAAAAATCAAGAGTTTATTTTCTCGAAAAACACGTGAAACAACTCTGTAAAAGATTGATTTTGAAATGTAAGATGTTTTTTTTTTTAATTGAAAAAGTTTAATTTGACACGTAATTTGATTTGGAAAAAAGTTTCATTTTAAATGTAAGAGATTTTATTTGAAGTTAAAAACCTGTATAACTGTCCTGATAAAAATTTGAAAATATAAGGAGGATTATTATTTTTTCGAAACTTCGCGGGTTATAGGTCTTACTTGTAAGTTCAAATATCATTAGTTCCCGAAAATAAAGTAAATTTTGGTAAATTAGGTTATTAAAAAAGCTTTTACGTATTAAAGATCACTATCAGAATCTAAACGATGTGTATGACAAAATACCGCAGTGACAAATAAATACGACTGAGTTACAAAAAAAATATATATTTTATATATATATATGTCATTTTTCTTTAATATCAAGTTCTATCCTTGCAATTCATGTTCAGTAATGATTTTTGATTTGAATCTTCAGTCGAAAAATGAAGTGCTTTATTCAAATTTACCGTCATCAATCAAGTTTAAACGTATAAAAGACAAACAAAAAAATTAATTTAATCAGAGATAGTTTGTGTATTGTCTGAATGTGTGGTTATGATTATGTGTGAGGTGCTTTATTAAGAAAACCAACTATTTCAAAAAAACCAAACATACGTTAGCTATTGATAAACGTGCCTGTTCAATTTTAGCCATGATTATATCTATTTCCGAGCCTTGGTCCTGCTGACTGATTGTCGGCGCCCATGTTACCGTTGAACTGGACATGTGACCCGATGTATTCGGCATACTCGAAGAAGCAGCAGAAGCCGCCGCCGCTGAACGTGCAGATTTGTTCGATTTCATGGCGGCCGAAAGTTCGATTTGTAGCTCTTCACAACGTACATTTTCCAGAGCCACCTGCAAGATTGAAATGCCACGTTAAAGGGTTGATACATAAAACTACAACATACAGTGCCGGTCATAACAATTGCAACTAAAATCTCTTATACTTACATTGAAATATTATGACCACTTAAATTAACAAAACAAAATAAAAAAAAATTCCAATCAATGTTAATTGAATAATATTCAATGACAGGAAATAAAAATTTTTAATTATATGAGTGAATAAGAAAAAATTAAGAATGATAGTTAATAATGAATAGTTGCAACTAGCTAACATTTGGTTTAATTTCTTTGGAAATGCTTCGCGAGTACCAATTTTATAACGGGACACTTTTGCTTTTACTTATGTTTGTTTTATGATGATGGCTTTTCACGAAAACCCTAAGATTCTAGGTCAAAAATATTTTAGGGGAAAGAGGCGTTCAACATCTTACAAGGCGTTCAACTCACTTATTGTCAACTCCAAAATTCTAACTGAGTGCCGCAGATCTCTAAACGAAATGGTTAGGTTATTCAGGATCCACCTCATATGGGTACCCGGACAAAGGGATATCGAGGGCAATAATTTGGCTGATGAATTGACAAGGAAGTGTACGACCTAAAACACCTTCTAAAATGAGGACTTTATTGGTATGCCCATGTCCTCCTATAAACTCCGGTGCAGGAACAGATCTTTAAGTCCTGCACAAGAACGTTGGGAATACCTTGTGAAATGAAGGACAGCTAAGTTAACGTTTAGGACTTACATCTAATGATTTTTGCAGAAGCTGCAAGTGTGAAGAAGAGGTAGAAAACGTCCAGCGCTTCCTCTGCGAATGTCCGGCACTAACTAAAATGAGAATGGCAACTCTGGGCCATCCCTTCGTTAAAAGGACTTACCGAAGTCTCATGCCTGGAAATCAAGCATATCCTAAATTTCATTATCCGTTCAAACTGGTTTGCTGAGGAGAAAAATCTCTCATAGGCTTAAAAGAGACTACGTGGTATCACAATGGGCCTGCACTGGCCCAGATGTACTAGTCGTCTGTCGGCTCAGCCACCTTAACCTAACCTAACCTAATCTATGTTTGTTATTTCCTTTCAAAATATGAGCTTTAAATATTATTCATCATTCTACTTTTACCGCGTAAAGATCAGTTATAAAATAATCGTTTAATTTTTTACAAAAATGGGTGGAAATAAATATAATCGTAAAAAAAAAATTAGAATTATGGTGGAAGAAATTCGCTCATAAGTACAAAAACTTGACTTCAACAATGGCAAAATGTTATGTCACGGATGAGAGCAAAATTAACATGTGCGGTTCCGAAGGAAAACAGTTTGTTTACCCAAAGGTGCAAGAATGCATCCTAGACATACATCGGATACTGTAAAACATCAAGGAGGTTGTTTAATGGTCTGGAGTTATTTCTCAGCTAGTTTTATAGGTCCAATTCATCACATTCGGGGCATTATATTAAAAGCATTTTAAGAGACATTTTGCCATTCACTAGCTTAGAAATGCCACCTTTTTGGAAGTTTCAACAGGATATTGATCCTAAACACACGACCTAATTTGTAACAGCTTTTCCTTTATACGAAAATGTTCAGCTTCTCGATTGGCTTGCATCTGATCTCAACTCAATCAAGAACCTTTGGATGCTCGTGAAGTGACAAATTGGCGGAAAGATGTTAAAGACCCCGGGAAAACCAGTTTAAAGAGGTCCAAAAGTTATGACAGCAAATTCCAATCGACAGGGTAAAAAAACCATAAAAAAATCGTCCCTGAAGAGGTTAAGAAGTAAGTGAATTAATGGCGATTTCGTTTCTACCAAAAAATGTTGCCTTTTGAGAGGGTGAGAAAATTCCTTTTCGTTTCTTAAAATATCACATTCAAATTAGGTAAAAAAGGCACATTTTCTACCCTGTGAAACTTTGTCAGGGGAGTCAATTTGTCAAACTTTGTCAGCCCCGAAAATCTGATGATTGCTTTAAACGATAATATTATGAAACGCGTATGTTAGACAAGGATAGATACAAACTTATATTATGTGTTTATTTGACATTTTGTTTTGATGGAAAACAGTTTCTTTTCCAACTATTTTGTTGCATATAAGTTAAATGATATGACCGGCACTGTATATCAAGCGATACTGCTTACCTTTTTCTCTAGCTCTCGCGCTCGTGATTGCAGATTTTCGATAGCCTCGGAGTCGGTGCGTCCGCTGGATGATAGGTTTCGTATTTGTGCCAGTGTTTCCTAAATGGAAAAGAAAACGTTGAAATGGGCAAGTATGACTTAATGTTGTTATTAGCGCTTGGAACCTACTTGATGTGCTCGTTCTATTTCCGAACGCCGCGTTTCCGCATCGCGCAACTGCAGGCTCAAGGAGTCATACATTCCATTGGGTGCTGATGACGACTGGTGGTGCATTGAATCGTAGGGCATCTATGTAGCGTGAAATTCACAAGCAGATAAACAAAAACAAAAATAAAGAAAGATTAGTTGTTCAGGATATTGCACTAATGGTACATTCATTTATATATATATATGCATATATAAAAAAAGAGAAAAAAATATATTCAAAAAAATTGCTTTATACTTCAATGCGATTGTAAATACTAGATTTTCTCAGCTTGTCACGAAAGCATGCAAGCAGCATTTAGTGCAGAAGCATAGCCCAGCCTGGGAAATAGGCCAACTTCTGACAGGACCACAACGCATGGCATGGCTTTGAGTTCGTGTGCGTTCAAACAGTTTGAACTTTGAACTTAAGGTTAATTGCTATTTTGACCGATTTAATGCTGCTACCAAAGTACACTTTGATATGAAAAGGCAAGAATTTAATGTTTTTTTTTCTTTTTTTGGTTTTTTTTTTTTTTGGGTATCGTGCTGATGCTTTTAAGAATCAAACAATTGTGCGTTGCCGTGATTGCTGTAGATACTCGTTTCTGTGTAATTTAAAAAATATGCAATTAAAAAACATTCGCAGAGTCACTTCTTGGAAGTAACTAAGCAGTTTATTAAATATTTCTCACGGTTTCCCAACTTTTCATTTATTCCTTGACACAAACAAAATTGATTTAAAAAATTTCGTTAGAGTTTATTTAAATTTTTGTAATTGTTTTAAAAAATTTTAAATTTTAAATACATATGTAGGTATAGAGTAACTGTTGTTAAGTGCCCAAAGGAAGAATCTATGGGTTCTTGTTGACTTTTTAAAATTAAATAGAACCATTCCTACGAAGCAACTATAATCCTGATATTCAACTTTATGATCGAAGAGGCTTCAATTATAAACTAGAATACATTTTGGAATTGTAAGTGTTATCAAATAAGTACATTTCTTTTTTTTAGATCCTGTCAAGGATTAAAAAGGATGACTTAAAATCGCTTTTTGTTTCAAATTTCAACCTTTTGAACGGCCAACATAGCAAATATTATTCCTTATCTTCGTTCTGCAGAAGCAGCAGCCACTGACGCCTCCGTGTCAAGCTTAGCATGTCTCTCAATGTCCTGAATGTGGCAATGTACTTGTCGAATTTCGACATCGTCCATCATGTCACCAGAAACGGCTAAGTTTTCAATGGTTTCTTTCTGTAAAGAAGAAGTTAGGGTATTTTCATGAAATATTTGTCCCAGTCAACCAGCTTATAGAATTTTTCGCTATGGAACAAAACTTGAAAGCGTTTCCGTAGACATTTTTCCAGCACGAGAGAGAAGAAGATCAAGCAAAATGTCACTCTTTATTACTCAAACTTTACTTGAAAAATTTCTTCGAGCACGAATCTCGAGCTGCCAATAGCAATAGATTGTCAAAGTGATCAAATTAAATTGTTGGAAAAAATTTATGAAATTGGTTACAAAATTAATAAAACTGAAGTTAAAGTATGCAAAATGGACGCAAATGGAAACCAAAAGTTTCTACAGAACAATTCACGTGCAAACTATTTGAATTTTCCATTTTTTTTAAATAAACCAACCAGCAAATTCAATTTATATATAATTTCAATTGTCAAGGAACAGCTATTGTGCTTTACTTGAACTTTACTTGAAGTCGTTTCCGTACTTTTTGGCAAATTTTCTCATTTTGACAGATAATTGAATTACTCTCTAATACTCGAACTTTACTTGAACTTTATTTAAAACGAGTACGGAAATAGACCTGTAAGGTTGGTTGTCAAAAACTTGACAGATGATTAACAACAAGCATAACAGCTGACACATTATATAATTTAAAGCAATAAGTGTAATAGTTTAGATCGCTGAATAGTTTTTGCAAACAAAATAACAAAATAACAAAACGACACCCAGGAAGTCGGGAAGTAAAGAACGTCCCGAAGCTAAAAAAAGTAGCGAAAACAGGAGCAGAGCGCGTTCGTGCACATATACAGCGAATTAGAGCTCTTAAGAATGCAGCCGCAGCTAGATCTGCAACTAATGGTAAGAGTATAACGATTGGAACATCATCTCAACAAAATTTTGAAGCCAACCAAGTTGATATGCATAACAATCCACGTTCGCTACTTTACGTGGCCTTCACTCAACATAGCAGCTATGATGATCAAGAAGCAGGAGACAATATTCAGAGTTGTCTTCGCTTTCGGAAGCTCCGTCAACCACTACTGCGCAATTGGAACCTAATATTCCAAGTGACCAAGTTGAAGAGGCATTTGAAAACTGATAAATCACCCGCTAAACGTTTTCGCGCTAATAACAAATGGACTGAAGACAATAATTGACAATTTGTTGGTCAAGTTAATGCACATCATTGCGTGGCAGTTGAAACACCATGTCAAGAACATATGGACAACCAAATTGATAAGCGCGAAAATAAACATTATCTGCTTTACGAGGCTCTCACTCAAAATAGCAGCTATGATGATCAGGAAGCAGGAGGCAATAATCAACAAGATTTGCCTCCGCTTGCGATGGCTCCGTCAACTACTACTATGCAAATGCAATCTAACATTCAAAAAGTGACAAAGTTGAGGAGACATTCGAAAACTACTATAACACCAACTGAACGTTTTCACGCTTAAAGAAAACGGGAAAAACTTAATTTATTCATTCCATTTTGTATTGCATTTCTTTTCATATACTTCCTCTGACTATTTTACAATAACTATAATTTCTCTTATTCTTTACTTTTTAAGAAGTTTCACTTCTGTCACGTGTACGTTGCTACACGCGAGTTTATTTTTTCAAAGGCTACTACTGAGGATGGTAAGCGCCAAACAACTATCCCAGGAAAAATTTAGTCAGGCATCTCTAACTCAGAGTGGAAATCAGGCAAAAAATTCTAATAATAATCAGGCTTCCATTTTTCAGTTGTAATTTCAGGACTGAAATTTTAATATAACATAAGTTAGGCTATCAAAAAATCTTCGAGCCAGATTTCTAAGCTGTTTGTAGATAGGAGACGGTTAAAAAAAAAAAATAAGTGAAAAACTTCAAATAATTAAGTGGCATCAATAGTAAAAAATATAGAAGAACGAAAAAAAATTTTAAATATAAGTGGTAAAAAGACCACCGCTCGTATTGATGCATACAATTTAAGAGAAGTAAAAAAGGATAAACGTCGATCAGCACTTAAAATAGTTGCGGATATCGAAAAATGTTTTTGTGTTAAGATTTCAAATGAAACTGTGCGAAATCGAATTAAAGTTGTCGGATTTAGCGGAAAAATTAGAATGAAAAAGTGCAGGCTATAATGGGCTCAACGAAAATTGAGTTGGTCTCTTGATGATTGGAAGCGTGTTATTTGGTCGGTACAGCAAACAGGATATACAAGAGTTGCTACATATATTTCGGTAATACATACAAAGTTTATAGAAATACAAGATTTCTTATACAAGAAAATACCAAGTTTTTTTCATTGAAAACAACTTTGTTGATTTTCGAAATATTCTCCGCTTTGATTAATACATTTTTGCATACATTCGAACTATTTTCATATGACATCTATCCCATTCCGCTTGAGACACCTCCAAAACATAGTTTTTTAATGCATCAACGACTACTTCTGGCGTCGAAAATCTTTTTCCACGCTGTTTGTCCTTGATGTGCGAGAACAAAAGGAAATCATTGGGTGCCAAGTCAAGACTGTACGGCGGGTAACCCTTTAATTCGATGTTTTTGGTACTCAAACACGTTTTTGTTTGAGCTAATCTGTGGGAACTCGCAATGTCTTGATGAGGAATAATTCTTTGGCGCTTGTTTGTTTTTCTTATTTCACGGAATACTTCTGGCAAACAAATGAGGTCACGCAAAAGTTTTACTATTTTTTACTTGAACGCGTTTCCGTACTCGAAAAGAGAACGACAATGGCAGAGCAAATCATTTCCCCTCCACGACAATAGTTACAAGGTTTTACTCGAGAATTTTTGTTTAAACGTCAAAATAATTAAAAAAAAAATATATAGAAATATATTTCTTTAAAAAATCATGTGATTTATTTTTATTTGTTATTAAATATTTAAATAAAATAATAAATAACTGGCGATTTCAGCCCTTAAAAGGACTTTGACCTAGCTTCTTAGGATCAATTGTGTTGTGCGTGTTATTAAGTTTGTACACAATTGATCGAGAAATGGACCTACAGGCATAACGCCGACTCCGAACGGCGATGAACGAAATGTTCTTATTCTCAAGAAGCTTTACATGGCATTTTGATTACTCTCTGAGGTTTGCCATTGTCTGCAGAGAGGTGGCGGCCGTACAGAAAAATTATTTTAATTCAAATAATTTTCTGTCGCTGCTGGGTATCGAACCTGGGTCTCCAGGTTCGTTGACATAGCGGCCACGCACTTTAACCAACTACGCCACAAATCAATTTGATATTATATTTGATAATTCAAATATTTACTTGAATTAATTTTCTGATTTTTACTATTTTTTACTTGAAAGCGTTCCAGTACTTTTTTGTGTTTTATGCTCTTTCTGAGAGATTTTTTGCTTTCTCTCTCATACTTCGAATCTTACTAGTTTTTACTTGAAAAGTACGGTTAACACACCTATGGTCGTATACCATTCCGAATTGAGTTGTACGTGTTTCAAGTGGTTCTGAGGCCACGTGACTAGGTTTTTTTAGAGAAATAGACGTCTATTTGCTTCGCAGTGATTCGAGCTCGAACAACATTTGTTGGATTTAGTTCATCTTGAAAGACCCATACAGTCGACTGCTGTTTACTTTCAGCCCCATACCCCTACATCTATAATTCGTCACCAGTCACGATTTTTTATACGTCGTTTGAAGCACTGCGATTATATTTCTTGAACGTTTTTTTCACCAATCGACACGAAGCATTATTTGAGCGATTTTCAAATTATGTGGAATCCAACGAGAATAAAGTGGCTTGTATGCTGATGAAAGTAACGCTCAGGGATGCCTTAATCTCACGGTATATCACATGACCATCAAGCCTAAATCAGTTCACGCACAGCATCAATATTTTGTCACGAAATTCATCAGTGAACGTGGTACAGCCCGCTTGAATTCTATGTACCACCGATAAACAAAGCTTATTGATGGTGGTTCATTGCCAAAAATCAAATATAGTTCATCGATGCACTCTTGTTGAGATAACTCATGTCGAAAGTTGTAAAAACTAATCGCATGAAAATGTTCTCATGTAAGTTCTTCTTTTTTGCGACATGCAATTTTAAAAGCACTGTTAACAACATAATAAGTGTAAGTACACGAAAACGGTGTTAGTACGTGTAAGCAAAAAAATATCAAACTTTTCAATGGAAACTTCAGTTTGATGGGAATAACATTAGCGTAACCAGATCCCGAAATATAAGGAGCAACATACGTGCTACTAAAATATGTAGCTGAATAGACTTTTGCAGGAAATAGCCAACCTTTCTTCTCACTAAAGTTCACACACTTTTTTTCTCTGTTTAAATCCTGACCTAAATTAAGTTTGTGTTCTCGGACAATCCGCGCCGTCAAAATTTGTTCTTAATTAAGTATCGCTGCCTAAAGCAGCTTGGTTTAATAATATTTCAACGAATGCACACCATCATCTTTAGTCAATGCTAACAAAATTTTTCATATAGCTTACAATGTAACAACGGGCTTATCTCGAATTGTTGTTGCTTCCAAAGCAGAAACTTTCACAAGTATGCAAATCAATCAAAAAAATTATCTAGTTCAATGAAGTCATTGAAATGTGATAAACATTTAATAAAAGCAACACATTTAAACACATTTTTACATGTTTCAGATTTTTAAAAAATGTAACTATAAATATTTGGCAAAGACTGTCATTGAAGGTCTTTGACCGAGCTTCTTTCTAGCATTTGTATTGCGTGTATATTTTCAAAATTTTGGCACATGAACAAATGCAGAACATGGGCGTTTTCTTGCCTTCTTCAATAAGCACAAACCAGTATGTTAAATTAATATTTTATTAACGTTATTTTTGTTTAAGTGATTGTTCAATGTGTATCGTTTTTCCACGAATAAAAGAAGCTTTGCAGCCAAGAGTGATTCATGCAACGCATTTAATGTTACTCATACGCCCCATACTCAGATAATGCAACTCGCACAACTAACATTATCGCAGTCTAGACAACGATTAGATATAACAAATAAAACAAAAACAATAAATCAATTAATAATCAAACACTTTTTTCTGCTTTTCATTTCCATTCCATTCAGTGAATCCTCTGACTGATCAATTCAATGGTCCTCTAATTTACAATAGAAATATGTATGTATGTATGTACGTATATAGCAGTTTATTGCTGCAGATGAATTCATCACATTAATAGCAAAAAGCCAAGGAGTAAAACTTGCAATAACGTGGGTGCTTTCCACAAATTACACACAAACACTCCCACTTGTTTAAGATGAATGTGCAAAAGCAGATAGTGGAATGGGCGTAGCGTGGGTCTTTAATGGAATTTACACATGACATTTAACGAGTTCCTCTGTAATTGCATTTAAATATCAAACAGCTATGACTTTGCACGAGCTTGCAATGAGTCGCATACACAGACCCAGATGGTGCATAAATCCATGCAGCATTAGTTTGAGATACATGCGAGCGATACAAGAATAAAGTACGTTTTGCTCTAACTATTTATAATTTGTTCCAATCGTAACATTGAGCTTGGCACACTTTTTGTAACAATGAAATAATTTTAATTATTTTATAAATACCTACTTGTAAGTCGCTCTTACAATCAAGCCGAGCGGCTGATTAAAATTTTTAAGGAAAATCTTCGTCGAACCACTAGTTGCTGACTAAAAATGTAACCAATCTGCGAACAACAAAAATGCTTTTACATGTGGACTCAGAAATATAGAAAACGGTAGTAACTGGCAAGAGAGATTGAGAGACAGAAAATTGTGAAGAACACAAACAATTTTCACACATTCAAAAATGCTCTCTTAAGGAGAGTTGAATTTCCCTATTTTTTAAAATAATTTCCCACTTCTTACTCATTGCGTACTCGCAATGTTCTTGGACAGAGCAGAAGAGACTCATTTCAAGAGCAATTATACGATAAAAGAATTTACACCGTATAATTTTCACATTCGCAGAGAGTACGAGCAAGTGCGCATACTCGGCACATGCTAGAGAGCGCACTGATTTCGCAACAGCTTTGCAAATAATGGTGGCATGAGTACCATTATTATTATTTTTTCATTTTTTGTAATTTTGTTCTTAACATGCAGCACTATAACTCAGCAATTTCACGAGTTAGAAACTCGTACGAGTATCTCATGCAGCGAATAACAACGTCATCGTTTGATATGCAAGCGGCAGCACTTTGCACTTAAAGGAGACGCCTGACAAGACATTGCTGCTGCTGTAAATTAGGACCATCTTGCTGCCTGCCTGCATCCTTTATCCTTGCAACAAACACTAGGACCACCACCTCCAACAGCTTCTTGCTGTAAGTGTTGTCTACTCAAATAGCATATATACATATATATCTATATATATATATATATATAACTCAGCTAACTATAACATCCGTCATGAAATGTTTGAGCTAAAGCAAAAAAATAGTGCTTGGCACAGTTTTTTCCCCCCACTGCGTGAACAAAATAAACAGTTAGACATCAAAAGTTTACAGCATGCCAACTAAAACCATTCTAACCACACCAACCGCTATACCCTTCCTATAAATACAAAAAAAAAATATGTGAATGAACACAGAATAAAAATAATTGCCACAGATTTTGTTCTTTTTTTAACAGTCACGTATTTTTATTAAATTAAAAATATAAATAGTTTCCTTGAAATGAAATAAATATTGATTAAAAAAAAATTTAATATTTTTTATTTATGGGGGCATATAGGTTACAAATTTAAAAAAAAAAATTTTGTTCGTTAATTTTTTTCATAGAAGGAAAAAAGATATCGTTTTTAAATTCACCATTTTGTTTTTTTTTCAGTGGAAAAAACTATCCTTGTTCAGGCGATAGCCACTTAAGCAAGGATTAATTTGGTTTTTTTCTCTCAGATGTTCCAGACTGGTGACATCCTGCACACTGTCAATTTTTTTGCATTTTTAAAAAAAAAATAAAATAACGCCATTTAAAATTTTTTTGTATTCTTTAAATGTCAATAAATATATGTGCAAATTGAAGACAATATCTTTTTTTTATTATTTATTATTTTTCCTTCTATGAACATTTTTTTTTAATTTGTGACCTATATGCCCCTTATAACGTTTTCAAAAAGAACTAAAACGAATAAAATAATTTCTACTAGAGTTGGGCTTTCCGTTCTCCTAAAAACGAGGGGTGCATGCTATAAAGAATAGTAAGGAGTGTTATTAACAATTCTAGTACGCTAGCGAACAAATGATAACTTAGCTCAGGTCCCTTGACTGAATGTCTCTTGCCAGAGAACCCTATTTCAATTCCATCTGACACAGAAAGTTTTTTCAATTGAATTAATTTTTCTGCTCGGCCGTCACCGCTCTGCAGACAATAGCAAACCTCAGAGAGTAAATAATGCCAAGTAAAGCTTCTTGACAACAAGCACATTAGTCGTTCGGAGTCGGCATAAAACTAGTAGTTCTCGAGCAATGTGTTCAAACATTTAATAACACGCACAACACAATTTGATCATAAGAAGTTCGGTCAAACTCCTTTCAAGGGCTGAAATGGCCAGTTTATTTTTATTTTATGCTGACTGTCCAATCTGCTGATTGGTTTTCAATTTATACTCACTTTTGAAAACTGTGCACAAAAATTGTACTCCACTTGATCTCTGCTAGGTGGGATCTTCTTTTGTTAGGCCAAAAATTGAGCTTAGTTCTCATATTTTGGCAATAACTTAAAAATTCTCTATTAACTACTGGTGAGACACATTTAAGCATTTTCCGTTCAACTCATTAGCCCTACCCAGGTAATAATTTTCCTTCTGTAACAATTCTGAGAACGTATAAAAAAAATAAATAAAATAATAATTTCCAGAATTATCTGGAATTGTCATCCACACTTCAGTCAACACGCTTTCCTTTCGGCCAATCTGTATGAAGAAACGTCGAAACAGAATCAATTTATTATTTTGAAATTGTTTCAGAAATTGCTATTAAAAGTGCATTTTAATATATTTTATGTTCAAATACTCGAAAATGGTAGGCACTACAATTAACTTCGTATTATTTTTATATCTCAGCTATTACTGGGTATGGAGCATATTCACTTTGGCACGCCGTCTGTAAAGCCTGTAAAGAGGCGTTGTATGTATTAAAAAGTATGTATTTTTGATCAGCATTACCAGCTGAATCGATTAAGCCATGTTCGTCTGTCTGTCCGTCGCGACGTCGCGATTACAGCCGTAATATTGAAACCATCACGTTGAAATCTATATCTATATCCACATATTCTATCTTTATCTATATCTATATCTACATATATCTATATCTATATCTATATCTATATCTATATCTATATCTATATCTATATCTATATCTATATCTATATCTATATCTATATCTATATCTATATCTATATCTATATCTATATCTATATCTATAT